>LNAC01001303.1:178027-209879 GCA_002007465.1 Ailurus styani
TTTTTTTTTAAAGATTTTATTTATTCATTTGACACAGAGAGAGAGATTACAAGTAGACAGAGAGGCAGGCAGAGAGAGGAGGAAGCAGGCTCCCCGCTGAGCAGAGAGCCCGATGTGGGCCTCGATCCCAGGACCCTGAGATCATGACCTGAGCCGAAGGCAGCGGCTTTAACCCACTGAGCCACCCAGGCGCCCAAAATTTGTCACTGTATTACTTTCAATAATTTTGTTGAAGGATTGAAATTATAACATCACTAATCATCATCAGTGAACTTCATTTTTACCTCATTTTTGAAGATTGAAATTTGCTTTGATTTCTTAAATTTTATCAGTATATGGTAATATATATTTTCACACACCCCTTATGATTTTTTATGTCCCACATATAACCCACAACTTTAAACTTCTTTTGCATTTGAAGGCTGAAGCTTCCCCTACTTTTCTCACTTGTGACAGGTCAGGCCAGTTTCAGGTGGGAAGTCCATTATTGGGAAAGGCAAGAGGTAGTTGGTTTCTTCTTTCCCTTTGCAGCTTGGCTTCTATTCCTCCTCCTTCATCTTGCCAGCTCTGGTTTCTGACCCTTCTCTGAAATGAAGGTAGAAGAAAGAAAAGTAGGGACAGGAAAATTATATATTGCATTCTACTGTCCAAGTTGCATTACTCTCTGGATCTGGCAGATATTTAAAGCTGGGGTTTTCTCAACTATAGTTCCCTTTTTGTGGGTGATAAAAAAATTAAAATATAACCTCAGGCCCTCAGCCTTTGGTGGTTCAATTCCAGGCTCCTTTTGATGAGTTCCTTTTGTCCTGGCAATCTTTGGTTATTACATCAGGTTCTCTAGTTTACTCTTTTTTTTTAAGATTTTATTTATTGATTTGACAGAGAGAGAGAGAGAGAGAGAGAGAGAGAGAGAGAGAGATTACAAGTAGGCAGAGAGGCAGGCAGAGAGAGGAGGAAGCAGAGCCCCTGTGAGCAGGGAGCCCGATCTGGGGCTCCATCCCAGGACCTTAAGATCACGACCTGAGCTGAAGGCAGAGGCTTTAACCCACTGAGCCACCCCAGTGCCCCTCTCTAGTTCGCTCTTGCATAAGACCCACACCTGGTCTGCGGAGTCCATACATGCATGCTTTGCCCTGACCAAATCTGGGAGTGCAGATCCATCCTATTGCAGTAGAAATCTTTTTTTTGGGGGGGGCTTCTTTTCTCTAAGGAACAGCTTACCAGTTCAGCTCCCATCTCTCACATTGCCTAGACAGAGGCAAACACTAGTTCTCTTTGTCTCCCAAACATCTCTTGTCCCATTGAAATCCCTGTCTGGGCTTCAGGATAATTTAGATAATCTTACCACCCTGGGAATCAGATTTCCACTCAGAGAAAGAGTGGGACTTCAAAACACTATCAATTCTTCCTCAAAAATACCTCAAATTATCTTTCAGTCTCAACTCTTAATCCCTTTGTGCCCTTGATATAGGGTGAGGGATTGAGAAACCATTTAACTGCCATTCTATCGCCATTTTCTTATGTTTTCTGCATCTGTGTGCCTTATGATCCACTCTGGGAATTAGTGTCCAGGGTCTTTAGGTCTTAGCAGAAAGTGGTCTTATCACATTACATTGCATGGGTTATGTTCCCCCACTGATGCAGGTTGAAAACTTTTGAGGAAAAGCACAGAGGCAGCAGGAAACCAAAAACACATATACCATTTAAGACTTGTTCAGCTAGTCTATGATTCTGCTGCTAGCATAAACTTCATCTGAGATCTTTCTCAGAACAGCAAACCTAATCTCTTTGATACCAACATTAAAAATTGGGTAAATCCCAGCTTCTCTTAGTAGTCATGCGTAGCTCTGTTTATTCTAAACTTAATTCATTCTTTTGGGGTCAAATTCTACTTTTTTTGCCAATTTATAGGATGGAAGGAAGGGCAAGGGTAAGGCTCTCTGGAGCACCAGTCTGGAGCTTTACCATAACTGGAGGCAGTAGAGGCAAATACCAAAGTAGGACAATAGGTAAAGGCAAGATCCAGGTAGGAACCATGAGGTCCTAAATGTTGGGAAAAAGACTTGGTCGGATTATTGGGAAATAACTGACAGATTTGGGAGACCCTGAAGCTGACATATGAAACAAACCAGAGAATTTGCAACCAAGAGCTTGAAATTAAGAGGAAGAAGAAGGAGAACGAGAAGGAAAAGGAGGAGAAGAGGAAAAAAGGGGAAGAGTAAGAAGAGGAATGTATTTTCATTTGTGTGAATTATCTGTGCATATAAATAATATAAGCAAAATATTTTGGTATGTATCTTGATATATTTTCACACATTTTTTTAAAAGATTTTTTTTATTTATTTGACACAGAGAGAGAGATTACAAGTAGGCAGAGAGGCAGGCAGAGAGACAGGGAGAGGAGGAAGCAGGCACCCTGCCGAGCAGAGAGCCTGATGCGGGCCTCGATCCCAAGACCCTGAGATCATGACCTGAGCCGAAAGCAGAGGCTTTAACCCACTGAGCCACCCAGGCGCCCATTTTCACACATTTTGACCAGTTTCTTAGCTGGAATTATCTCTAATACTACTGGCCAATGATATTTTTGTGAAGAGTTTTGTTTAGTATTATTATTATTAATTATTTTTTCACAAAAGTTGCTTGTACTGTTCTTCAAAGTGACATTTTGTGGTTAGCACTTTTGAGAGTTTTTGACTCCTTCAGTTGACCTTCTCAGTCAATCATATTACTTTTAATTGATAAAGTATTCTCTCCATGGGACCTAAAGTACATGGTAAGCTCCCAGCAAATTCTTTAAATTGTGGCCATTCTCAAATTGTATTTATTTTGGTATTGAAATATCTAAGTATTTGGTATTGAAATGTGTAACTATTTCTAGTTATTTCAGTATTAAAATATGTTCATGTTACCAGGCATTGTCTTATGCCCCTGCCCCCAGCTCTACAGCCTTGGCCCCACCATGAGCCTTGATATCATCAAATCTAATGTCACCAGGCCCAGAACTCCCTTAGAATCTGATGTCCATCCTTCCCTACACATCCTTTCATCTGACTGCAATTCTCATTCTTTCCAGCTCCTCCAACTTCTCCCATGTCCTTTCTACTGCAGCATTATGAAGAGAAAGATACTGGAGTCATATATGTAACTTCAAATTTTCCAGTCTCCACATTAAAAAAGTAAAAAGAAACAGGTGAAACTACTTTTAATATATTTTAACTTGATATATCCATAATCTCATCATTTTAATATGTAACTGATATAGAAATTCTTGAGATGTTTTATATTCTTTTTTTAAATACTAAATCCTAAAAATTTAATGTGTATTTTATTCTTACAGCACATCTCAAGTGCTCAATAGCCATATATGGCTAGTGACTACCCTGTTGGACAGAAGAGATTAGCCCCAGAACCTCTGTTCTCAAAGTATGCCACAGACCAGCAGTGGCAGTGTCACCTGAGAACTTGCTAGATACACAGAATCTCTGAGTCTGCTTGAGACTCTCTGAGTCAGCTAGATACACAGAATCTCTGAGTCAGCTTATTGAATTGAAATATGTGTTTTAACAGGACCCCAGATGATATAGTTGCACATGAACGTTTGAGAACCTCTGCTTTGAAGACAGAGTAAGTCCTCAGTAAAATCCCCCATACCATTCATCTACCTGGCCTTCCTGAAATTTAGCCTTGACCTATGGGCACAGCTTTCCCTGCAGCTCTCATGGTGGTGCCTGTTTTCTCTGCTACATCCTTCTACCATAGGCCTCTAAGTAGGGTAGATATCCTCTCTCTTCTTCTTTGCCCCCTGTGGTCATTCTTCTTCCCACCTCACTAATCTCTCATAGCTTTGGATCTCATATGAACAGATTCTACCATACATTTGCTCTCATTGTTGCTGTCATTAACTAACTCCTCAGGTCACTCATCATCATTCCTGTCTATCATTCCAACATGCCTTGGTGATTTAAATTATCTCAAACCTCTACTAGGGATGAAGGACCTGCTTCCAAAGCCATTCATTGATTATTGACAGGTTACAGTTCCTTACAAGATGCTGGACTAAGGGCCTCAGCTCCCAATCATGCCATGTGGTCCCCTCCCTAGGTACTGCTCCCAGCATGGAAGCTGGTTTCCTAGAGTCCAAATGATTCAAGATTCACATACAGACACACACAGAGAGAGAATGTACAAGATGGAAGCTACAATCTCAGGAGCCACATCCCATCCCTATACCATTTTCTATTTGGTAGAAGCAAGTTAATAAGTATAGCCACACTCAGATGGAACAATCACACAAAAAAGGGAACCCCAGGAGTTGGGGATCTTTGAGGCCACCTTGAAGACTGCCCACCACAGTGATATTCATGCTCCCCTTCCCCTCACCCGCTCACAGTGCTCCAGTCTCTCTAGATTCTTTTCTGTTCCCTAGGAATCCAAGCATGTGCTCAGCTCAGAGATACTGCCTTTGCTTTCCCTCTTCTTTGACCACTTCCTCTCCAGATATCCTTGTGACTTACTCCCTCACTTCCCTAAGGTTGCTGTTGAAATGTCACCTTCACAGTGAGATCTTCCCTAACTATACAATTTAGAATCACAGCCCTTGACCCCTCTCTCTGCTTTATTTTTCTATTTTTCTTATTGTTATCTAACATGTTTTATTTATTTATTTAGTTTGTTTTCTAATTCCTCTCACAACAGCAACAATTTCTTAACTGACATTTTGGCTTTAATCATGAATTTCTTCTATAATCAAATGAGTATTCCAGTAAAAAGGCAAATCTGATAATTATTGCCTCATAGTCTAAAATTCTTCAGTGACTCTTGATAGCCTGAAGCAGTTATCTTGTTGAGACAAGACTAAGACGGGTTTGGTACTGACCTCCAGGAAGACACTTAGAAACAAATAGATAGAAAATGTAGCAGATAATATTGGTTCTCTGCTTATATATCCTTTGGGGCTTAGCATTTCAGTGTGCCCCAACCCTTCCAAGTCAATCTATTTTTGAAAAAAATTCTATATACCCCAAATATACCAGTAGATATCACACAAGACTGACAGGGGTTAGAGTATAAATACCTCTGCTCCCTTGCTTTGGTGAGATAACTATAAGGTGCATTCTATACTATTTCCAAATTATCTTACATGATTATGCTCAGTCATCCACAGCAGTAGCTAGCTTAATAACACACCCTTTCTGGTTGTCCTCCATTATTTATTGCATTTTCTCATTCCCCTACTAGTATTTCTTGCACCTCCCGAATAATATTTACATTCAAATCCTGTGTCAATTTCTGCTTACAAAAGAATCCTAACCCAAATAGGGTATTGGTGTCACAAAACCAGTGTTCAGGAAGCCAGGTATGCTTCATATCTTACAATGTATAGGCAGTACAACACAATGATGAATTGTGCCTCCCAAAATGTCAATAACATAGTCTGGCTCCTTACTATGGGAAATAAGACATATCACTCTCTATTTTCAAATTTTCTCTCCACTCTTATTCCCAACTTGCCTTGTTAGGTTTAATCCCTTGCTTTACCTTTGGATATCATTTTTGTTTATTCCTAGCTCTTAATTTTGCCATTCCAGTGCTCACTTTGGCAGCACATATACTAAAATTGGAATGATACAGAGAAGATTAGCATAGCCCCTGTGCAAGGATGACACACAAATGCATGAAGCATTAAATATTTCTTATTCATGTCCTGGATGCATAGAGGACACCCCCCACAAGATCAACAAGTCTAGAAAGACCTCCAGACACTTAATTGTGAGATTCATGAATCATAAATTCAGACAGGAGATCTTAAGGGCAGCTAGGGGGAAGAGAGTCCTTATGTACAGAGGAAGGACCAACAGAATAACATCAGACCTGTCCACAGAAACCTGGCAAGCCAGAAAGGGCTGGCAAGACATATTCAGGGCACTGAATGAGAAGAACAGGCAGCCAAGAATACTTTATCCAGCAAGGCTGACAGTCAGAATGGATGGAGAGATAAAGAGCTTCCAAGACTGGCAAAGTCTAAAAGATTATGGGACCACCAAGCCAGGATCACAAGAAATATTAAGAGGGTTCTATAAAAGAAGAAAGAACCCAAGAGTGACATAGAATAGAAAGTTACAGAGACAATGTATAGAAACAAGGACTTCACAGACAATATGATGTCAAAAAAACTTATGTTTCAATAATCACTCTCAATGTGAATGGCCTAAATGCTTCCATAAAAAGGCACAGGGTTGCAGGCTGGATGAGATGACAGGACCCGTCCATATGTTGTCTACAAGAGACACATTTTGAACCTAAAGATATATCCAGACTGAAAGTGAAGGGATGGAGAACCATCTTTCATGCCAATGGGGCTCAAAAGAAAGCTGGGGTAGCAATTCTCATATCAAATAAACTAGATTTTAAGCTAAAGACTGTAGTCAGAGATACAGAAGGATACTACATCATTCTTAAAGGGTCTATCCAACAAGAATATCTAACAACTGTAACTATTTATGCCCCCAACATGGGAGAAGCCAACTACATAAGCCAACTGTTAAGCAAAATAAAGAGTCATATTGATATGAATACATGAATTGTAGGGTATCTTAACATGCCACTCTCAGCAATAGACAGATCATCTAAGCTGAAAATCAACAAAGAAACAAGAGCTTTGAATGACACATTGGACCAGATGGACCTCATAGATATATACAGAACATTCCACCCTAAAACAACAGAAAACTCATTCTTCTCAAGTGCACATGGAATTTTCTCCAGAAAGCATACTGGGTCACAAATAAGGGCTCAACTGATACCAAAAGATTGAGATTATCCCCTGCATATTCTCAGACCACAATGCTTTGAAACTGGAACTCAACCACAAGAAAAAGTTTGGAAGGAATTCAAACACTTGGAAGCTAAAAACCACCCGCTCAAGAATGTTTGGATCAAACAGGAAATCAAAGAACTTAAACAATTCATGGAAACCAATGAGAATGAAGACACATATGTCTAAAACCTATGGTATATGGCAAAGACGGTCCTAAGGGGGAAATACATAGTCATCCAAGCCTCACTCAAAAAAATTGAAAAATCCCACATACACCAACTCTCTTTACACCTTAAAGAACTAGAAAATCAACAACAAATTAACCTAACCCCATGCACAAGAAGGGAAATAAGATTAGAGCAGAGATCAATGAGTTAGCAACTGGAGATACAGGAGAACACATCAAAGAAACTAGAAGCTGGTTCTTTGAAAGAATTAATAAGATTGATAAACCACTGGCCAAACTAATCCAAAAGAAAAGAGAGAGGACCCAAATTAATAAAATTATGAATGAAAGGGGAGAGATCACGACTAACACCAAGGAAACAGAAACAGTCATCAGAAACTATTATCAACAGTTACATGCCAATAAGTTAAGAAACCTAGAAGAAATGGATGCATTCCTGGAAACCTATAAACTTCCAAGACTGAAAAAGGAAGAAACTGACAACCTGAATAGACTGAAGCCGTGATCAAAAACCTCCCAAAAAAACAAGAGTCTAGGACCTGACGAATTCCCTGGGGAATTCTATCAAACATTCAAAGAAGAAATAATACCTATTCTCCTGAAGCTGTTTAAAAAAATAGAAACAGAGAGAAAACTTCCAGACTCTTTCTGTGAAGCCAGCATTACCTTGATCCCCAAACCAGGCAAAGACCCTGTCAAAAAGGAGGATTTCAGAGCAATATCCCTGATGAATATGGATGCCAAGATTCTCAACAAGATCCTAGCTAATAGGATCAAACAGTACATTAAAAAGATTATCCACCATGACCAGGTGGGATTTATCCCTGGGATGAGAGGGTGGTTCAACATTCACAAATTAATCAATGTGATAGAACAAATCAATAAGAGGAGAGAGAAGAACCACATCATCCTTTCAATTGATGTAGAAAAAGCATTTGACAAAATATAGCATCCATTCCTGATTAAAACTCTTCAAAGTATAGGGATAGAGGGAACATTCCTCAACTTCATAAAATCCTCCTATGAGAAACCCACAGAAAATGTCATTCTCAATGGGGAAAAACTGACAGCTTTCCCATTGAGGTCAGGAAGACGACAAGGATGCCCACTCTTGCCACTGTTGTTCAACATGTACTAGAAGTCCTAGCAACAGCAATCAGACAGCAAAAAGAAATAAAAAGTATTTGAATTGGCAAAGAAGAAGTTAAACTCTCTCTTCGCAGATGACATGATACTTTATACGGAAAACCCATAAGACTCCACTCCAAACTACTAGAACTCATACAGCAATTCAGTAATGTGGCAGGATACAAAATCAATGCACAGAACTCAGTTGCTTTCTTATACACTAGCAATGAAAATATAGAAAAGGAAATTAGAGAATTGATTCCATTTACTATAGCACCAAGAACCATAAGATACCTTGGAATAAACCTAACCAAAGAGGTAAAGGATCTGTATTCAAGGAACTACAGAACACTCATGAAAGAAATCGAAGACACAAAAAGATGCAAAAGCATTCCATGTTCATGGATTGGAAGAATAAACATTGTTAAAATGTCTATACTGCCCAGACCAATCTATACTTTGAATGCCATCCCGATCAAAATTCCACCAGCATTCTTCGAAGTGCTGGAACAAACAATCCTAAAAATTGCGTGGAACCAGAAAAGACCCCAAATTGCTAAGGAAATGTTGAAAAAGAAAAACAAAGCTGGGGGCAACATGTTCCCTGATTTCAAGCTTTACTACAAAGTGTGATCATTAGACAGCATGGTACTGGCACAAAAACAGACACATAGATCAATGGAACAAAGTAGAGTCTAGATATGGACCCTCCACTCTATGGTCAAATAATCTTTGACAAAGCAGGAAAAAATATCCAGTGGAAAAAAGACAGTCTCTTCAATAAATGGTGCTGGGAAAATTGGACAGCTATGTATAGAATGAAACTCAACTATTCCCTCACACCATACACAAAGATAAACTCAAAATGGATGAAAGACCTAAATGTGAGGTAGGAATCTATCAAAATCCTAGACGAGAACATAGGCAGTAACCTCTTTAACACTGGCCACAGCAACTTCTTTCAAGACATGTCTCTAAAGGCAAAGGAAACAAAAATGAAAATGAGCTATTGGGACTTCATCAAGATGAAAACTTCTGCACAGAAAAGGAAACAGTCAACAAAACAAAAAGGCAACCCACGGAATGGGAGAAGGTAATCACGAATGACACTACAGACAAAGGGCTGATATCTAAGATCTGTAAAGAACTCCTCAAACTCAACACCCAAAAAACAGATTAATCATGTCAAAAAGTGGGCAGAAGACATGAACAGACATTTTTCCAAATAAGACATACAAATGGCTAACAGACACATGAAAAAATGTTCATCATCACTATCCATCAGGAAAATTCAAATCAAAACCACATTAAGACATCACCTTATGCCAGTTAAAATGGCCAAAATTAATAGGACAGGAGACAACGAGTGTTGGAGAGGATGTGGAGAAAGGGGAATCCTCTTGCATTGTTGGTGGGAATGCAAGTTGGTGCAGCCACCTTGGAAAACAGTGTGGAGAGTCCTCAAAAAATTAAAAATAGAGCTACCCTATGGCCCTTTAATTGCACTACTGGATATTTACCTCAAAGATATAGATGTAGTGAAAAGAAGGGTCATATGCACCCCAACGTTCATAGCAGCAATGTCCACAATTGCCAAACTGTGGAGAGAGCTGAGATGTCCTTCAACAGATGAATGGATAAAGAAGATGTGGTCTATATATACAATGGAATACTACTCAGCCATCAGAAAGGACAAATGCCCAACTTTTGTATCAACATGGACAGGTCTGGAGGAGATTGTGCTGAGTGAAATAAGTCAAGCAGAGAAAGTCAATTATCACATGGTTTCATTTACTTGTGGAACATAAGGAATAAAATGGAGGACATTAGGAGAAGGAAAGGAAAAGTGAATTGGGGTAAATCAAACAGGAAGATGAAAGATGAGAGACTGTGGATTCTGAGAAACAAACTGAGAATTATGGAGGGGAGGAGAGTGGGAGGATGGGTGAGCCTGGTGGTGGGTATTAAGGAGGGCATGTATTGCATGGAGCAATGGGTATGGTACATAAAAAATGAATCTTGGAACACTGAAAAAAATAAAATTAAATTAAGATGTTAAAAAAATAAATAAATAATTAAAAGGTGGATTTGTTGTTGTTGTTTCTTTTTCTTTTTTTCTTTCTTTTCCTTTTTTTTTCTTTTCTTTTCTTTTCTTTTTTTTTTTGCCATTCCAATTGAGAATGGCAGAAAGGATAAAGAGTATTTATACCTACTTAGTATAATTCCTAGATCCATTCCCGAGAATGGTCGTCCACTCTGGTGATCTACATGGGTTCTCTGAAAGAATCTAAACCTCTGGAGATCCTTAAAGAATCCACCAGGTCTAGCAAGGTCCCTCGATCAGACTGTCATAGTTCCTTACAATGGATTGCACTTAATCTACATCATAGGTTTTTAAGTGGCAGAAAAGTTTCACCATTAAGTTCATTATGACTGTAGAATTACAGCTAATTGCTGATTCACTAAACCAAATTGTATTATTCTTCACTAAATGCTTGGTTTTGTTTCACTTAATTACATTACTGGAAGGTTAGATAACAAAATGGTGCCCATAGCTTTATTTGGCCCTATCAAATTTTATGATCCTTTAATAGCTTATAAATCAGACCCAGGGAGCCTGGGTAGCTCCAGTCCATTAAGCATTCGAGTCTTGATTTTGGCTCAAGTCATGATCTCAGGGTGATGAGATCAGGACCCAGGTAGGGATCTGCACTGGGCATGGAGCCTGCTTAAGATTTTCTCTTTCCCTCTCCCTCTGCCCTTCGCCCACCGAGAGAGAGAGAGAGAGAGAGAGAGAGAGAGAGAGAGAGATATGAGGACACCTTGAGTTTTACCTAGCTCCATTTCCTGTTTTCCTATTAATCTTCCAAGGTAGAGAGTGTCTCACTTCTCATCAAAGATCTGCAATGATTCATATCATGTTACTTCCTTTAGTAACTCCCTCCAGCAGCTAAGCCAATATTAACAACTAGTTATCACAGTGCCTGGTATGCAGCATGCACTTATAAAGATTTTCTGAGTGAATATTGACTAAATAAGACATTTAATCAAAGTTTAAATTTAGGTCTTCAACTCCAGCAAAAAGAAAACCGCTCAACATTTTTCTCAAAGCCCTTTATTCGACTTAAAGAGAACTCTAAAAATGTCTTTTTTCTTGACCAAGGATTTTTTAAAACTTTTAATAGGAGCACTTGTTTTTGCTTTTAATTTTTTATGATAGTTCGGTTGCTAGTCTCTGTATTTTGTGCAGAGTGGAATACTGACTGAATACAGAAAGCTGAAAAGTCTTCTATAAATAGAGTGAGAAAGAAGGAAGGAGAACATTCTTGACCTGGAATGTCATAATCTAAATGGATTAATTTTTAAGCTACCCCCATAAAATAGAACTAATAGTTAGAAGAACAGCACTGTCTGTTTCTCATCAAGATTCAATTCAGTAAGCATTTGTTGAATATCCTTTCAATGTGTTTTGAGTGTGTTCAAAAAGTAAAATGTGCAGTCCTGCTTTTGAAGAGTTGGTAACTTCAGAGGTGCTCTACTTTCTCAACAGTTTCTTAACTCATTAAGAACTCTGTTTTGATTTAGTATAATCCAAAAAGGCTTTTTGCAGGAAACACTAATTTCTAGTGTTTACATGCCTTAAAGCTTTGAATCAAGAGGCAGAAAAGGACAGAGAGGTGTGAAATTTTTTAACTGACCAAGAGTTTCCATTCACTTTGATTCTCTCCATTTTGCTATTTCATGTTTTTCCCCCTCTCTTTTTTTCTAAACACTATCAAAGTTTTATGCTGGATTCCAAAGTTCATATGAACTTTGCATACAAGGAATTCCCAGTGTAATAGAGTGGAATGTATGCTAGTGAGAGTAAGTGTTTTATAACTTTTTCCTTTTAGTTATTCTCATTCCCCTTTACACCTATGAATTAGCTCTTTATGTGAATTTTTTTTTTTTGCAGGGATTTCTAAAAGATAGGCAGCAGCTTTCTACAAGTTGTAGTAACATTCTTAGAAGATACATTAAAGGTCTGGACCCAATTTCAATGCGTGCGTGGTACGCATGGGGGTGTTGAGGGCTTCCCACACCGTTATGGAGCAATTCTTTGATGCCAACTGGTGGTCCTGAAATTCAACTCAATTCTAACACTGATAACCCAGAGATAGCATCAGATTCCTCAGGATAAGGGCTTAATCCTGCAAGACTGCCCTCCACTTCAGATACCAAATGTAAGCCCAGCTTCTGACTGACTGGCTGCAGTTGGGACGTTACCATGATCCCTTCCTTGGGTTTGATTAGTTTGCTAGAATGACTCGGAGAACTAAGGAAACCTGTTTACTCTCTGGATTAGTAAATAATAATAGTGTAGCAGCAGTTTTTATACCATGGGTGTTCATACCATGAGTAGCCATCCTGGGATAAAAAGTTCCTCATCCCACCACATTTTACCTTTTCTCTCAACAAACCACATGTTTCTGGGAACCAGGGCTGTTCTAGCAAATCCCATTTCTCTGAGACCAACTAAAGGTTCTGGTCACCACTTCCAAAGTGTGGAAGTGGAGGGTTTTTCCCACACCACCAAACACCTTGGGGACACTCTCTAAAGACTTCAGATACCAGTCACCAGTCCAAGTTGTCACCTGTGCTTTTGACCAACCTGCTTTAGATTGAGGGTTCCTGCGATCCCCACCTTGGGTTTGATCAATTTGCTAGAGCAGTTCACAGAACTCAGGAAAACATTTTATTTACTAGATTACTGATTTGTTATAAAAGGGTATAACTCAGAAACATCCTGATGGAAAAGATGCATAGGGCAAGGTATGGGGACCTTTCATGCTGTCTGCCAAGTGCATCACTCTCCCTGAATTTCCATGTATTCACCAACCTGGAAGCTCTCTAAACTCATCCTTTTGGGTTTTTATGGAGGCTTCATTACATAGGCACAACTGATTCGCCATTGGTGACTGATTCAATCTCCAGCCCTACTCCTCTCCCTGAAAATCAAGGGGTGGGACTGAAAGTTCCAAACTCTATTCAGGTTAGTTCTGCTGGCAACCAGCCCTCATGCATAGGTGATTTCCAAAATCACCTCATTAACATAAGCCCTGTTGTGTTTGTGAATGACAAGACACCCATTTCACTTTTATGGCTCTGAAGTGGATTTCAAGAACTGAGGACAAAAGACCAAATATTATGAAAACAGGTATTCCTATTGCTCTTATTGTTCAAGAAATTCCAATAGTTTCAGGAGCTCTGTGCCAAGAACCATGAAACCAGGACCAAATACATATGACGAATATATTTTGGTCAATGACCAAATATGTAATTATTATTAATCACAAAATTGACACATTTAACTAGAAACATAAAACAAAGACATTATTAAAGTATCCATTTTTCATATTTTAGATTAATTACTAGCTACTGTTGTTCAATAATATTGTTTATTTGAAATCCTTTGGTTAAATACGGGATTGAGAATTGACTTGGAAGATACATAATAAGCATTAAGGGAAAGTTCCAGTAACATTCTTATTTTAGATATCAACAAACAGTAATGTTTGGTCTAATTTATGCCTTGTTTGACTTAAATTCATGCTAAGGTAGGGACCACTTTGACATAAAGATTATTTTGAATTAAAAAGCAACCAAACACAGCGGACCCAGGAAAAGCTCCTTATGTCCTCCACAACTGCTAAAAGGAATTTAGGCAGAGAACCAGCTCCAGGAAGAGAGCTATCACCGTAGATAACTACATTATATGATGCACTACATATGGTAGACAGGGAGGAACTTAGCATGGCCTGTTTGAACCAAGTCTTCTATATCCTATTGTTTCTGAGTGGCCCAGCAAATATTTGTTTACCAAACATTTACTTTTACATTTCCTTGTGATTTGCATTTCTTGCCTTGGAAGTTCCAGACTTCCACCCCCTTCTCCTTAGTTGAAGATGATGTATATACCTCATTTTGCCAGACTGTCTTTGGAATTTGCAAGTGTGGTTTCCCTCTATTACGAAATTACATTTGACTTTCTCTGATTCATCTGTCTCATGTCAATTTGGTTCTTAGACTAGAAGAACAGGAATTCTTCCTCTCCAACACTAATTATAACTGAAAGGGAAAGCTGGCTTTATCAGGAGGTAGACCATATTTTTTAATAATCACAGATTTCAGATTTTAGAACAGACCCAAACCAGTGATTTTCCCCAGCCCTCTAAGACTTTAGGTCTTTGAGGGGAAAGGTCTGAGTATTAGTCTCTGTGTGCTTGCAAAATGAAGAGGGAGGGCTGGAGGGGGAAGGGAACTCTCTATTTAATTGTAAAGCAATTGAGGGCCAGGAGCTTTCCTCAGATTATATAACCAGGCAGGTTGCAATCTCAGATTTTCCACATCCTCATAGAATACATTTTTGCTCTGTTAAGCCGCTTACTACTAGGACCGTGTGTTTTCCTGATAGTATTTTCTTCTTAGGCAAACTAATTATTCCATGTTTCTGACTCTGCCCAAGGGGTGGACAGAGATTTAGTCCAAGGCTCTGTCTTCTTCCTTCTTCTTCCCTGGGGAAAGATTTGAGGGAAATTTTTGACTTATACCTCTAATTTTTCTTCAATCTATACCAAGGGAGGAAGCGTGATGAGTCTGATCATGATTGGTGATGAGTTGCTGGGTTTTTGTGCTGAAAAGCAGGAATGAGTTTTCTCACTTCTTTTATTCCATATTTGGACTCTTCAGGATCTTGCCTGTCCAGCTCCCATGTCATGAGCTCACCTGGCAGAGAAGGTGATAAACACAGTTTCTCATGACAGCAGAGGGATCCACCATCATTCCTTGGTTCCAGCTTTGCCACCAATCCCTGAATGCATGTCAGACAGGTCTCCATTTTAGGCCATGTGTCTCCAAATAAGGAGGAAGGCAGTAGGAAACCACTAGGTTTCAGAACTGAGCCAAGTTCTCTAACAGTTACCTAAAAGGGGGTTATGCTGTGCATCAATGCAAATGTGATACTCTGCATTGGACTTTCAATCACTTGTTTTCCTTATTTGAGTGCTCTGTCAGTAGCAAAGGCTGGAAGCTCAGAGGGCAAAGATTAGCCATTCCAACATAACAGTTATCAGAAAAGTTGTTTATTGCTTTTGTTTTTAACTATGTAGTATGGAGAATTTCACCATCTACGAAAGGAGACAGAATAGTTTTAATAAATTCCCATGTACTCATTCACCAACCCCAACAACTATGCATTCGTGGTCAATAACTTCTACATCTGTTAATCCACTGAAATCTTTTTCCTAAATGACAAATGTTCCCTGCATGTAGCTTTTACTTTCTTAGGCCACACAACCAGGGGTGGATGGTAGTTAACACTTGGGGTTAACAATAACAAGACAATAATAACATCAGTGTGACTTGTTCCTCTTGGCTCCCATCCAATAGCAACAAAGGGATCCCAAGCTTTCCTTGTCACTCTCCCTTCTCTGGGAGGGTTCTGGGTGATTCATGCATTGTTTTTGGCATCCTCTATATTTTTCTTACTATGGTCAAAGATGTTCTTCTGCTACTTAGAGACCTTGAGGGACAGTTGCCATCTCTGCTGCTATTGGTATCAGTATAGGCTTTTTGTTAAAGATAGTTTTTTAGGTTCACAGCAAAATTGAGAGGAAGGTATAGAGATTTCCCATATACTTCCTGCCCTCACATGCATAGCTTACCACATTACCAATATCCCCCCACCAGAGTAGTATAGTTGTCATAATCAATGAGAACTTACAATGATATATCATTATCACCCCAAGTCCATAGTTTACATTAGGGTTCACTCTTGGTGTTGTATATTCTATAAGGTTAAACAAATGCATAATGACATATTTCCATGATTACAGTACCACAGGATATCTTGGTTGCTTCCAAGCTTTGGCAATTGTGAATAAAGTTTCTGTAAACATCCATATGAAGTTTTTATGTGGACATAAGTTTTCAGCTCATTTGGGTAAACAGCAAGGAGTGTGAATGCTGGATTATATGGTAGGAGTAGATACAGTTTTGTAAGAAACTGCCAAACGGTCTTCCAAAATGGTTGTACTATTTTGCATTCCCATCAGCAATGAACGAGAGTTCCTGTTGTTTCACATCCTCATCAGCATTTGGTGTTGTTAGTGTTCTGAATTTGGGCTATTCTAACAGATGTGAAGTGGTATCTTGCTGTTGTTTTAACTTGCATTTCCCTAATGACTTATGATTTGGAACATATTTTCATATGTTTATTTGTTATTTGTATATCCTTTTTGGTTACCTGTCTTTTAAGATCTTTGGCTTATTCTCTAAGTGGGTTGTTTGTTTACTTATTTCTGAGGTCTAAAGCATTCTTTGTATATTTTGGAAAACAGTCTTTTAAAAATATTTTGTCTTTTATAAGGTATGTCTTTTATAAGATATGTCTTTTATAAATATTTTCTCCCAGTGTGTGGCTTGTCTTCTCATTCTCTTGACATTATCTTTCACAGTCCAGAAGTCTTTTTAATATTAATGAAGTCCAACTTAACAATTATTTCTTTCATGGATTGTGCCTTTAGTGTTGCATGTAAAAAGTCACCACCATGCCCAAGGTTATCTAGGTCTTCTCCTGCATCATCATCTAGGAGTTTTATAGTTTTGTATTTTAGATTTAGGGGTCTATGATCCATTTTGAGTTAACATGGTAGAAAGGTATAAGGACTGTGTTTAGATTTAGGCTGTGTTTTTTTGCATATAACTGTTCCAGCACTATTTGTTGAAAAGACAAACAGTCTTGGGCGCCTGGGTGGCTCAGTGGGTTAGAGCCTCTGCTTTCGGCTCAGGTCATGATCTCAGCGTCCTGGGATCGAGGCCCGCATTGGGCTCCCTGCTCAGCGGGGAGCCTGCTTCCTCCTCTCCCTGTCTCTCTGCCTGCCTCTCTGCCTACTTGTAATCTCTCTCTCTCTGTCAAATAAATAAATAAATAAAATCTTTAAAAAAAAAAAAAAAGACAAACAGTCTTTGCTTCAATGAATTGTCTTGTCTTTGCTCCTTTGTGAAAAATGAGTTGACTCTATTAATGTAGTTGATTTCTGGGCTTTCTATTCTGTTCCGCTGATCTATCTGTTTCTTCTTTTGCCAATACCACACTGTCTTGATTACTGTAGCTTTATAGTATGTCTTGAAGTTAGGTAGTGTTAGTCTTCTAACTTTGTTTTTCTTCTTAAATATTGTGTTGGCAATTTGGGGTATTTTACCTCTCCATATAAACTTTAGAATTGATTTGTCAATATCAACAAGGTAACTTGCTGGGATTTTGATTGGGATTGCATTGAACCTATGGACCAAGTTAGGTAGAACATACTTCTTCTTTTCAATATTAAACCTTCCAATCCATGAGTATAGAATACATCTCATTTATTTAGTTTTCCTTTGACTTTTTTCATCAGAGTTATATAGTTTTCTTTATATAGTTCTACAGTTCTTATATATATATATTTGAATAGATTAATACCTAAGTATTTTATTTTAAGGGGTTCTAATGTAAATGGTATCATGTTTTAACTTCAAATTCCACTCATTCATTGATGATATATAGGAAAGCATATTTCTATTTCCTACTGTTTTGCATATTACTTTTGTATTCTGTAACCTTGCTATAATTGCTTATTCATGCCTGGAGTTTTTTGTTTTTGCTTGTTTTTTTTTTCTTTTTGTCCTTTTCTTTTATTGGATTTTCTACATAAATAATCATGTCATCTGTGAATGAGGACAGTTTCATGTCTTCTTTTCTAATTTGTATGCATTTTATTTCTTTTCCTTGTCCTATTGCATTAACTTACTTTATTGCAAATGCTTTTTCTGTACTTACTGATATAACTATGTGATTTTTCTTTTTATAGGCTGTTAAGACTGCCTTGTGTACCTAAGATAAATCATACTTGGTTGTGGTATATAATTCTTTTTACAGTATTTTTAGGATAATGTTGGCCTCATAGAATGAGTTAGGAAGTATTCTTTCTGCTTCTATCCTCCAAAAGAGATTGTAGGGAATCAATTTCTGCCTCAAATGTTTGGTAGAATTCACCAGCAAACCCACTTGGGTCTGTTTTGTTTTGGAAGATTATTAATTATTGATTCAGTTTCTTTAACAGATCTGAAGCTATTTAAAATGTTTATCTTTTATTGTGTAAGTTTTGGCAGATTTTGACTTTCAAGGAACTGATCCATTTCATCTGCATTATCAAATCTGTTGAAATAGAGTTGTATATAGTACTTCTTTATTATGCTTGTAATATCCATGGAATCTGTAGTGATGTTCTTTCTTTCATTTCTGATATTAGTAATTTGTGTCCTTTCTTTTTTTTTTCTTAGTTAACCTGACTACGGGCTTATTAATCTTATTCATCTTTTCCAAAATCAGCTTTTAGTTTCATTGATTTTTTTCTACTGATTTCCTGTTTTCAATTTCATTTGTTTATTCTCAAATTCTTATTACTTTTTTCTCCTGCTTACTTTGGGTTTAATTTCTTATTCTTTTTCTAGTTTCCTAAGGAAGACTTTAGATTATTGATTTTTAGATCTCTTCTTTCCTAATATATGCATTCAACGCTATACACTTCCCTCTAAGCACTGCTATTGCTGCATCTTAAAAATTTTGATAAGTTGATAAACTTTCATTTTCATTTAGTTGAAAATATTTAAAAATTTCTCTTGATATTTCTTCTTTGACCCACTTGTTATTTGGAAGTGTGTTATTTAATCTCCACATATCTTGGGATTTTCCAGTTATTTTTCTGTTATTGAGCTCTTGTTTAATTCTATTGTGGTCTGAGAAAAGATATTGTATGATTTCTACTCTTTCACATTTGTTAAGGTGTATTTTATGACACAGAATATAGTTAATACCAGTGAATATTTCATGTGAGCTGGAAAAGAATGTGCATTCTGCTGCTGTTGGATAAAGTAGCCTATAGATGTCAATCATATCAAGTTAATTGATGGTGCTGGTGAGGTCAGCTATGTCCTTATTGAATTTTTCCTGCTGAATCTGTCTGATAGAGGTCACCAATAATGACTTTTTGTCATTATTGTTGTTGTAATTGGTGTTGCTGTTGCTAATCTCACTGTGGTCACTGCTGTTCTTGTGAATGTACTATTCTAACTTCAGTATGAGGTTTCTTTTTTAAACTTATTATTTTTATTTATTATTAATATTTTTTAGATTTATGAGGTATTTTTTAAAGATTTTATTTATTTGGTTCTCTCAGCCTTAGTGTCATCCTCTTGGAAACCTCTGTGCCATGAGAGCCAAATAGAGGAAGAAGTGAATGTGCAGGCTGAAGTGTAAAAGAAGAAAGTTGTGTCAGATGTCCAAGTAAACTGATAGCTTGTGCACCCATGGAGCCACAGGAGCAGAAGTAAGGAAAGCCAGAGGCCAGGGACTCTTGTACCAATTGTTGGACTGATTACATGCTTACTTTCTAGAGCTTGATTCAATGGATCTAGAACATCCATTGCCATCTGATCACAACAACCACCTTTGAGAGACCCACTGTGTTCATACCAAAACAATTCCTTCTGGCCCTTTGCCCTGGACCTGTGACATTCAGGACTAATTTTGTTTTCATTTGTGGTTGATGTAACATGTGTACAATAAAATTATCTCTTCTTCTGTCTTAAAAAATATTTTACTTATTTATTTGAGAGAGAGAGAGAGAGAGAGAGAGAGCGCATGAGGAGGGAAGAGGGGCAGAGGAGAGGGAGAAGCAGACTTAGCTGCTGAGCTGACCAGAGCTGAAGGCAGATGCTTAACCAACTAAGACACCTGGGAGTTCCTATGAGGTACTTTTTTTATTTGGATCCCTTGGATTGGTATTGTCCTTTGAATTCTTAATATCCCCTTTTTCTTTGAACTTGGGAGAGAACTGATGAAGAGGCTGGGTGAGGACATATTTGAATAGCTCACACTTAGAATTGTTTCTCCTTGCCAATGATGAGTCAGTACCAGGATGAGTAGTGGATATCTCTGCTTTTTCCCATATTGCACCTTATTCACCTGGGGCACTTCCCTCAGAGGTAGGAGTAGTGACTGCCTTTGTGTCCTCTCTTATTTCAAGTATCTTACTTCTGATGTCCTAAATCAAACATGACCTACAATCCTAAAGCAAATCAGTGTCTTATTCTTGAAGCAGACAGAAGATCCTTCTGTATGTAGCCCTTGCTAAGTCAGCACCCTTATCCCAATTACAGTAATGTATTAAGTCTGCAAAAGAAGAACCCCATATCTCCTAAGACTTGGAAGAAATGGGTCCAAAATGGTGACTGTATATGTATCTTACATTTCCTCCAGAAAAAGATACAATATATTTAACTGAGTTATGAGATGGGGACCTTACTTTTAGCACTACCTTCCTCCACCTCCATCTTCTGCCCACCTCAATCCACCTTCCTCCTCTGTACTCCTCCCATATCTGCCCTCTCCCTTCACCCTCTTGAGATTCTTTTCCCTCTGGTTATTGAGCCTAGCTAAATTACCTCTAACAACACAAAGGCTATTTAAAAAGAGAAAGGACAGGACTTTTGTCATCCTCCTAAAGGCTCTGTTCTTGTACTGCCTTGGGGGAAAGAAGTTGGCTTGAAGACTGAGAAAGAGCTTGAAGACTGAAAAGAGCTAAATAAATGGTCCTACCTTCAGAATCTTTACCAAGCCTCCTCGGGTGTGGTTTTGTTCATCATTAGTTTGGCACACAGTGAGTGAGACTTTGGCATACAAATATCTTGACTGATAGTTTCCATTAATTCCAGTTTCAATTCAGTGGGGACAGTTTACTTCCTGGACCTTCTCAGGATTGTCTTATCCAAGCTCTAACCATGTTCAGACAGGCGTGAAGGCTAGGTCCTAGTAGCAGATAAAGAGTCTATGCTTCATATTCTCTTATACATAGATCCTATGCATGAGTGGGGACTCTAAACTTTTCATTTGGACTCCATTCATTCATTTACTTAATTTTTATTATTTTATTTTATTTATTTTTAAAGAATTTGTTTATTCATTTGAGAGAGAGAGAGTGAGAGAGACCTCAAGACCACAAGCAGGGGGAGAGACAGAGGGAGAAGGAGACTCCCCACTGAGCTGGGATCCCGATGCAGGGCTTGATCCCAGGACGTGGAGTTCATGACCTGAGCCAAAGACAGATGCTTAATCATTGGAGCCACCCAGGTGCCCCTGGACTCCAATCATTTACATAAGGATTTCTAGAATCCCAAGCCTCCAGCTCTTCCACCACCTTCATGTCTCCCTAAAGCACACTGGTTCCTTAATCACTAGCGGGGAATCTGTTTGTCTCTTTGTTCTACCTACATATAGTCAGCTTCTTATAAGAGTGAAAAAATGGCAGATATTGTACCTTATAGGCTTCTTTACATGGCTGGCATGCCCCCTTTATGAAAGCTCTTAATCATAAAACTGCTTTAATATGGTTGATGCTTGTCTATTTTAGCATTCAAGGCCTAATGGGACTATTAGGGCCCAGTCCAGATAATTTGGACTTTTCCCCTTTCATGATCCCTTGACGTTCACATTTACATTTCCTATTTTCATATAAATGTATGACCATGGAGATTATTGTGAAACCCTAAAGTATGAAGAAAAAAGATTAAGATATGGAAATTGATTCTGTGTTGGTTTCCTGTTTTCTAGCAGTATCCAATTAGGAAATATTGGGAAAAATAAACTCCCACTGATGATAACTTACAAAGTATAAAATCTTGGTATGAATCTAACAAGAGAAGTATCTGAACTACGTGACAAAAAACCATAAAATTTAAAAGTCCTAAATTAAAGGGTAGGAAAAAATTTTATAAAGATATAAATATTTTAATCTATAAATTTAATGTTATTCTTCCCTTGGAAATAATTTGACAAGATGATTCTGATTTTTTTCAGGAAGAGAAAATGTGAAAGAATAAGAAAGAAATTTTGAAAACAAAGATTCATAAGGAGAAAAATATTATGTCAGATTAAAGCTATTATATTAAACATTTGGCATTGACAAAGGAATAGATATTTAAATAAATGAAACAAATGAGATTCTGTGTAAGACTCACATAAATTATAATTTAAGATATAAAAAGGAAAAATAGACTAATCAATAGTTGGCTTTAAATAGTTGGCTATTTGGGAGAAATGTACTTTATTACATTTTACATAACAGTATAAACACACAAAAAATAGGGGAACAGTTCAATAATCTTACTGTGAAGAATACTTTTGTAAGTAACTCACTGAAAACAAAGGGAAATGAAAAGAAATGCCATGAAAGTAATATATTTGTAACTTGTAAAATAACAGAGTGTTAAAATCTATCATACATCAAAATCTTTCATAAATCTGTAAGAAGATAAACTCACCAGAAAATGGATGGACAGGGCTGCCTAGGTGGCTTAGTCAGTTAAGTGTTAAGACTCTTGATTTTAGCTTAGGTCATGATCTCAGGGTCATGAGATTGAGCCCCAAATAGGGCTTCAGGAGCTGGGTGTGGAGCCTGTTTAAGATTCTCTCTCTCTCCCTCTCCCTCTGTCCCTCCCCACCCCCTGTATGCTCTCTCTCTCAAAAAAAAAAAAAATGAAGAAGAAAATGGATGAATGGATGGACAAAAGACAAAATGTGTGACAAGGCAACTTAGAGAAAAATGAATAAAAATGGTAAAACAATCATTTGAAGAGACGTTCAACTTCACTAATACTCAGTAACATGCCAATTAAAATAAGGTACCATTTATTCTATCAAATTTTGAAGAATTCCAGATTGACTATTCCATTTGGGGAATGAGATGGAGAATCAAGTACTTTTAAGCACTGTGAATGGAAATGTAAACTATGATTACTTTTGTTGAAGGCAGTTTGGCAGCATCTGTTGATACATACTCTCTGGTCCAGTATGTGGCATATGGTAGGCATGCAATAAGTATTAGTTGACTTAACGTAGGATGATTTTGTGAATATAAAGAGCATGGACTTGGCTATCAAACAAAATTGAATTTTATTCCTGGCCCTGCCATTTATTTTCTAAGTAAACTTTAAGCAATTTACTTAACTTCCTTATGCTCCAACTTCCTTTTCTAGAAAATGGAGATACTTCCTACTTTTTAGAGTTGTGAGAAATAATCAAACAATGCAGGCAGTGTTTCAGCCATGGCTTCCAAGTTGTAAGTGCTGGATAAATGAAAGACTTTATTCTCTCCCACATGATTTTTCTGGCTACCCAAGAGAATTCAGATTCTTCAGATAACTTTATCCAGGCTCTTCTACGTTCTCCTTCCTCACCATCCAATCTGCTTTCTATTTAAATTCAGCCCTTCGAAATCTGCTCTTACATTCTTATTTTTTTTGCTGCCAAGAGTTCATTAGAATCTTCCAATTAAGGATGACATTCAGTATCACAGGTGTTCTTTAACACACTCATCACCAGTGCCTTTTGTGGTTTGAGTCATACCCCCTCAAAAGACATATTCAAGGGGTCCTATGACTGTGACCTTATTTGGAATAGGGTCTTTGCAGATATAATTAAGTTAAGAAGAGGTCGAACTGGAATAGAATGGGCCTTAAATCTGATATAACTGGTGTCCTTATAAAAAGAAGGAAATTTGGACACAGATACACATGGGAAGAACATCATGTGATCATGGAAGCAGATACTGGGATAATGCATCACGAAGCCAAGGACTCCCAAGGACTAATGGTAACTACCAGAAGGTAGGGAGAAGCAAGAAAAGATCCTCTCCTAGAGCCTTCAGAATGAGCCTGTTTAGACCTCTAATGACATCTTAGGTTCAGACTTCTGATGACATCTTAGGTTCAAACTTTTAGCCTGTAGAACTGTAAGAAAATAAACTTGTGTTAAATCACAAAGTTTGTGGTACTTGGTTAAGGCTTTAGGAGACTGATATACTGCCCCACAAAAGGTCATTTAATTCTAATTCTGGGCTTAGTAATAATCTGTGGAACAGATGGAGACAACACTAGGTTTTTTTTTTTTATAATTATGGATAAATTCCCTAAAATATAACCTTGGTATTCCAAGATGAAGCCAGTCTTAGAAAAGGGGGAGAATATTTGATTAGAAAGGGTTTAAAACAATCTCTAAGGAAACAAAACAACAAATTTGTTCTCTCAGGACTCCTGGCTTCAGAAAGAATAGTTAAGGGGGCAATACCCAGCCAGTGAGTCTCAAAGGCCTCAACTTTCCTTGGAAATGTGCCAGATGATTATATGTTCCTAGTGGCCATTAAAGTCCCTCTGTGCCACATTCCTTTCCTTTCCACTGTTTGGTGGTCTGGATATATGTATCAATAAGAATACATTGAGTTGTAAGTAACAGAACTCTCAGTTAAAGAAGTTTACAAAATAAGGAGCGTTCTATCTCACATAATAAGAAATCTGGAGGTAAGAAGTTTCAGGAAAGGTTACTATAGCTGCTCAGCAGTTCTCAGTTGCTTCTCTACAATTTTTTCTTAAGATTTTATTTATTTATTAATTTATTATTTATTTATTTATTATTTAATTTATTTATTTATGAGAAAGAGAGAGAGCAGGGAGAGGAACAGAAGGAGAGGAATAAGTAGACTCTGCGCTGAGTGTGGAGCCTGACATGGGGCTCAGTCTTACGACCCTGAGATCAGGACCTGAGTTGAAATCAAGAGTTGGATGCTTAACTGGCCGAGCCCCCCAGGCACCCACTTCTCTACAATTTTTGACTTTCCCCTCATAGTCATAAGATGGTTACTGCAACTCCAGGCATTATACCTTCACATAACAACATCCAGAAGCAGAAAGATGAGTTTTTCTTCACCCATTTCTTTTCAGGGAGGAAAACCTTTCCAGAAGTTCTCAGCAGATTTTTTTTTGTGATAAGTCCTGATTTCTTAGTCTTGTGTAAGGCCCTGTCAAGCTATCCAAGATAATGGATGATACATATGCATGGCTTTCCATAGTTATACAGTTTCAGGGTGACTAGGTGTGTTTGATGCCTCATTAGTAAATAACTAGTGGATAATGCACCAACATGCCATTGGTTGCTTAGTCAAAATTACATCTGGAATCTGGATACAGATCTAGGTGATATGCTTGTGAAATAAAGTTTCTGAAACATTATAAAGTAATTATGCTAATTTTCCAGGTTGCCATATTTTAGGTTTTAATAGTTTCCACAAATGGCTCCTCCCCTGAGCCATGACTCTGGGTATTCATGCTCTGATGTAGTCCCTACTCCTTGAATATGGACTGGATTTAAAACTCTTATAACTTGCTTTTCCATCAGTAGAATGTGACCAAAGTCACACTGCACGATTCCTGCATGAGCCTAGGTCACACGAAGCCTTGAAGCTTCTAACTGGGACTTTTGAAATGTTGACTTTTGTGAAGCCAGCTACCATGCAATAAGTTTGACTATTCTGAGACTTCCGCAGTCCAAGGAAGCTCAAACTAGCCACACAGAGAGGCTGTATGGAGAGACAGAAATTCTCAGGCTCTAGCATGCTAGTTACCCCAACACAGGCATGAAACATGTGATTGAAGAAGCATCTTTGGGCTTCTAGACCAGTTGGGCCTTCAGATGATTCCAGCCCCAGGTCCCAGTTGACTGAAACCAGAAAAGTGACCATTAGTAAATACTTTCTATCTGAGCCCAGTCAATGCACAGAACAAAGTAATTTCCATCCCCTGATATTTATGCCTTCATGACATGTCCTCCCCTCGAGTGAGGGTGGGATCTGTTACTTGCTTCTAATCAACAGAATATGGCAAAGGTGATGAGATGTCACTTCTTTCTTTAGATTATATTTAAATAAGACTCCATCTTAGCATACTGGAGTGAGAGATTTCTTTTTGATGGCTTAATGAAGTAAGCAGTCACACTGAGGAAACCCACAAAGCAAGGAACTGCAGGACATCTCTAGGGCTTGAGCCTGGCCTCTTCGGACAGCCAGTAAAATGCCAGGGTTGTCAGACATTCATCCACAAGTAAATGAATTCTGCTACCCACCCAATACAATTGAAAGCAGATTCTTCCCCTGTCACATCTCCAGATGAGCACACAGTCCAGCTGGACTCTGGTGGAGGGGAGCAGAGGACCCAGTCAAACTGTCCCCAGACTCCTAAGCACAGAAACTGTGAGATAGTAAATGTGTGTTGTTTTCAGTTACTACATTTATGGTAATTTGCTACACAACATTAGAAAACTAATACACAGGGTGAATGTATTTTTCATGAGGAAAGGATGTGAACTGAATGGCTCAAGGATGGCCTGAGCTAAACAGTTTCCAAGGAGGGCTGCCATCAATTCCTTTTTGCACATTCATGCTGCTCCTCATATCAAGAGGTAGAATCTAACTCCCTTCCCTTGACCCTGGGGTGGGCTTACTCAGTTTTTTGTTTTGACTAATAGAATGCGATGGAAGTGATGTTCTGGGACTTCAAGGCTATCATAATGAGTCTTGAGGTTTCTTTCTACATCTTTAGAGCCACTATGCTTGGTAGTCCTGACCCACTGTGTGGGTTGTTTATCATGCTGGAAGGACCACGTATAGAGACCACATAGAGAGACCAGATGGAGAGAGAGAGGCATGACCATCTGAATACTCAGCTGAGCTCAGGCTTCCAGCCTTCCCTGCTAAGGCACCAGACTGTTGGAGATGACTTTTTGGACCCTTTAGCCCATACTAACCATCATCTGAACACCAGTGAGTAATCCCAGATGAAGTCATGAAAAGAAGAAGTATGGCCCACAAGAGCCCTGCTCAAATTACTGACCCACAGAATCATGAGCAGCTTGTTATACACAATAATCAGGCAGGATTTGGTTGGGTCTCTTTCAGGAAAGGGAGAATACCATCAATACTAACTTGGGGATATCTCCCATGGAGGGTGGGGAGAGGGGGACTCAACAGCAGAACAATTTCACCCATCACATCTCGCTGGATAGAGTTGTATCACTTGTCTGTGTCAGTCCTTCACTGACAAGGAGAATGGGATTTTGATAAGTTCAGATTAATCAGCATGCACCCCCTGGTGTTCCTTTCCCTGAACACTTGCTGAATACTTCTTGTGTTTGAAGTCAAGCCATAGTATCTGCCATGATGATTATCTGTTGTCACAGTCATCATCATGCCAGGACCATGGCTGATCCTGATTTTGCCTCAACAATCACACTGCTTGCTGGCAGCTGGAGATTCTGTCCCCACCAGGGCTTACTGCTCTTGCATCTGAGGATTATTTAATGGTTCCATCTACTATCACATTAAAAGTGAGTCTTCTCAATAATGACTAGGACACAGTGTGGGACAGAGTCCAGATATTCTTTAGCCCTCCTTCTGTCCTAGAATGAGGCATCCTTAAGACTTTCCTCCCAGAGGTTGAAGGAATCTCTCTCTTGGTAGGAAAGAGAAGGCCATTTAAAAAGTTCATTAGGATCAAAATTCTCTTTGCCATTTCTTTAAGGAGGTATAGTAAATTATCTAATGCACAGGATTTGTGGTGCTTGCCTTTATAATCCTAGCATTCCTCTGTTACCGATATATATTAGGCTTATAGCAGGAACTTTACTAGGCATACAGGTAGTAGAAGGAAGATGAGAAGTCATTACTAGTTGAAATGGGCTCTGCCTTAAGGAGTTTGACAATTATACCAGTATCTTGAATATGTTAAACATGTTAGTACCAAAGGAAAGTTTCTCTGGAATTAGAATGTTTAGAATTAAAGTATGAGACCAGTACCTTAACCTTGAAGTAATTTGACATAAAGATCAGACTAGTAAACAGGAACTGGGATTTTTCCATAGGCTTTCATAGGAAACTCAGATTACCATAGTGGAAAACTTTCTCAATAAAATAGCTCTTTTAGCTTGAAAACTATTAGTCCAACTAAAAAAATTGGAAATTAAAAATCAGAGGATGGAGAGGCAATATGACTTTAGGCACACATGCTCTACTATGGGGCCCAGAACTCATATTTCTTAAATGCTCATTTGCCTGAAGACAGAGAGCTGCCTGATGGAAAATTTCATGAATGAGGATATGAGAAATATATGTCTTCAGTTATTTTGAATACTTTTTCCCTTTTCTAAGAACATAGTCTAAAAAACTTGCCATGGTGTGATTTCATTAGTAGAATAGGATAGCCCATAGGTGAGGTGACAGATTTCAGGAAGTCCATACAAACTTCAGAGTTATCTTATCACCTTCCAATTCTGATTCTAAAACTCTGTTGCTTTTGGCATGGATTCTAAGAAATGAGATTCACCCAATTTCGTATTATTCCAAAGAGAAATGTAGTAGAAAACTGGGATCTAAGTTTTCCCATCTTCAATAGAGTTGGATTTTATAAGATTTAACTCACAAAGTCACTTCTTCTATCCTGCTTATTTCCTGAACTGGAAAACTGGTATAAATCCTGAAGTAGAGGTAAAGTAAAAAGGACATGTCTACTTCCCCCTTGTATGTTTTCTCTAATACAATGCTTCCTTTCAATCATACTCACACACACAAGTACCATTTCATTGGTCTTTCAGTTGTGGTTAAAGCCCTGAGCCTGGAGTTTGTGTCTTATCTGTACTGCTGTGTCAGCCAGAGTATAGAGTGGGACATGGAAACTACCACAGACATTCTGAGCAGAAAAAGATTTAGGGCAAGAAATTCTGTTTACAAACTCTTGGCAAAAAAATCAGTCTGACATCTTCTAGAAAAAGTAAATATGCAATTATCATACAGCCCAGCAATTGCATTTTAGGTAAAATGGAAACTATATTCACACAGAAACCTGTACATGAATGTTTACGGCGATTTTACATGTAGCAGCCCCAAACTGGAAACAGCCCACATATCCTTCAATAGGTAAATGGCTAAACAAACTATGATACATTCACACCATGAAATAATACTCCACGATAAAAACACCAAAGCAACTATTGATCCACTCAGCTTGGATATACCTCCAGGAGACTTAAACTGAGTGAAAAAAGCCAATCCCCAAGATTACAAGCTGCATGATTCCACTTAAAATGTTTCTTGAAAGGACGAAACTTTGGAATTGGCATGAGGCATCCATGTCAGAACTATTCAGTATTTTTATTTTGGTGGTAGATGAATGAACCCTCATGTGTGATAAAGGCATTGTATAAACACACGCACACTAACACATATACACATATGTACAAATGAATAAAAGTGAAACTGGGGAAATCTTTTTTTTTTTTTTTTTTTGCCCCAGGGGTACAGGTCTGTGAATCATTAGGCTTACACCTTTCACAGCATTCACCAAAGCACAAACCCTTCCCAATGGCCATAACCCATCCACCCCATCCCTACCCTCCCCCCCCGAAACCCTCAGTTTGTTTTGTGAGATTAGGAGTCTCTTATGGTTTGTCTCCTTCCCCATCGAAACTGGGGAAATCTTAATAAGATCTGTGACTTGTATAAACGTCAATATCCTGCTTGTAATATTGCACTGTAATTTCTGAGGATGTGACCAAGGGTAAATTGGGTAAAGAGTACATGGGATATCACTGTATTATTTCTGTATTATTTCTTACAAATACATGTGAATTCTACAATTATCTCAATAAAAACTTCAGTTAATTTTGTTTTGTTTTGTTTTGTTTTTGGTAAGGGATAAGAAGCCAGAGGGCCATCACTGGGCTGTTGATGTCAAGGGCACACCACCATTGCTCTTAGCCAGAAATTAGGAAACTGCTGCTGCCCCACCCCAAATGGCTCTTGTACTCATGAAACTTGTGTGACTAGACCCAAAGTTGGAGTCTAGTTGCCACAGCTCTCGGGTTTGTCTCACCAGGAGTAGAAAGATGGCTTTTGCTTCACTTCTACCTACCAGAATGAGGAGGAATACATCTGATTGGCAGAACTCAAATGCTTCCAAAACACCAGCTTCAAAATGATCTGGAAAATATGGGTTTTAGCACTTTAATTTTTACAAATAGAATATGGAATGGGGATTGAAAGAGCCAATAATGGTATCTACCATAACCAGCCACTAGCTACGTGACCTTAGGCAAGTTTACTAACCTTTCTGGTTCCCAGTTGCTATCAAATAGGGATCATTATTATAATTACCTCATAGAATTAAATGAGATATGGCATAGCTTCGCACACCTTACTTGCTCACTTAATACATGCTAGTCATTACTGTTGGTTTTCTAAGCTGATGTACAGTGAAAGAATATTACAAATGTTCCATAAGGTAAAAGCAAAGGAAAGAAAGATTAAAAAAGAAGAGAAGAGATAATTTGGCGGGGAAAGCCAAGGCATTACTCTTGTATACTTGGTATCTACTCAATGTCAAGAAATAAAGATGTGAAAAAACGTATTCAACATATTGAATGTTGTATTGAGTACGGGGCGGGGGGCGGGGGGCAGGGAGGAGCAGAGGCAGAGGGAGAAGCAGACACCCCACTGAGTAGGGAGCCGGATGCTGGCTCCATCCCAAGGCCCTGAGATCATGACCTGAGCTGAAGGCAGACGCTTCACCGACTGAGCCAACCAGGTGCCCACAGCCCTCTGATACTGCATGTAATACATATTTATTCAATCATTCTCCATATAGAATGGACTAATGAGAGCAAAGGTGTGAAACCAAAGACAAGTCGATATATATAAAGCTAAGGAATATTCCCAAGAAGCTTAGGGGACAAAAAGATTTTTTAACTTAATCCTGAGTGTTTCTGATTCGGAGATTTGAGGTCTGTTACAACTTGCATGATAGGTAAGGCACTCTTCCTAGGCGCTCAATTTGTGACTTGAAGTGATGATCTGAGGTAATCTAGTGCAGAGACGAACATGTACAGATTAACAGAGCAGTGGAGATAGGGAACTTTTGGTCTCTTCCATGGATTCCGGCCCACTCCTTAGGTACACACACCTGCCATCCTCCCAGTGACTCACCTCTGGCCTTCTCTCTGCCCAATGCGCAGCTGTCACATGGAAGCCAGTTCGGGAGACATCAGGTTAGGACTCCGCCTTGTATTTGATTTACTTTTTTGAAACTGGCCACGTCCGGGTTCATCTGACCCTGCAGTCTTTTCAATATTTCCTTAAGCTGCACGTGAGTGGGGCCAGGCTTTCTTGTACTCTGCCAGTCCTCTGAACTAGAATACTTCGAATCTAGTTACTTGGAACCTTGTGCTTGGTTCCAAGCTTCAGGGAAATGTGAGAAGAGCCAGAAAGCCAGGCTACAGGTGAGGTTAGTCACTCCCCACAACTGTGACCCCATTTAGGGGCCTTGCGCCCCTCGGGAGACATAAAACCAAACTCATCAACAGGCACCGCGGTAGGTTTGCAGGAATTCTTTATCAAAGCTGATGACCCAGGCCCCGTGACGCCTGGATTGGGCATTCGAAGCTTTCTCCTAATGAAAAGGTCAGCAGCATCCTCAGGTACTATTAGCGTTACTGGGAGAGCCAAAAGGGCGGAGGGCAGGAGACCGGGGTTCCAAGGAGGGTAAGACGGTGAAGACCAGGCCGCCGACCGCCCGCCCCCTCCACGCCAGGGGACTGGCCTGACGTAAAGACCCGGCAGCATTTCCTTTCCTGAAGCGGCGTAACAGCCCCGGCCAGAGGCGGCAAAGCCCCGCAGCAAGCCCGCCCCTCGGCGCCCCGCCCTGCCCGCGCGGCCAGCGGCGGAGGAGGCGTGGTGTGGCGCGGCGGCCGACGGCGTGGGGCGGGGCCT
>LNAC01001303.1:210001-247983 GCA_002007465.1 Ailurus styani
CGGCCCGCCCCCGGCCCTCCCCGCCCGGCCTCCCGCGCGCCCCTGTCAGAGTGTGGCTGCTGGCCGCGCGGTGCGCTACTTCCCTGCAGCCTGGGCGAGGAGGCTTGTGTGCAGGCACACCCCCACGTCCCTTCGGCGCCGCTGCCTCTGCTCCACGGGCCTCCGCTCCGCCCAGCCCTCGGCCAGAAGGCTGGTAGCGACATGGCACACGCGGCGGTACGCTGCCCCAGCGCCCGGGGCTCCGGGGACGGAGAGATGGGCAAGCCCAGGAAAGTGGCGCTCATCACTGGCATCACGGGCCAGGTGAGTGCGGAGACGCGGGTTCGAGCCGGGCCTGCTGCTGCCGGGCACGTGTGCGCCCAGCGCTCGGGGCTGCCTGCATTTCCAGGAATAGCCTTGTGGGCATCCCGGAAGGTTTCCGATGTGGCTTGTCGTAGAGGTCGGTGACAAGATGTGTCTCGAGGGGAGTGTGCTGAATGCATGGAATGCTTCTAGGCTTCCCTTGGGCCGTGGGCTCGGGTGATCTACTTGGTATGTGGTCCTCACACCTGAGCAAGACTGCCGTCTCCCACCTGTCCAGCCAGCGACTGCAGTGCTCGTTTCTCCAAGCCCTCTACGGTGCACTTCAGTTCAGTTCTTTGCAGATCCTAGTGCTGGGGGAGGGAAAAGGACTGTGTGTGTGTGTGTGTGTGTGTGTGTGTGTGTGTGCGCGCGCGCGCGCGCGAGCGTGTGTAGTCAACTTGCTGTATTTCCGTGTAAGGGCCAAGGCCACTTACCTGCTAATGGTTCGGAAGCGGGGGGCTCTTGCTGTTTTGGTTCCCCCTCACCAGATTTCCAGAGAAAACAAATTAAAAGAAAGTAGTGCCAAGGAGTCATAAACCAGGAAATATTTTTTGTTTAAAAAGCACACCTCGCAAAAACTGTTTAAACACACGAACTCCCGAGATTCATGTTAATACATTTGAAGTGTATCTGACAGACGGTCCAAAGTTAGGCTAGGGTTCTATTTCCAAATAAAAGGAGTTCCTTAAGTGATGTAATCATGAGGAGCTGTCCTGCATGTTGGAACCCCATGTGCATACTGAGCATGGCTGTTTCCTGACAGTCATCTCTTAGAGACATTGCAACAGGTAGGCCCTCACCACTGTATCTAACCAAGCTGTGCTGCTTTAGATTCATTGGTGATGGAATGATTTTGCTCATTATTTTTGTTGACAAAATGTTATATGTGTGCCCCTAGAGATCTCTTGGTAGTGACTAATATTACTCTGTAATGGAGGTGATAATAATAGCTAATAAATGTGCTTATTATGTATTGGTCACTTGAGTAATTGACTTGACTCATTTAGTTTTTACAAGTATTCTTTAAAGGTTTAAAAAAATTTTTTTTTTAACCTTCACTTTACAGATGTGGAAAGTGAGGCATGGGAGTTTGATTTGTCTGGAGTCAAACAACTGGAAGTGTCTAGTTGGGATTCAAACTCTGCTGTCAAAGCACTCTAGCATTAGAAAAGAAATTGGAATTAGCCGATGTAGAGTCCAAGAATACTAGACAGTTTTAACTACTGGATATCTAATTAGTTTCTGGTTTTTCATCTTACTTTGTTTAAGGTTACGACAATAAACAACTGTTTGAAAACTGGCAGAAGAGGTGGATAGGACAAGGATTTGAGATTGAGGAAGTGAACCATTAAATTTAGGCAAGGGCCTATATGCTTTCGAGTCATGGCCTACATACTTTTTTTTTTTCTAATGCTGAGGTCTCTTCTGTAGATGGTTTCCCTTTTTCCAATTTCTTAGACTAGATTTGAAGCTCAAAAGTTTACTAAGCTTATATGACCTCTTAAAGATAGAGTTGTTTTTTTTTTTTAGTATCATTAAGAAATTAGTTGTTAATGTAACTGTTGGTGTGGATTATACCAATTTAACTGACTGGCACTATCGATCAGTGAAGGTTAGAAATGGGACCTTCTTTAGAGCTTTGAACACATCATCTGATTGGTACTGAGTGACAAGGGAGGTGCAGAAGTGGCCCCCGTTGTAGTTTGTCCAAGATACTCCTACAGGGGAGTCTTCCTTAAGCACATGTTCAGCGTGCAGTACTCTAACCAGACATTTTTGGCTCACTAATTCATTTTGGCTCAGCACTTCATTTCCAACTTTAAACTCCATGGGTCTCAGCCTCCTTTTACCTTCAGCACCAATATTTTCCTCTTTCCTCCCACATTCACCCTCTGCGTTGTCCCTTTCCATGTTGGGTTCTTGTGTTGGCTTCTATACTCCTGGCACAGTGCTGAGCTCTGTAGCTGGAGATAAATTCTTGCTAATGGAATTTACTGCTCGCTATACTTTGCACTTGTCTTCTAGGACAGTGACTCCTAACCTGAGTATCAAGGATCTCCAGAGGACTGTGAAGTTAATACAAGAGGTCTGAAAATCCATACATTATTGTCCATTTTTAATATATTATTTGGTGAGAGCTTACTGAGCTACTCACTTTGCTGAACAATTTATATATCCCTACCTTAGAGGCAGGTATAATTTTTATTCCCAATTTATACCTGGCTAAGTAAGGTTAAGTATGTTCCCTGGGAGTGCACACCCAGTGAGGGTCAGAGCTAAGATTTGAATAAAGGAGTTGCTTAGAGCAATTTTGTTAGGGTTGCTTTTGTGGTAAGCTACACACATTAAAATACAGCTCTGTGTGTGTGTGTGTGTGTGAGAGAGAGAGAGAGAGAGAGAGAGAGAGAGAGAGAGAGAGAGAAAGAGAGATTGTTTTACTCTAAGAAGAGGTCTCAGATTCAAGAAGGTAAGGTAGACACCATTGCTCTTAGGATATTCATGGCAATTAAATGGGTTGTCCCAGACTCCCACTTGAGAAAGAGTGCATGTAGCCATGGTGCCCTGTTTACTATGCATCTCTAATATTTACTGTCAGGCTTCATATACTAGCGTTCTCCTTCCTGTCTATTCTTGATACAGTAATTGTGAATCATTTTCTAAAGTTTTTATCTTATTAAATCACCTTAAAGAAAACTAGGCTTGGGGGGCACCTGGGTGGCTCAGTAATTAAGCATCAGCTTTCGGTTCAGGTCCTGGGATCCCAGGGCCCTGGGATCAAGCCCAGCATAGGGCTCTCTGCTCAGCAGGAAGCCTGCTTCTCCCTCTCCCACTCCCCCTGCTTGTGTTCCATCACTTGCTGCGTCCCTCTCTGTCAAACAAATAAATAAACTCTTAAAAAAAAAAAAAAAAAAGAAAAAAAAGAACAGAAGACCAGGCTAACCAGGCTTGGCTTTGTTGCCTCTAGGCCCTCTACCAGCCATCCCGAGTTCACCTCCACTGTCTTAATGTGCTTGTGGTTCTTTACTACAACATGTGGAACTGTTCTTGCTTTTCTTTGAATACTATCTCTTTGTACCTCATTGGAGTCATTTTGTGGCTGAATACCCTCGAGGGTCTTACTTCTTTTCACTCACCTGAAGCCACCGTGAACACCGAACGATCCTGCCAAATGCAGCCATTCCAGGAACTATCTTTGTATTTATATATATGCAGTCTCTGTTGGCTATATAGGTAATTTGCATATCTTAGTTCTTTGATTTGTAAACTGCTTTAAGATAGAAACATTTCAGCATATTATCTTTCACATAGTTTTGCCTAGTGGGCTTTCAAAAATGTTGACTTTTCTTATTAACAACACAGCTTTACTCTTTCTGCAGGGTACAGGGCTTGTTTTGATGCTGGTGAGAACATAACAATGTACTCATTGCCCACTACGATCTTATAGTCTTCGAGGAACTTAAGACCATGCAAATGAAAAAAGTAATATTGTTCAAGTATGGTAGAGAAGTAGTAAAGTGGTATTGTATAAGTAGTGAGGTAGTATTTTCAAAGTATGATAGAGGCCAAATCAATGGTTTATCCAACCTCAGAACTCTGGGAGAAGTTACTGAATGCTAGAAATAGCAGGCACTGTGTTGGGTTGAACAGTACGCACAGGAATGAAGAGAGGGGACAATTTTGGGGACAGTGAGGATACTGTAATCATAATGGAGGGAATTTAATTTATTCAATTATTTATATCTTTTGCTCATTTCCAAAAAATTTCTGAAGTGGCATCAACAAAAACCATATCATTGGACCATCATAAAAATAATGAAAAAAAAAAAAAAGAAACCCCAAAAAATCTACAAAATACCAAGTAACTCCAAACCAAAAAAAAAAAAAACAGGAGTCTGCAGTGGGGGTAGAGTACCAAAACCCAAAGCTAAGGATAGCTGCTGTCAAGGTGGACATAAAATTCAGCTTTGACTTTCGTGCGAAGTCAAGACAAAGTGGATAGGTGAGTTGAACTTTTTATTAGTACTACACTCTTAGAGAAATAACTTTAGTCTACGGCCATACCACCCTGAACGCGCCCGATCTCGTCTGATCTCGGAAGCTAAGCAGGGTCGGGCCTGGTTAGTACTTGGATGGGAGAAATAACTTTAAATAGCAGAACAACATGATGAACAATATGCTTGATAGGAGTTTTTTAAAGAAGACTGTCATCTCCCTAGGACATTTTATTACTCCCTAATGGATGGCAGAAGCACACTTTTTGGTAGATAGAGACTTAAGTAATTGAATGGTTAGTGTTTGTGGATTTTTCCTTTGTTAAACATATTTTTCTAGTGTCTATTATTTCAAGCTGGTTTCTGCCAAGAGAGCAGGCAGGTTAGAACTTTGTCAGGTGTGTCGATTGTAAGGTTAGTATTGGTGTTTTGAAAGTGGAAGTATTTGACATGGTGAGGTCCTTCTTACCTGTAAATTGGCCTGGATTTTCCTTGGGAAATGGTTTGGATCTGGCCAAACGTTTAAGCAAGTACCAATTCAATGCTTCAGATTTCTGCATCATGACATATGGAAGACAAAGCATTTATATTTACGTAGTTACAGTCAAGAAGAGTTAATTTGTGTGGTTGGAAGACAACAAACTTTTGGTAAGTCTTGCAAAGATGAAAGAGGTTGACATTTTGAGTTATTAAGGTCAGACTCTTTAAGCCACATTATTTTGTTTCAGAATTTTATTTTTATGGCCTTATTTTTAATTTTCACTACTTTTATTAGTTTCTGGTCTTTAAAGAAAACATGTAAAATGGATGACCTAATTTTCTAGACTCAGGTGGTTCTTTCAGGCTTCATGTTCTTCGTTTAAGAGTTAATTTAACATATAGAAAATAGTAATTGAGAATTGGCAGGAAGTAACATTCTTCCCACAGTTTTCCTCAACCTCTTTTAAATAATGCTTCAATTAAATTATAAGAGATGACTGGGACATTACCTCTTTTGATTTTACTTTCTAATCCATATTCAGTTTCCCACGAATTTCTACATTCCAATATAGATATAAGAATCATCACTTAATGTAGATGGAGTTTTAGTGAAATGTGATGTGGTCTTTTAAAACTAGCCCATTTGATTGGTAATGGCTACATGGAATCCTGGAGCCAAGGCTTTTTCCAGTTCAAGGGAGAGGCCAATGAATGGTTAGTGATGTCTCCTTGGGAAAGGGAGTGATGGCACACGTGTTAAGGTCTTTACAGGATTCTGACTCCATGAGGATAGGAAAAAAGTGTCTTAGTCATTTTTCCCCTATGTCTAGTATAACTGGTACAGGTTAGGTACTCAAAATATTTGATAAGTCAATTAATCTCCAGTTACTGGTGTTTATTGTCTTGCAGAAGACTTGTCTGGAAATTGCAGCTGACTATAGAAATGAGAAAATGTTATGATGCATTACTTTTTGGTTGGGTAGAAGTAAGACATTGTCAGCAGGGTACTGGGCAAAATTGGATAGTATGTACTTGACAGACAAATTGCAGTTTAAGAGGTGACATGATTTGTTATAACTTAAGATTTAGAGGACGTGGAATATATTCATTTCAGAGAAAAAAGATAACATGTCCAGTTTTGTGTGATAGATTTCATACTGTTTTTGTATTCATATTTACCACTGAATTTGAAATGTATTCCTTTGGCATACATGTTGAGATGTTAGAACTGGAGTTAAATTACCATTATTATGTAGAGGAGGAAAGAAGACTGAGGAAGTGTGATTTTCCCAGGTCACACAGCAAATTAATGATAGTGTTAGGATTAGAATCCCAGACTCTTCTCTTTCCATCATTGTCTTAGGACTCGTCAACACTGTCTTCTCTTAACAAGAGAGACTGCTTTAAATCAGGAAAATTGGAGTAAAAACTATATGTAGTAATAAAATGTATATTGTAGTGTTCTAGAAAGTTGAATAATAATAAACGTACATCTGAATAATCAAATCAGTTTCAATATGTAAGCTAAGAGTAACTTTGTGTAACATTTAACATCTTATTTTAACAAAATATTTGCACTCTGCAAAGATTGAGAGGGTTAGGGTAATTAAATAGGAATCTTTAGTATTGGATCTATAAAGGAAATTTTACAAGATTATAGGGACTAAAGAAAGAGGTTAACTTTAGACAACACATTCTTTCAATTTTTTATGAGTATAATTGACCCACAATGTTACATTAGTTTCAGGTGTACAGCATGGTGATTAAACTTCTCTCTACTTGATGCTGTGTTCATCACAAGTAGAGCTACCATCTGTCACCACACAATGCTATTACAATACCTTTGACTATATTCCCTCTGTTGTGCCTTTTACTCCTGTGACTTACTCATTTCATAACTGGAAGCCTGTATCTCACACTCCCCTTCAACCATTTTGCTCATCCTCAATCTAGCAACCATCATTTAGTTCCCTGTATTTATAGGTCTGATTATGCTTTTTGTTTGTTTATTCATTTGTTCTGTTTTTCAGATTCCACATATGAGTGAAATCATAATGGGATTTGTCTTTCTCTGACTTATTTCATTTAGCATTATACCCTCTAGGTCCATTCATGTTGTCGCACATGGTAAGCTCTCATGGTTTTTTTGATGAGGAAGGATTTTAAAATTCCCATTATTTATGATCTATATTTTGAACTCAGGGTTTAATAGTTGAGGTTTTATTCATCTAGTAGATATTTGCTGAGATTTCTTCTGTGTTGAGGTAGGTATTGGAGATAATAGGCACCAGGAAGATGGACATGATTTTGTCTTCAAGACAAAAAGTGAAGACAAAAAACCTACTAAATTAACGATATTTCAGAATAAGCAATTTTATAGCATGTTAAGTGGTATGATAGTAATAAATAAGTCACAGAATCACAAGAAGATATTTACTTAAAAATATTCTGAAATATCATTAATTTAGTAGGTTTATTGAGCATCGATTACCTTGGAAATTTCTGGTTAATACAATATACATTTTATTGTATTAACAGGGTTAGTTGTGAGGCCTTCCTTGTATTCAGTGAAGGATGGTTAAAGATGTTACTATTTTCATGCTCATTTTTCTATCTTAGAAGCTGTATTTCCAGCTTTTAACAAAGGCAGAGGTGTTTGGATTTGATGAAATAAAGCAGTGGGAAGGCAGAGACACTGTGATGTAACAGGAAGAGCTCACCTTTGGGCAAGTCTCAAAACCTGGGCTCAAATCCTGCTTTCAAAAAAAGGTACATTAAAAAAAAGAAAAAAGAAAAAAGTACATTTGGAAATGTCTACCATTTACTGGCTGAGTGTCCCTAAGTGAGTTACTTAATAAACTTGAATCTTAGTTTCCTTTCTAAAATGCAGTTATTTCTACTTACATTACAAACTGGTATGTGGATTACATACTATGATTACAATAATACTTCACACAATGCCCAACACACACTTTCTGAAACTATTTATTATTGTATAATAAATGATTCATTACATATAATAAATTATTATGTGTAGTAAATTCTCAAGATCAGGAGGTATGAGAGAAGGGTAGAGAAGTGTTTTGAGAATGCAGTTTGGTGTAGGTAATACAGAATGAATTTGAGTAGCAAAACAGCAGAGGCAGGAAGACCTGCTAGGAGCCTCTTGTAATTATGAAGATATAGATGCAAAAGGTATTGGTTGAGGAGAAGGAAAGGGAATCAAAGGGACAACAGGACTTTGTGATCAGTTAGGTATAGGGAATGTGACAAGGGCAGGAGTTAGGGATCTCAAGGGTATTTTAATTTCAGAGACTGGCTGGATGGAATTACCATGGCTAGAAATGTAGTCACTGGGAAAGAAAGTCAGCTTTCTGGGGAAGATAGGGAATTCAGTTTTCCTCCTTTTGAATTTGAGGTGAGAACATGACATTCAAGTTCAAATAACCTGTAAGCTATTTAAAATATAAGCTTGGGGTGCAGGTGAGATATCATGGCCACATAGTCTCTTATAACGACCTAGATAGCAGCTGTGGAGTGGGAAAGGTGTGTCCATGCTGCTCTACAGTGCTCATCACCAGTCCTCTTGCTCATCCCCCAGAATTTTCTGTGGCTCCCACTTATCTGGCATCAAAATTAACATTTTTCCTAAAAAAAAAAATTAACATTTTTCCTTTCAGTTTGATGGTTGAAGTTAACTAAGTTATCCCAGTATACTTCAGTTCTCCCTCTCTCTTTATTTATCTTACTATTCACATTTTCCTGTTGTCATGTTTTTATGCAAGATTCTTCCAACTTTCAGCTTATTGTCCCTTTCTTCCTTCCCTAAAGAATTTTGGAAATCCCACTCTTCCAGATGAATTGGAAAGAAGGTATGCAGTTCCATTAACCATTTCCATAGGAGCTTAGTACATGGGGAGTGACTAAGTGAAGCATACTTGGAAGATAATCATGTGGGATAGAAAGCCAGTTATCGGTAGTGTTCTTGGCAGTGGGGCACCAGTGTGCCAAACTTAGCCTTTGGCAAGCCAGTAAGTGGTTTTCCTGCCAAATCTTATGACTTACCATAAGTAGTAACACAATTGTACACAGAAATCCATTCATTGAAATGACTGTTTTTAGGATGTTTTGGTGTTCAGTTACATAGAACTCTGTTACATGGAATTGAAGTTAGATGATTTTTATATGAAGGGATTTTGCTGAAGGATGTGTTTATCTTTTTCAGACTGTTCATGCTGTGCCTTTTAAGAATTTCACTACATGTAAATATTAGGGGATCCTTTCTCTGACTTTCATATGATTTATTATTAACTTCAAGGATGAAGAAAATAAGAATTTATTAAGTATTTATAGAAAGTGTTTATACTTCATAATTACACTTGAAAATTGTGCCATGAGAGCTTAGTTTTATGTTATATGCTTGAATAGTGGATTTGATTATAATGCTGAAGTGAATTGCTCAGTCACATGTAATGGAAGCATGTTCCATAATAGAGAGTGAAAAAACCTTGAATTTGTACCTCTAGCAGTCTTTTCTTAAAAATTATTATCATTTTTTTAATTAACACATAACGTACTATTTGTTTCAGGGGTACAGATCTGTGATTCATCAGTCTTATATAATATCCAGTGCTCATTACAACACATCCCCTCCCCAATGTCTATCACCCAATCACCCCATCCTCCTACTCCCCTCCAGCAACCCTCAGTTTGTTTCCTAAGATTGAGTCTTTTATAGTTTGTTTCCCTCTCTGGTTTCATCTTGTTTCATTTTTTCCTCTCTTACCCTATGATCCTCTGCCTTGTGTCTTTAATTCCACATACCAGTGGGATCTTTGTTTGATTGACTTATTTCGCTTACTCTAGTTCCGTCTGAGTTGTTGCAAATGGCAAGATTTCATTTTCTGATAGCTGCATAATATTCCATTATATATACCTACCACATCTTCTTTACCCTCTTATCTGTCAATGGACATCTGGGCTCTTTTCCATAGTTTGGCTATTGTGGACATTGCTGCTATAAACATTGGGGAGCAGGTGCCCCTTTGGATCACTACATTTGTATCTTTGGGGTAAATACCCAGTAGTGCAATTGCTGGGTCATAGGGTAGCTCTATTTTCAACTTTTTGAGGAACCTCAATACTGTTTCCAGAGTAGCGCATCAGCTTGCATTCCCACCAACAGCATAGGAGGGTTCCCCTTTCTCTGCATCCTTGCCATCTATCGTTTCCTGACTTGTTAATTTTAGTCATTCTGACTGGTGTGAGGTGGTATCTCGTTGTGATTTTGATTTGTAATTCCCTGATGCCAAATGACGTAGAGCACTTTTTCATGTGTCTGTTGGCCATTTGGATGTCTTCTTTGCAGACATGTCTGTTCATGTCTTCTGCCCATTTCTTGACTGGGTTATTTGTTGTTTGGGTGTTGAGTTTGATAAGTTCTTTATAGGTTTTGGATACTAGCCCTTTTTCTGATATGTCATTTGCAAATATCTTATCCCATTCTGGTCTTTTGGTCTTGTTGACTGTTTCGTTTGCTGTGCAAAAGCTTTTTATCTTGATGAAGTCCCAAGAGTTCATTTTTGCCTTTGTTTCCCTTGCCTCTGGAGATGTATCCAAACTTCTAGCAAGAAGTTACTGCAGCTGAGGTCAAAGAGGTTGCTGTCTGTGTTCTCCTCTAGGATTTTGATGGTTTCCTGTCTCACATTTAGGTCTTTTAACCATTTTGAGTCTATTTTTGTATATTGTGTAAGGAGTTGGTCTAGTTTCATTCTTCTGCATGTGGCTGTCCAGTTTCCTAACATCGTTTGTTGAAGGGACTTTTTTCCATTGGACATTCTTTCCTGCTTTATTGAAGATTAGTTGATCATAGAGGGCTCATATCTGGGTTCTCTATTCTTTTCCATGAACTATGTGTTTGTTTTTGTGCCAGTACCATATTGCCTGATCACACCTTTGTAATAGAGCTTAAAGTCTGGAATTGTGATGCCACCAGGTTTTGTTTTCTTTTTCAGCATTCCTTTGGCTATCTAAGATCTTTTGTGGTTCCATACAAATTTTAGGATTATTTGTTCCATTTCTTTGAAAAAAGTTGATGATACCTTGATAGGGATTGATTGAATGTGTAGATTGCTCTAGGTAGCATAGACATTTTCACAATATTCTTCCAATTCATGAACATGAAACGTTTTTTCATTTTTTTGTGTCTTCCTCAATTTCTTTCATGAGTATTCTATGGTTTTCTGAGTACAGATTCTTTGCCTCTTTGGTTAGGTTTATTCCTAGGTATCTTATGGCTTTGGGTGCAGTTGTAAATGGGATTGACTCCTTAATTTCTTTTTCTTCTGTCTTGCTGTTGTATAGAAATGCAACTGATTTCTGTGCATTGGTTTTATATCCTACCACTTTACTGAATTCCTGTATGAGTTCTAGCAATTTTTTGATGGAGTCTTTTGGGTTTTCCACATAGAATATCATGTCATCTGCAAAGAGTGAGAGTTTGACTTCTTTGCTGATTTGGATGCCTTTTATTTCTTTTTGTTTTCTGATTGCTGAGGCTAGGACTTCTAGTACTATGTTGAACAGCAATGGTGATAATGGATATCCCTGCTATGTTCCTGACCTTAGGGGAAAAGCTCTCAGTTTTTCTCCATTGAGGATGATATTCGCTGTGGGCTTTTCATAGATGGCTTATATGATATTGAGGTATGTACCCTATATCCTTACACTGTGGAGAGTTTTGATCAAAAAATAATGCTGTACTTTGTCAAATGCTTTTTCTACATCTATTGAGAGGATCATATGGTTCTTGTCCTTTCTTTTATTAATATATTGTATCACATTGATTGATTTGTGGATGTTGAACCATCTTGTAGCCCAGGAATAAATCCCACTTGGTTGTGGTGAATAATCCTTTTAATGTACTGTTGGATCCTATTGGTTATTATTTTGGTGAAAATTTTTGCATCCATATTCATCAGGGATATTTGTCTGTAATTCTCCTTTTTGTTGGGATCTTTGGTTTTGGGATCAAGGTAATGTTAGCCTCAGAAAAAAGAGTTTGGAAGTTTTCCTTTCATTTTGATTTTTCGAAACAGCTTCAGAAGAATAGGTATTAATTCTTCCGTAAATATTTGGTAGAATTCCCGTGGGAAATCATCTGGTCCTGGGCTCTTGTTTTTTTTGGGGAAATTTTTGATTACCGCTTCAATTTCCTTGCTGGTTATGGGTCTATTCAGGTTTTCTATTTCCTCCTGGTTCAGTTTTGGTAGTTTACATGTCTCTAGGAATGCATCCATGTATTCCAGATTGTTTGATTTGTCTGCATATGGTTGCTCAAAATATGTTCTTACAGTGTTTTTATTTCTTCGGTGTTGGTTGTGATCTCTCCTCTTTCATTCATGATTTTATTTATTTGGGTCCTTTCTCTTTTCTTTTTGATAAGTCTGGCTACAGGTTTATCAGTCTTGTTAATTCTTTCAAAGAACCGGCTCTTAGTTTTGTTGATCTGTTCTACTGTTCTTTTGGTTTTATTTCATTGATTTCTTCTCTGATCTTTATTATTTCTCTTTTCCTTCTGGGTTTAGGCTTTATGTGCTGTTTTTTCTCCAGCTCCTTTAGGTGTAGGATTAAACACCTCTATCAATCTTTAAAAAATTTTTTATTATGATTTCCTTTTATTTATTTATTTATTTATTTATTTATTTATTTATTTATTTATTTCACAGAGGGAGAGAGATCACAAGGAGGCAGAGAGGCAGGCAGAGAGAGAGGGGGAAGCAGGCTCCCTGCTGAGCAGAGAGCCCGATGCGGGCCTCGATCCCAGGACCCTGAGATCATGACCTGAGCCGAAAGCAGAGGCTTTAACCCACTGAGCCACCCAGGCGCCCTAATATGATTTCCTATGTTTCTTAGAAGAGTGTTGTATTTTTATAACTTTTCACAGAAGTAGTTGGTTTTCCAGTATTCCCTTTTCTTAAACATTATTTTTTCATTTGTTCTTTAAAAATGAACTGGAATTTTACAGACATGTGTAGGCCATTGTAATTTTTTTTTTGGTGACCAGTGTCAAAAAACTAAGCATATTTATTTTAGCTTAAAGTGAAATCTCTCAAAATGTAATCTTTGATTGCAAGAGACATGCAAAGGTGGCATATATTCCTGTTGCAGTGAACCGAGTACAGGAGAAAGAATGGAAAACACAGTTTGTTAGGAATTGAGAGAGACCTGAGATTCACCTTACTTGTGGGCTAGCAAGTGAGCCTCTTACAGTTCCCCGGATGAGTGCCTAAAACATGATGTTCCTGGGTCGGAGACAAAGGATTTATTATTCATAGCACAGGAGGCAGCGTGAACTTCATATTTGTAGTAGTTCTGTTTGCATCAGATCTACTTGCTCTCCCAAGGCCTCTGGCGGCAAAAGGGTGGTAGGTTTAGGTAGATGTTGCAAATGCAGTGGGTATGCATCTCAGTTGAGAAATCCTAAGGTTGGGGAACCCTAATCTTTTATAAGGGGGCTGCTGGCAAATCTGCCCAACCTTTGCTTGGGAGGGAGACTTTATTTTTCTGGATAGAAAATAAATCTTCCCTTTGCGAGAGAGAGAGAGAGAGAGAGAGAGAGAGAGAGAGAGAGAGAGAGAGAGAGAGAGAATGTTCATCTTAAAAGGCTAAATACTTTACAAATGTCCTTGAAAAGATAGTATGGAACAAACACTGTCAGTGGACCTGCTCATAAGACATGCAGAAATGGGTGAGACCCACGGAGAATTGCCTCCCAATATTATTTACTCTGTTAACTGAAACTCGCCAGTGTGACAACTTATAGATGTTTTCTCCTTATTTCTCCATTCATCTCTATGGGAAGCTTGAACTTTGTTTTGGATCCCCACTTTCTTTTACCTTTTTTACTTGAAAAGCAAAATGATAACCTGGACTTAGGTGCTTAGCATAGAGTGAGTGCTTTGCCCCTGGGGAATGCATTTTATATTTTGTCTTATGTATAGTAGTGGGTAGTATGGTGAAACACTGAATAAATTTAATCTGATAGATTTGTCTCAGTTGGCCTGAAGAAGCACACCTCGGAAGAACATTTTTCCGGGGCACCTGGCTGGCTCAGTTGAAAGAGCATACAACTCTTGATTTTGGGTCATGAGTTCGAGCCCCACATTGGGTGTTGAGATTACTTAAATAAATTTAAAAAAAAAGGAGAACATTTTTCCAACCTTGGGGAAGAGTCCACATTCATACTTTCATTGACTATGATCCCGACTGGATAATTCTAACTCTTGTTAGCTTAGAAGCTTCTTTTCCTCATTGGGCCCCTGTGTGAACACATGCCATGACTCATTTTTATTTACTCATGAGTGACAGTAAACTTCTTTCATTATTTTTAATGCTTTTTCCTACTTTGTTTTAAAATCATACCTAATTTAAATTTTCAACTTCACTTTGAGATTACTCCTATCATTTATGAGAATGTTTATATAGTGCCTATTGTGTGATAATAGGTCCTGTCCTCAAGGTCAGAAACCTTTCGTCTTTTTAGATTTTCTTCAAGGTTCCCTAAGTCTTGTTTTGATTTTTGTGAATTTTGATGTTATCATCAGGATGTATTCTAGCAACTTGCATATTTTGTTAAAGAATCTGATTTTTGCACTCAAGGAATTCTTTTTTCTAAGTAAGTCAGGCCTCATATGGTTGCTTAGCAAGATCAAAGGGCTTTTGGAATGAAACAGTGCAGTTTACCATGCTGATGTGTAACTTTGCTTCACTCCTATATTAGTTATGAAAACTTATATTTGTATATTAATTTATTGTTTTCAAAGCATTTAAACCTTGTTTCCGTTGTTCTTAATAGTATTCTGTGAGGCAGGCAAGCAGGTATTACTCTCATTTTACAGATGTGATGACCAAGACTAAGAGTGATGAAGTGGTTTGCCAGTGTCTTGGGTCTAGTGATTGTCAACCACAGTAGCTCCAGGCTTTTTTTTTTTTTTTTAAGTTTTTTAAAGATTTTATTTATTTGAGAGAGAGTGGGTGCACGTGCATGAGCAGTGGGGAGGGGCAAAGGGAGAAGGAGAGGCAGACTTCCCATTGAGCAGGCAGACTGACCTGGGCTCCATCTCAGGATGCTGGGATCATGGTCAGTGCTGAAGGCAGATGCTTAACTGACTGAGCCACCCAGGCACCCCTAACTCTAGGCTTTTTGGCTCTGTCTTCTGCATTTTTACATTCTACTAGATTTAATTTAATTTTCTTCTACTTACTGTCACCAGTGTTTTACTGTAGGCTGATATTTTTCTTTAGTGTTCATAAATAGACTATGATAGGGCACCTGGGTGGCTCAGTGGGTTAAAGCCTCTGCTTTCGGCTCAGGTCATGATCTCAGCGTCCTGGGATCGAGGCCCGCATCGGGCTCTCTGCTCAGCAGGGAGCCTGCTTCCTCCTCTCCTTGTCTCTCTGCCTGCCTCTCTGCCTACTTGTAATCTCTCTCTCTGTGTCAAATAAATAAATAAAATCTTTATAAAAAAAAATAGACTATGATAGGTACGGTACCATCCCCCACCCCCAACCCAAGATGTCCATGTCTTAATCCCTGGATCCTGTAAATATGTTACTTCCACTGCCAAAAGGGACTTTGCAGATGTGGTTAAATTAAGGGTCTTGAGATGGGGAGATTATCCTGGGTTATTTGTGTGGGTTTAATATAATCACGAGGGTCCTGAAATGGGATGGAGGGGGACAGAATTTTCAGAAACAGGAAGATGGCATCGTGAGAAACACTTGACTGGCCATTGCTGGCTTTGAATGGGCCATAAGCCAAGAAATGTGTGTAGCCTCTGGAACCTGAGAAAGATGAGGAAATGGATTCTCCCTAGAGCCTCCAGAAAGGAACTGAGCCTTGTTGGCACCTGGATTTTAGCCCTTTAAGGTCCATGTCAGACTTCTGACTTACTGAATTATAAGATAACGAATGTGTGTTAAGACACTAGCTTTATGGTATTCATTATACCAGCAATAAGAAACAAATATACAGATCATGTGTTTGTCCATCCTTTTACTTACTTGGAATTCTCTTTTCTCTCTTGCTTTTGCCTGTTTATATTTGTCCTCAATTCTACCCTCCTTTCCTGTTCTAGCCCTTATTCATTTACATCATCTTGGATATCTTTGCATAATTTTTAGTTATCCAACAAATTTTTTCTTCAAGTTTTTATTTAAATCCTAGTTAGTTAACATATAGTGTAGGATTAGTTTCAGAAGTAGACACCCAGTACTCATCACAAGTGCCCTCCTTAATACCCATCACCCATTTAGCACATGTCCCTGCCCACCTCCCTCCATCAACCCTCAGTTTGTTCCCTATAGTTAAGAGTCTGTTTTATAGTTTGCCTCTCTCTCTCTCTCTCTCCGCCTCCATGTTCACCTGTTTTGTTTCTTAGAATCCACATATAAGTGAAATCATATGATATTTGTCTTTCTCTGACTGACTCATTTCACTCAGTGTAATAAAACCTAGGTCCATCATTGCAAATGGCAAGATTTTATTCTTTTTTATAGCTGAGTAATATTCCTGTGTGTGTGTGTGTGTGTGTGTGTGTGTGTGTGTGTGTGTATGTGTGTATGTGTATGTTTGTATCACATCTTCTTTATCCATTCATCAACTGATGGACACTTGGGCTGTTTCCATAACTTGGCTATTGTAAATAATGCTGCTATACAGTTAGGGGTGCATGTATCCCTTTGAATTAGTGTCTTTGTTTTCTTTGGGTAAATACCCAGCAGTGTGATTACTGGATCCTAGGATAGTTCTATTTTTAACTTTTTGAAGAACATACGTAGTGTTTGCCAGAGTCATTGCACAAGTTTGCATTCCCACCAACAGTGCAAGAGGGTTCCCCTTTCTCTACATCCTTGCCAATACCTGTTGTTTCCTCTGTTGATTTTAGCCATTCTGACAGGTGTGAGGTAGGTATCTCCTTGTGGTTTTGATTTGTATTTCTCTGATAATGAGTGATGTTGAGCATCTTTTCATGTGTCCGTTAGCCATCTGTCTGTCTTCTTTGGAAAAATGCCTATTTATATCTTCTGCCCATTCCTTAACTGGATTATTTGTTTTTTGGGTGTTGAGTTTGATGAGTTTTTTATAGGTTTTGGATTCTAACCCTGTATCAGATATGTCATTTTGCAAATATCTTCTCCCATTCTCTCAGTTGTCTTTTGGTTTTGTTGATGGTTTCCTTTGCTGTGCAGAAGCTTTTTGATGAAGTCTCAGAAGTTCATTTTTGCTTTTGTTCCCCTTGTCTCTGGAGACGTGTCTAGTAAGAAGTTGCCACAGCTAAGGTCAGAGAGGTTGCTGCCTGTGTTCTCCTCTGGGTTGTGATGGTCTCCTGTCTCACATCTAGGTCTTTCATCCATTTCAAATTTATTTTTGTGTATGGTATAAGAAAGTGGTCCAGTTTCATTTTCTGGCATGTTGCTGTTCAGTTTTCCCAACACCATTTGTTGAAGAGACTGTCTTTTTCCCAGTGGGTAATCTTTCCTGCTTTGTCAAAGATTAGTTGACCATAGAGTTGAGGGTCCATTTCTGAATTCTCTAATCTGTTCCATTGGATTATGTGTCTGTTTTTGTGCCAGTACCATCTTGTGCCAGCACTGTCTTGATGACTACAGCTTTGCAATATAACTTAAAGTCTGGAATTGTGATGCTTCCAGCTTTGCTTTTCTTTTTCAAGATTGCTTTGGCTGTTTGGGGTCTTTTGTGGTTCCATACAAATTTTTGGAATGTCTGTTCTAGCTCTGTGAAAAATGCTGGTGGTATTTTGGTAGGGATTACATTAAATGTGTAGATTGCTTTGGGGAGTATACATTTGGATAGACATTTTAACAATGTTTATTCTTCCAATCCATGAGCATGGGACGTTTTTCCATTTCTTTGTGTCCTCTTCAGTTTCTTTCATAAGTGTTCTATAGTTTCTAGAGTACAGATCTTTTACCTCTTTGATTAAGTTTATTCCTTAGGTATCTTATGTTTTTTTGTGCAATTGTAAATCGGATGGATTCCTTGATTTTCTGCTGCTTCTGATTGGTGAATAAAAATGCAGTGGATTTCTGTAGGTTGATTTTGTATCCCGCAACTTTACTGAATTTATGTATCAGTTCTTCAATTTTTTGGTGGAGTGTTTTGGGTTTCCTACATAGATTATCACAATCATGTCTGTGAACAGTGAAAGTTTGACTTTGTCCTTGCTGATTTGGAAGCCTTTTATTTCTTTCTGTTGTCTGATTGCTGAGGTTAGGACTTCCAGTACTATGTTAAATAACAATGGTGAGAGTGGACATCCTTGTTTTGTTCCTCCAACAAATATATTTGAGTGTCTATTATAGAGAATACAAAAATGTTCCTGTTTTCAAGGAACTTAATCTAACAAGGAGCATTAATGTGTCATTTCAGCAAATAAATATTTGAACACTGAGCTTTGTGGTAAGGATGTGTATGAAATTTATACCAATGTGTTCCTAATGATAAAGCTGTTCTGTCATCATCATTATTATTGTTATATAAAAACAGAATTGTCCTTTGTTGGTTTTGAGGATGTAAGTGGTGCAGGGAACTATGGGTGACATCGAGGAGATGAGGGGAGTCTCTAGGTGATAGCCTGCAAGAAATCTAAAGTCTATGATCCTAGAATTCTGCCAGTAATTGAATTCTGCCAACAAATGGAGTAGATCCTTAGATCCACTCAGGCTTTAGATGGCCCTGAGACCTGGCTTGTAGACTTGCAGAGGACCCAGCTAAATGTGCGAGACTTTAGACCCATAGAAAATGTCAGCTAATAAATATGTGGTGCTTTAAGGCACTGAATTTGTGATAATATTATTAAGCAGATTTAGATAACTAATAGGAGAACTAACATATTGGTACAGCACATGCTGAAATAGCTGTAAGGCAGGGTAGCACAAAAGCCACATGAGCAATGTAAATATGTATTATGCTTATCCAGGGGGGATGACTATGGTTGGGGAAATAAAGGAGAACCTCATTGAGAAGGTGCTTCTGAACCATACTCTACAATATGGCAGGACTTTGAGATGATAGACTTTTCTGGGCAGAGGGGCATGGCCAAAGGTGTCAGGAGGAAGGCATAAAACTTGTCCCAGGGATGTTGATCACATTATTTGACTGACACGTAGAGATCCTGTGAAAATATTGGAGGATAGTCTACCAAGATCAGATGGACGAGATTATGATGAACCTTGTAGGTTAAACCCTAGGATTTGAGCTTCATCCATTAAGTAGTAAGAAGTTATTAAAAGTTTTTGAATAGAGAAGTGATATGACATAATTTGTTTTAGGATATTGATTGGGGGAGGAGGAGGTAGACAAAACAGTTGGGAAGGTAGCTAGAGGAAGAAGGACTACTTACTTTCTTAGTACAGGTGTGGGGAGATAAGAATCTGAACTAAAGTAATAGTTATTCATTCACTCAAATATTTACTGAGCACTTAACATGAGGCCAGCATGCAGTAGATAGGAAGAAGACAGTAAGAAAGATTGTGAGAGGAGAATCAAAGGACTTAGCTACTGACTGCATTGTTGGACTGGGGGGACTGGGGGAGAAGCAATTGTTTCTGGGGTTGGTGCCAGTGGCATTCAATTAGTCTGTGCCCATAAGGAGGACTATATTTCACTGCCGTATCCCTAGCACAGTGCCTGGAACATGATGGGCTTTCGGTAAATATTTGTTGAGTGATGTTTGGGGTTAATCTGTTTCTCTCTTTTTAAAAGGTTTTATTTATTTATTTGACAGAGAGAGAGAAAGCAGAAGCAGGGGGAGTGGCAGACTGAAGGAGAAGCAAGCTCCCCACTGAGCAAGAGCCTGATGTGGGACTCGATCCCAGCAGCCTGGGATCATGACCTGAGCTGAAGGCAGACACTTAACCAACTGAGCCACCCACGTGTCCCTGGAGTTAATATCTCTTTTGTTAAAGTCATGGATGAAATATGTACTGCATAAAAATAGCACTGGAAATGTAGGGGTTCAATATGTCATACTGTAGAGCATGGGTTGACAGACGACAGCCTGTGGACCAAGGGCAGGTACTGCCTGTTTTTGTAAATCAAGTTTGATTGGAACACAACTACATCTATTTCTTTACTGCCTGCAGCTGCTTCCACATAGCTGCAACAGAGACTGTGTGGTTTGCAAAACCTAAGATGTTTACTGTCTGCCTTTATAATGAAGAAGTTTGCCAACCTTGATGTTGTTATTTTCTTAGAGTGGACAGTTTAATTGCTATGGCTATAGATACGGTCTCTTCAAATGGGAGAATGTGCAGATGGAGGAATGAGGGTAGCATGGAGAAATGTTTACACCTCAGCATTAGAAGAGGGAAAAAATGCAATGAGGGAGAGAGAACAGAGAGCAGGTACAGAGTAATAGGATGAAACTGGGGGAAGGACAGAGGTGTTTGTTGTTGGTGGTGAAACACAGATATCAAAAAATTTACCATTAGTGACATTTAAAAAATTTTTTATTAACATATAATGTATTATTTGCCCCAGGGATACAGGTCACATTCTTCTTCTTTTTTTTAAATTTTATTTATTTATTTGCTAGTGAGGGAGAGAGGGAGAGAGAACGAGCAAGCACAAGCAGGGGGAACAGCAAACAGAGTGAGAAGTAGGCTTCCTGCTGAGCAAGGAGACCAATGTGGGACTCCATACCAAGACTCTGGGATCGTGACCTGGGCAGAAGGCAGATGCTAACCAACTGACCAGGCTTCCCATCATTAGTGACATTCAGTACATCCACAGTGCTGTGCAGCCATTACCACTAGTTCCAGAACATTTTTATCATCCCAGAAGGAGACCCAGTACCCATTAAGTATTTTCTCTCCTCCAGTCCTGCGTTCTGTCTCTATGGATTTACTGTTCTGGATATTGCATATTAATGGATCATACAACATGTGTCATTTTGTATTTGGTTCTTTGATTTGGCATAGTGTTTTCACATTTCATTCATGTTGTAGCATGAATCAGAATGCTATTCCTTTTATGGCTGGGTAATATTCCATTATAAGGATACCCTATATAGTGTTTATCTTCTCATCTATTCTAGGACATTTGGACTGTTTTCACCTTTTAAAAACAGGTGGCCTCTGCAAATAATGCTGCATTGAGCATTCATATATAAGATCTGTTTGGACACCTGTTATTAATTCTTTTCGGTATATTTCCTGGAGTGGGGTTGCAGAGCTGAATTTTGAATAAGGAGGCTTACTATTGCAAATGCTTCAAGGGAGGTCAGGAAGAATTAGGGCTGAGAAAGGGCCTTTAGATTTTAGTAACAAGAAATCATTTGACAATTTTCAATGAAGTTAAGAAGCCAGCAGCAATCACATTATGGAGTTACTACAAGGTGGGGTCAGAGGTGGGGGGCTGCATGTGTAGGTGACAAGTTTGTAAGATTTGGTTGAGAAGAACTAGGCATAGTTTCTTATCTATTGAAGGCATCCAGGTCAGTGAAGGTTTTTGTCTTTCCTGATAGAAGGGAAAGAGGTTCTTTTCAGTCAGAATAGAGCCAGTGGAGTAAAAGATGGTTATGGAAGAAGCTAGAGTGGGGAGGGTGACAGGCACAGACAGGCCTGAGTGGTAAGAGCAGGCAGTCCTGCACACTGTGCCAGTGGCCGAGGCTGCCTTCTCTGTCTGTAGCAGTACTGTCCTCATGGGACCTGCTATGCAATGTGATTTTTGGTGGTGTTCGAGTTGTGAAGTTTCTCAGCAACTTTGGTCTGTGTAGCAGCCTTAATACATTTCTGATTTGGTTGGCTGCAGAATAGTTTGTTTGTATGGTATGGCAGTAAGATCCAGAAATGATTTCATGGTGGAAAGTGATAGTATATGATGGTGGGTGAGGATGTGGACAGGAAGAGAACAACCAGATTTTGAAGTCTTCTAAGAACACAAGAGTGCTTGTGAGTAGATCACACCAGTGAGGTCACTGTGGTTTGATTAGGGTGGTGGTATAGGTACATTTCTTGGTGAGAAGTGCTAAGAAGCAAAGGGAGTGTTGTGGTTGGTTTCGGAAGTGGCATCAGGAATCAAGGAGAGTAATGAGTAATTAGAGTCCTAAATGTTAGCAGCTCCCAGATTTTATAAGATTTCAGACTGATAAAAACTTGAGATTAATATATGGTGGCCAGGTTTTTATTTTGAAGGTAAGAACCTCAAGAATAGCAAATTCCTACCTGTCACCAGTCATTTAACTAAAGACATTTTCCACACTACAATGTAAGAAGGATATACTGTCAGAATAAAGAACAGTCATCAAATTACAGATTTTTGGCTATGTGACCTACTTTAGTATGATTATCTTTCTCATTTTTTCAAAGAAAGGGTTAAAAATGTACCACGGATTAACATTAGTCTATTGACTGCATTGGGAACCACCACTGAATACTGTTTTATTAAAAAAAGTTATTCACTTGTCTGATTCTCAACTCAAATATAAATTTCCTGGCCTGCAGTGATCATTTTTTTCTGGACTCCTAGGTAGGACACATGGTCTCATGACTATATGATTTAGAATGGGGTTGAATATTGGAAGCTGGGGCCATCTGGAAGAATTTGGAGTTATTATACTTTATAATACTTGGTCCTTTGTCGTACCCATTTCATATTGAGACCCTAAAAGGTGCTTGGTAAGCATTAGTTAGTTGGTTGATTGAGATTTCATTTTTTACCACTTCCTTTGGCATTCTGGGCGGACTCCTTAGGCAATTTTCCTACTTCCTAAAGAATACCAGCAGCAGATAGTAGAGTCAGGGTCCCCGGTTAACCCTTACAGCTGTGTCTGCAGCTGTCCCTGGTCTCTCATTGTGCTTGGGAAGAATATTCAAATTACTGTTGGTTTTTTCTGCTTTAACTTGGGAACCTGAAACTGAAATCAAGTTTTGGGGAGCTTCTGAATGTTTTTGACTTCATTCTTGAGATTGGTCAACCCCGAGTATACTGGGCAAAAAAAGTATTGAGTGAATTTCTCAAGGGTGAATGGAAAGATTTTAGGGGTTGTTTTTGAGGGGAAGTGATAATAAATAATACATAATGGATTTTTCAGAGAGTTTTGCTTTTCTCCATTTAAATGTAAACCCTGAAACAGAGACATAGAAATTGGAATAAATATTGAACTGCCTCTGTGGTTTCTTTTTTCTTTCAGCTTTTTGTGGCCTATAGTGGCTTTTTATTTCACCCCCATCCATTTTTCTGTTTTGACTAGAAAGTTTTGAGTTATTTTAACATATATAGTATTTTCTTTCTGTTGTCATGTAAATTTTATTTTTTATTTTTTTAAACATAGAGATTTTAAAATATTTAAGCATAATTAAAAGTTTTACTATTGCCATACTGTTACTGTAAGAATTTTGATTTTAATTGCTAAAAACAAGGGAGTGTTTTAAAAGGAATTCTTTTGAAAGGAATTCTCTTAAAAGGCAAATCACTGGGATCCCAACTTTAAATCTTAGAATATTCTCTATGTAAGGCACAGAACTGCTGTGGAGGGCTTAGGGTTGGGTCCAGGAAACCGGAAATTACTACTTAGCTTACTGAACAGTACAGATCACTTAACCTTTATGGGCTTTGGCTTTTCTTCTCTTTAAATATACATTTCAGGAAATAGATGTAAATATACATATAAGGGCATCTAAATTTACTTTTTGCTTTCCTACGTTAACCTTTACAGCATATATAATGGAGACTAAAATTTAGTATACTCGGACATTAATGTGGATAATTTTAATGTTTGAGTTTGGGAAGGATTTTAGGAATTAGCCCACTGCAGGACCTTTTTAGAAGAAGTCAGCTCTGGCTCATCACAGGCGTCTTGCAGTGTCACAAAGGCTGTCATGGAAGAGGCAGCCTTGGAACTTGGCTGCAGTAAATATAGTGGCTGAGGCTGTTTCTCGGGACACTGGGAAGGAATGAGCCCTACAGGTTTATGAGGTAGAGGCATACGTAGAACTTATCAAGTTGCAGTTTTACCTTCTTCAGTTAGAACAACCAAGTGTGCTTTGAAAGTTTAATTTCTCTTTGTAACTCGACAGTTTTTGTTTGTTTGTTTTTTGTTTTGTTTTGTTTTTCCTTATGTAGTTGCAGTAAGATTGTGTTAATTCTCAAGTATTTTTGTCAGGAATGATTTTGGGAAAGTTCCCATTTCTGGTCTTGGAATTGAGAAAAATCTGTTCCTAAAGGAAGAGAAGAGCCAGATGAACATGGGTTTGAATCCTGACCTCAATATTTACTGGGTGCCATGGGCAAGTTTCTGCATCTCTCTGTATATCACCCTTACCTGTGCTAAGAAGTAATACATCTACCTCTGAGTGCTATGAGGATTGAACTGTAAGAAAGTCCTGTGCACGGTGGCATTCAGGAGATGGGAGCATCGTTATCCTAATGGATCATTTTGGTTTTTCCTGTGCTTGAGACAGGATTCAGGCAGTCCTTTATCTCCTGACTCTGGATTGACACTTCCCCATCCCCCCCGCCCCCCCACCTTTCTGCTTCCCCAGGCTCTCTGCAATGGAGCCCTTGGTGGGGGTAGAGCCGCAGTTAAGGAGAGAGGGTTTGGCACTAGGCTTCAGAGAGTCCTGCCACTGTTCCTCCTTGCCCCTTCCTCCCCCAGTACACAGAGCTATAGACTTTTCCTCAGGAGCTTCAGGTTGCTGTTGCTGCCAAGAGCCTGGCTGCTCCTATCCAGTCCCCATTGTTGCCTGGAGCCTTATTTTACCATATTTCTCAGTCATCATACCTGGACCCCCATATGATGAAGATGTCAACAGAGAGTGTGGGTCAGAGAGGGAGCTCTGCAACACTGCCCAGTTGGTACCAAGAAAGCCATTTCATACAGAAAAAGCATCCTTAAGGGTTACTTTTAATACTATGTATTATGAGCTTCAGGAACTAAATTTATTTTTAATAATATTCCAGAGAGAACGAGAGAAAGAGCAAGCGAGCACAAGCAGGGGGATCAGCAGACAGAGGGAGAAGCAGGCTCCCCACTGAGCAAGGAGTTCAATGGGGAATTCCATCCCAGGGTCATGGGATAATGACCTGAGCCGAAGGCAGACACTTAACCAACTGAGCCACCCAGGTGCCCCAGCTTCATGCTCTTTCTATGGGGAAGTGGGTTTCATGTTTTACATAGTAAGTGTATTTTTGTAAGGAATTGTTAAAGCACACCCTTTTGGCCAGTTAGTACTACCAGTCCAAAAGCCCACCAAACAGGTTGAAACATGACAGCTTGATTGCATTCTGCAACAAATGGCCCCTTTCTCTGTTCAAAATGGCTTTGGTTTTTCTGCTCAAGGCACACCATTTAACATGGGGGTATAAAGGGGTTGGACTGGACAGTGAAGAAACAGGGAGAGCATATAAAGTAGAAGAGAGGGGGCGCCTGGGTGGCTCAGTGGGTTAAAGCCTCTGCCTTTGGCTCAGGTCATGATCCCAAGGTCCTGGGATTGAGTCCTGCATCGGGCTCTCTGCTCAGCAGGGAGCCTGGTTCCTCCTCTCTCTCCGCCTGCCTCTCAGCCTACTTGTGATCTCTCTCTCTGTCAAATAAAATAAATAAAATCTTTAAAAAAAAAAGTAGAAGAGAATGGGAGAGGTAGAAGGCCATAGAATTGCTGAGAAGCAAAGGAGAGTAATAGTGGCTTTTCGTTCTGAGCCTCTTGACTTTTAAGTCATTTCCCACTGTGACTAGATGATTTAAATCAGTGGTGAGATATCATGAACAATTTAATGCTGGAGGACATTCACACTGATAAAGCCTTGCTGTTTATATCCAAGAAAAGTCAAGACATTCTGACAGGTGTCTGCTTTTGTTTCTTTTTCTTTTCATTTAAGTAAGCGTAGGTCTGTTCCCACATGCTTCTACATATACATTTACAAACACGTATATATCAGTGAAAGAATATTACTTGAACGACAATTTGTACATAACTGTTGTTTCAGTGAGGTAAGCATATGGCTATTCCCACACGCTTCTACACATATATATGGAAACTCTTACATCTTAATGAAGGAAGATGTTATTTGAAGGATGCAACATACGTAGTAGTTTCTTTTTTCTTTTTTGCATATACACTTATGTTTATTATCTTTATTTTTTTGCTTTTTAAAAAAATTTCATCTAGTGAACATACAATGCAATATTAATTTCAGGGGTAGAATTTAGTGACATATCACTTATAACACCCAGTGCTCATCACAAGTGCCCTCTTCAGTACCCAGGGGGGAATGTAACCCGATTCCCCCCTGCTCACCTTCCCTCAATTAGCCATCAGTTTGTTCTCTGGAGTTAAGAGTCTGTTTCTTGGTTTGCCTCTCTTTTTTCCCCCTCCTATGTTCATCTGTTTTGTTTCTTAAATTCCACATACGAGTGAAATCATATGGTATGTCTTTCTCTGACTTATTTTGCTGTGTATAATGCCGTCTAGTTCCATACACATTGTTGCCAATGGTAAGATTTCAGTCTTTTTTATTCTGCCCTTGTTTCTTTTTTTTTTTTAATTTTATTTTTATTATTTGCCCAAGGGGTACAGGTCTGTGAATCATCAGGCTTACATCTTTCACAGCATTCACCAAAGCACAAACCCTCCCCAATGTCCATAACCCATCCACCCTATCCCTACCCTCCCACCCCCCAGTAACCCTCAGTTTGTTTTATGAGATTAGAAGTCTCTTATGGTTTGTCTCCTTCCCCATCCCATCTTGTTTCATTATTTTTCCCTCCCTACCCCCCACAACCCCCCACCCTGCCCCTCAAGTTCCTCATATCAGAGAGATCATATGATAATTGTCTTTCTCTGATTGACTTATTTCGCTCAGCATAATACCCTCCAGTTCCATCCATGTCGTTGCGAATGGCAAGATTTCGTTTCTTTTGATAGCTGCATAATATTCCATTGTATATATATACCACATCTTCTTTATCCATTCATCTGTTGATGGACATCTAGGTTCTTTCCATAGTTTGGCTATTGTGGACATTGCTGCTATAAACATTCGGGTGCACGTGCCCCTGAGGAACACTACCTTTGTGTCTTTAGGATAAATACCCAGTAGTGCGATTGCTGGGTCGTAGGGTAGCTCCATTTTCAACTTTTTGAGGAATCTCCATACTGTTTTCCAGAGTGGCTGCACCAGTTTGCATTCCCACCAACAGTGTAGGAGGGTTCCCCTTTCTCCGCAACCTCGCCAACATCTGTCATTTCCTGACTTGTTGATTTTAGCCATTCTGACTGGTGTAAGGTGGTATCTCGCTGTGGTTTTAATTTGTATTTCTCTGATGCCGAGTGATGTTGAGCACTTTCTCATGTGTCTGTTGGCCATTTGGATGTCTTCTTTGGAGAAATGTCTGTTCATGTCTTCTGCCCATTTCTTGACTGGGTTATTTGTTTTATGGGTGTTGAGTTTGAGAAGCTCTTTATAGATTTTGGATACTAGCCCTTTATCTGATATGTCATTTGCAAATATCTTCTCCCATTCTGTCAGTTGTCTTTTGGTTTTGTTGACTGTTTCCTTTGCTGTGCAAAAGCTTTTAATCTTGATGAAGTCCCAATAGTTCATTTTTGCCCTTGCTTCCCTTGCCTTTGGTGAGGTTCCTAGGAAGAAGTTGCTGCGGTTGAGGTCGAAGAGGTTGCTGCCTGTGTTCTCCTCGAGGATTTTGATGGATTCCTTTCTCACATTGAGGTCTTTTATCCATTTTGAGTCTATTTTTGTGTGTGGTGTCAGGAAATGATCCAGTTTCATTTTTCTGCATGTGGCTGACCAGTTTTCCCAACACCATTTGTTGAAGAGACTGTCTTTTTCCCACTGGACATTCTTTCCTGCTTTGTCGAAGATTAGTTGACCATAGAGTTGAGGGTCCATTTTTGGGTTCTCTATTCTGTTCCACTGGTCTATGTGTCTGTTTTTGTGCCAGTACCATACTGTCTTGATGATGACGGCTTTGTAATAGAGCTTGAAATCTGGAATTGTGATGCCGCCAACTTTGCTTTTTTTTTTCAACATTCCTTTGGCTATTCGGGGTCTTTTCTGGTTCCATATAAATTTTAGGATTATTTGTTCCATTTCTTTGAAATAAATTGCTGGTATTTTGATGGGGATTGCATTAAATGTGTAGATTGCTCTAGGTAGCATAGACATTTTCACAATATTTATTCTACCCATCCATGAGCATGGAATGTTTTTCCACTTCTTTGTGTCTTCCTCAATTTCTTTCATGAGTACTTTATAGTTTTCTGAATACAGATTCTTTGCCTCTTTGGTTAGGTTTATTCCTAGGTATCTTATGGTTTTGGGTGCAATTGTAAATGGGATTGACTCTTTAATTTCTCTTTCTTCTGTTTTGTTGTTGGTATATAGAAATGCAACTGATTTCTGTGCATTGATTTTATATCCTGACACTTGACTGAATTCCTGTATGAGTGCTAGCAGTTTTGGAGTGGAGTCCTTTGGGTTTTCCACATAAAGTATCATATCATCTGCAAAGAGTGAGAGTTTGACCTCTTCCTTGCCGATTTGGATGCCTTTTATTTCTTTTTGTTGTCTGATTGCTGAGGCTAGGACTTCTAGTACTATGTTGAATAGCAGTGGTGATAGTGGACAGCCTTGCCGTGTTCCTGACTTTAGGGGAAAAGCTCTCAGTTTTTCTCCATTGAGAATGATATTCGCTGTGGGTTTTTCGTAGATGGCTTTGATGATATTGAGGTATGTACCCTCTATGCCTACACTATGAAGAGTTTTGATTAAGAAAGGGTGCTGTACTTTGTCAAATGCTTTTTCAGCATCTATTGAGAGGATCATATGGTTCTTGTTCTTTCTTTTATTAATGTCTTGTATCACATTGATTGATTTGCGAATGTTAAACCAACCTTGCATCCCAGGAATAAATCCCACTTGGTCGTGGTGAATAATCCTTTTTATGTGCTGCTGGATCCTATTGGCTAGTATTTTGTTGAGGATTTTTGCATCCGTATTCATCAAAGATATTGGTCTGTAATTCTCCTTCTTGATGGGGTCTTTGCCTGGTTTGGGGATCAAGGTAATGCTGGCCTCATAAAAGGAGTTTGGAAGTTTTCCTTCCAATTCTATTTTTTGGAACAGTTTCAGGAGAATAGGTATTAATTCTTCTTTAAATGTTTGGTAGAATTCCCCTGGGAAGCCGTCTGGCCCTGGGCTCTTGTTCGTTGGGAGATTTTTGATGACTGCTTCAATCTCCTTACTGGTGATGGGTCTATTCAGGTCTTCAGTTTCTTCCTGGTTCAGTTTTGGTAGTTTATATTTCTCTAAGAATGCATCCATTTCTTCCAGATTGTCAAATTTGCTGGTGTAGAGTTGCTCATAATATGTTCTTAGAATTGTTTGTATTTCTTTGGTGTTGGTTGTGATCTCTCCTCTTTCATTCATGATTTTATTAATTTGAGTCCTTTCTCTTTTCTTTTGGATAAGTCTGGCCAGGGGTTTATCAATCTTATTAATTCTTTCAAAGAACCAGCTCCTAGTTTCATTGATTTGTTCCACTGTTCTTTTGGTTTCTATTTCATTGATTTCTGCTCTGATCTTTATGATTTCTCTTCTCCTGCTGGGTGTAGCCTTTCTTTGCTGTTCTTTCTCTAGCTTTTGTAGGTGTAGAGTTAGGTTGTGTACTTGAGACCTTTCTTGTTTCTTGAGAAAGGCTTGTATTGCTATATACTTTCCTCTTAGGACTGCTTTTGCTGTGTCCCAAAGATTTTGAACAGTTGTGTTTTCATTTTCATTTGTTTCCATGAATTTTTTTAATTCTTCTTTAATTTCCTGGTTGACCCATTCATTCTTGAGTAGGGTGTTCTTCAGCCTCCATGTATTTGAGGTCTTTCCAACTTTCCTTTTGTGGTTGAGTTCTAGTTTCAGAGCATTATGGTCTGAAAATATGCAGGGAATGATCCCAATCTTTTGGTACCTGTTGAGACCTGATTTGTGACCCAGAATATGGTCTATTCTGGAGAATGTTCCATGTGCACTGGAGAAGAATGTGTATTCTGTTGTTTTGGGATGGAATGTTCTGAATATATCTGTGATGTCCAACTGGTCCAGGGTGTCATTTAAAGCCTTTATTTCCTTGTTGATCTTTTGCTTTGATGATCTGTCCATTTCAGTAAGGGGGGTGTTCAAGTCCCCTACTAATATTGTATTCTTGTCAATGTGTTTCTTTGATTTTGTTATTAATTGGTTTATATAATTGGCTGCTCCCATGTTAGGGGCATAGATATTTATGATTGTTAGATCTTCTTGTTGGACAGATCCTTTTAGTATGATATAGTGTCCTTCTTCATCTCTTATGATATTCTTTGCCTTAAAGTCTAGTTTATCTGATATAAGGATTGCCACTCCAGCTTTCTTTTGCTGTCCATTGGCATGGTAAATTGTTTTCCATCCCCTCACTTTAAATCTGGAGGTGTCTTTGCGTGTAAGATGAGTTTCTTGTAGACAGCATATCGATGGGTCTTGTTTTTTTATCCATTCTGATACCCTGTGTCTTTTAGTTGGGGCATTTAGTCCATTTACATTCAGAGTAACTATTGAGAGATATACATTTAGAGCCATTGTATTGCCTGTAAGGTGACTGTTACTGTATATTGTGTTTCTTCCTTTCTGGTCTATGTTTCTTTAAGGTTCTCTTTGCTTAGAGGACCCCTTTCAATATTTCCTGTAGGGCTGGCTTGGTGTTTGCAAATTCCTTGAGTTTTTGTTTGTCCTGGAAGATTTTTATCTCTCCTTCTATTTTCAGTGACAGCCTAGCTGGATATAGTATTCTTGGCTGCAGATTTTTCTCGTTTATCTGCCCTTGTTTCTTTAGGGAAAGTTGTTGAGGGTGAATTGTGCCTCTGCTGCTAAGGGGGGGTACATTTTTATCCAAGTTCAGCTCTCGCAGGTTTAAGTTGCTGCTCGCTTTCCTTTTATGTTGTGCTATCCATTGTGGACGCTGCACAAAGCTAGCCCATGTGCTAGAGAGAAGGGCTTGCATAGCAATGCCTTGGGTATAGGAGTGTGTAGATTTCCCATGTTGCCTGGAAATGCTCCCCAGAGCTGAGAAGATGGAAACAGGCCCATGTTTGGGGAGCTGTGGGCAAATTCTGAGCATCCATATACATATGGCTATGTCCAGAGTGATCAGGCCCTGCCTTTTTCTCGCTTGTGTGGCCGCTGAAATCCAGCTGCCATTGTGACCCATGGTTCACCTGTGCAGAACAGCTCTTTATTCTGGAATCCCAAGGAAATAAGCGCTGTACTGCCCAGTGAGTTCTTTTGCTCCAGCCATGATTAAATTTGTTACCTCATTCACTGTATCCATCTTGGTATTTCCTGCTAAGGTTTCATTTTTCCCCATTCATTCTCTAGTAGTTACTGAAATTCTCCCTAGAATCAGCTGTGTCTCTAGATTTGGAGTTCATTCCAAAAGAATAATTTTTCTTTTTGGTGTTTTGATTCTCAATTTCAATCCTCTCCAAAGAAATTCACCTTTTGTAGATGAAGTAGGAACCATCTATAAAGCATAGTTGTTGGTGGCACAGTTGAATCACTACATTAGCTTGAAAAATGTTGGCTCTTCCCCTGTTCAGTTTAGTGGTGTTAGGATGGGACTAGAACTTAGCTGTTTTTAAACACATTCCCAGTGATTCAGAAGTAAGCTTGGCGGGAAAAAAAAAAAGTGAGGGCTCCTGGGTGGCTCAGTGCGTTAAAGCCTCTGCCTTCTGCTCAGGTCATGGTCTCAGGGTCCTGGGATCGAGGCCCGCATCGGGCTCTCTACTCAGCGGGGAGCCTGGTTCCTCCTCTCTCTCTACCTGCCTCTCAGCCTACTTGTGATCTCTTTACCTCTGTGAAATAAATAAATAAAATCTTTAAAAAAAAAAAAAAAGCTTGGGCAGAGAAGCCCACATCTAAGGTGACTGTGATAGTGACTTGAAGATTAACTGATTTTTTCCTTAACATTTTCCCAATTATTAAAAAAAAATACCTTGTACTATAGAAAATTGGAAAAGTATAGAGGAGGGTATAAAGTGTCAGGAAAAAAAGAAACAACACCCAGCTCCTATAATCATACTGGCCAGAAGTAATCATTGGTAGTATTATTATGATTTTTTTTTTTTTTGCTGTTTTGAATAAACTGTTTCTGATTTGTTTCAGTGCTTTTCAGCAAATGTCACTGGCCTAGAATAGGATATGCATCTTATAGTAGATATGGAATCTTTCCTGAATGCTTCTCTAGGAGTCAGCAAGTACTGACTGAGTATAAGGGCCTGTAGCAGACTGTGGAGCACACCTTGGGGTTCAGGGATGAGAAAAATCCCATCTTCAGGATTTCTCATGTAATCCACATGGTACTTCTTTGGCCTCTATTATAATTGTGACAGATATCTGCCTGTGGATTTTAGCTCAAGTGTTAGTTGTTTTTATTGGTTTTATATTTTGGGTGAGATGAAGTAATTAAGGGAATTAATGCAACTAGAATCAGAGTTCATTAATTTTTGACATGGTGTATGCAACAACTTAAAAAAAAACCTGCTCCGCTTATTGAAGATTACAATTGTAGATATTCATATTCCATTGTAGATACTTGATAGGATGGTTATGATACCTTTGGGAATATTGCTCTTGGTGTACTTTTTAGTTAATTTTTGTTAATGACATACTGTGTGAAAGCACTTGAATAGAACTTATTAATATTTAAATTTATTTTAACATACAGGAATGCCTCAATTTGGTTGCACTTTTATTCTCATGGACAGTTATTCTCATGGACAGTTATCATATGTAAATCTACCCTTTAGATCCAGCTAATGATCACCTTCTCACAGGTCTCCTAGCTGTTCTGACATATTTTTTCCAAGTTTGTGGATTTTGTTCTTGGGCACTGCTGTAGAGGAGACTCTAATTTCACAGATTTTATATCATTTCTACCTAAGAACCAGGATTCTGCACCCAAGGCTAGTTTGAGAAAAGTCAGGTATGTTTTTGGTGAGTGTCCAGAACAGGGTGGGCACTGGGATAGCTCCTTATCCTAGGTGAATGGAGACAAGAGTCCTCACCTGGATAGAGATGAGGTTCGTTCTTTTTCTTTCTTTCTTTCTTTCTTTCTTTCTTTCTTTCTTTCTTTCTTTCTTTCTTTCTTTCTTTCTTTCTTTCTTTCTTTTTCTTTTTTTCTTTTTTTAAAGATTTTATGTATTTATTTGTCAGAGAATGAGAGTGCTGTGAGCATAAGCGGGGGGAGCAGCAAGCAGAGGGAGAAGCAGGCTCCCTGCTGAGCAAGAAGCTCCACGTGGGACTCATGATCCCAGGGATCATGAACTGAGCCGAAGTCAGACGCTTAACCGACTGAGCCACCTAGGTGTCCCAAAGGATGAGGTTCTATCTGGATTTCTCAGTTGGTTTTCTTCTTGACAGTAAGTCTTGTGTTATGTAGACATGGTGAAATGTTTTTTTTAAATACCAGTTTAAAAAAAAAAAAGCGCAGCGTGTAAATCTTGACTGCTAACTTGACTGGGTGTCATCTTTTAGAAAGTGCCCCTTGCATAATTATTTGTTTTTGTTTTCTTTCCTCCTATTTCTTCCTATTTACAGTTTTGGGTTTTTTTTTTTCTCCCTTTTCTATTCTGCCCCACTCCCCCTACTTTTTCCCCTTTCTTCACATTAGGCCTTCTGGTATTAGTTTATCATGTGGGGCAGAGTTCACATGGCAGGAAGTAAAAATGGCAGGAGAGCTGTAATGGCAGCCCTTGTCCTTCTGTGGTCTCAACTGATTGCCTTGTGGTTGGTAATTGTGCCCTAGGAGAGTTTCGAAAACAAACAGTAGACTCTTATTTAAATAGTTCTGGAAGGAACATTAAGGATGTTTGCAGGTCATGGTCCAGATGGAAGTTGGCACTTTTTCTGAATCTACCCCTCTCATTTTACCCCTGAAGCATTTCCTTATTCTATTCTATGTTGGGGTTTTGCAATCACTCCCTTCTTATCCCTAGCTCAGTGTGTAATTACAGGTGCTTTTCTGCTTCCTTTTTGTTGTGATATTGATCATCAGTGTTGATCTATAGCAAACACCGTGATCTGGATGCCAGGTTAGAAAATCTAAGGGTTACCAAATGAGTCATTATTTGCACAGAGTGACGTGGGAACTGCAGAAAAGAGATGTGGTATAGGAGCAGGGCCTTCAGGAAGAGGAGAAAGTATAAGTTGGAGGGGCAGTTTGCTCTGCCCCTCTGTCTTTCATAAAGTCAATAGGATAAAGGCTCATTGTTTACCTCAGCCAGTATTGAAATTGTGGAGACACACCTGTGTGCAGATGCCTCTTTCCTAATTTTTAGTTCCGTGGTTTTGAGATAGTTATTTATTCTCTGCTCCTCCGTTTTCTCTTTTGTAAAATGGAAATAATAATAATACCACCTTTCTCATAGGGTGAGGGGTGGATGAGATAATGCATGTTAAGGGCACAGTGACTGGCACATAATAAGTAGGCATGAATTTTTTACTATTAACCATACTGAACAATAGTCTACCTTGCCCCAGAATTCTTTTCCTGAAGATATGCTGTAATTTTGATAGGAATACTCCATCAACTCTTTATGACCAAATAAACATTTTTTTTAAATAAAAGATTTTATTTATTTTATTTGACAAAGGAAGAGAGAGCAAGAGTGAGTGCATAAGCAGGGGGAGTGGGAGAGGAAAAACTAGACTTCCTACTGAGCAGGGAGCCTGATCTGGGTCTTGATCCTAAGACCCTGGGATCATGACCTGAGTGGAAGGGAGACACTTAACTGACTGAGCCACCTAGGTACCCCCAAATAAACATGTTCTTATAAAGGTACTAGATATGGGCGCCTGGGTGGCTCAGTGGGTTAATGCCTCTGCTTTCGGCTCAGGTCATGATCTCAGGGTCCTGGGATCGAGGCCCGCATCGGGCTCCCTGCTCAGCGGGGAGCCTGCTTCCCCCTCTCTCTCTCTGCCTGCCTCTCTGCCTCCTTGTGATCTCTCTCCCTCTGTGAAATAAATAAATAAAATCTTTAAAAAAAAAAAATAAAGGTACTAGATATTAGTCAATAAATGCTGTTTTCATGATTTTGTCTTTATCAGTATCATTCTGAGACCATACCAAACTTGTACACAAAATATTTCTGATCACTAATCCCTTTTACTAAATGTATTTCTTCTATGAGAAGCATCATTGAGACTTTTTAATCAGAAAGCAATTGGTTGGGGCATCTGGGTGGCTCAGTTGGTTAAGCATCTGCCTTCTGCTCAGGTCATGATCCCAGAGTCCTGGGATCAAGCCCTGCATCAGGCTCCTTGCTTAGTGTGGAACCGGCTTCTCCTCCCTTCCCCTCTGCCTGCTGTGCTATTTATATATAAGTAAATATAATTTAAAAAAAAAGGAATCAATTGGTTGCAAATTGAAAATAGTTTCCACCTTTTGGAATATTGCCAGGGGTTCCAACATCCTACCCCAGCTGAAAATGCCTGGTTGTCTAATGGCCAGAGATGGTTGTTGCCCTGTGGTCAGTGGTCTGCCTCAGAGACCCCTGCAGTGTGAGCTGCACGAGGATGAAATACATAACCCAGCACGCATCGGTGGGAACAGACAATTTCTAGGGTTCCACAAAGGGCTGTCAGGAAAGCTACCCCTGAGATTATTCCCAAAGCGCTTGTTTCATAGCTAAGCATCATCTGTCACTTAGGTTCACTTTCGTCTCCCTTAAGTACTGTTCAACTCTCCTTATTTGGTCACTGCCCATCATACCCCAAAACCTTATTATTATCTGAGGTCATCAAAGACCTTTCATTGCTAAACCAGTGTAACTTCATTCCTTATCTTACTTGTTTCCATGGCACCTGCTGTGACTTTGAGACACTTTCTCTTGACCTTTTCCCCTCTGCTGGTTTTCCTTTTACCTCACTTTTAGTGCCACCTTCTCTTCCTCCTCTTTGTCTTCCCCCCACCTTTGAAGGTTGGTGCATCTTAAGATCCTATTTCTGGCTTTTCTGCTTTACCCACTTTCCGTGCCCACTTTCTTGAACTCAGATTGGTTGCCTGAGTTCTAGACCTTAATTCCAAATATCTCTATTTCCTTGTAGGTATTTTATGGGAATACTCCATATGTCCAAAGATTAATTCATCCCCTTACTTTCTCCTACTCATTTCTCTGTTTGTTTCTATCCTAATCCAGAGCAGCACCACAGTTCATTCAGGAGTCAGTCAGAAATTGTGCAGTCATCCTGTTGTCTTCCTTCAGTGCTCCTGTCTTTACCAGCAGGTCTTGTTGGTTTTATCCCATTAACATAACTTTTGTAGTTACTTCCTCTGGTCCTCTTACTGCCCAGGTAGGTCACCTTGTCCTGCCTGGGCTATTGTTACCTCCTACCTGGTCTTTTGGCCTCTAGATTCTCCCTTTTCCATTCATTGGCTGGCCGAAATGACCATCTGATCATATCACTCCTCTGCTTAAAATCCTCTGTGGCTCTCTCTTGCCCCAAAGGTTTGTATGAACTCCCAGTATCCAGGATTTTTGTGACCAGTACTTTCCTGCCTTTGTAACAATGCCCCTCCTCTCTGTCTATTCATCTTGTAATCCATTCATTTTGTATGCTGGCTTATGGGAACTCACTATATCTGTATTAGGGTATCCAAAGAAACAGAACTGTTTACCTGCATATATACAGAAAGAGATTTATTTAAGGAATTGGCTGACTCATGTGATTGTGGAGTCTGGTAAATCTGAAATTTGCAGGGGCAGGCAGGCTGGAGACCTAAGGTAGGAGTTGATGTTGCAGCTTGAGTCTGAAGGTTGTTTGGAGGAAGAATCCCTTCTTTGACTGAGTGGATGGAGCTTGTCCACGTTATGGGGGGTAATTTGCTTTAATAATGTCTAGTGATTTGAATGTTGATCTTATTAAAAGAATACCTTCATGGCAATATGTTAACTGGTGTTTGACTATGTCTGAGTACCCTCACCTAGCTAAGTTGACACAAAGAATTAACCATCACAATATCTTTCTCAACTTCTTTCATGTTCTTATCTCTGTCCACATTGCTTCCTACACCCACCGTGGTGCCCACTGACCAGCCAGAAAACTTCTACTATTCATTTACTCAACTTTTTGCCTGCCCTGACCTTCTCAAGCAATACAACATTTCCTCTTTTTGTTCCTAATTGGTTGGTAATCACTACAGTATCATTGCCTTGCAGTGTGTCCTCTACTTGCTTGTCTTCCCTAACACAATGAAAATGCCTCAAGGACTAAGCCTTTGTTCTCTTCACACACTCCAAGGCTTAAACTACTGGTGCCTGTGCCTAATAATGGTGTAATGAATTATTGAATAAATGGAGGAAGTTTGGGCCAAAGGATCTGAGATAAGCAGTGATAATGGAAGCACTTGTCATTGAGAAAAGCAGAGGTTTTGGAACCATCTTGAAATTCAGGAATCATTAGTCACAACACTAGGGTGAGATCCATAACCCCCAGGGGAGCTGTTAAAGGTGCCAAGGGAAATTAGGTCTGCAGTCAAATTAAAAGAGGATTAGAGTGAAACTCTGAGAAACTGCAAAACTCAGTGCCAGAGCATACTTCAGTCAGTACTGGTCCGATGATTTCCTGAGAATCTATAGCTCAGATACTGTGACTCTGTGACAACAGGCAAAAGTGGTGCCTTTTCAAACTTCAGTGTATTATATGCTTCTTGCTAATCAGCTCGCAGCAAGTGAGCCCTGTCAGAAAAATGCCTTTCTCTTGTTTTTCATTATCTTGGAGAATAACTTAGGTGGAATTACTGTATAATGTTTTATCTTTTGTATAGGAAAGCCTATCCCTTTATAGCCTTTAACTTTCATTTTCTTTTTTTTTTCTTCATAATGACCTGGCTGCCTCTTAAAGGGGTAGAACCAAGTTTTCTGCTTGCCCCTTTGGCAGTGGCTACTGATTGTGGTTTCTTTTTTTTCTTTTATAGTGTATGGCACATTCTGATGTAATTTTTTGTTTTGTTTTTGTTTGGGACTATAATGTTGAGTCAGAGTTTTTTTTTTTTTTTAATTTAATTTTATTTTTATTCTTTGCCCAAGGGGTACAGGTCTGTGGAT
>LNAC01001304.1:11837-24823 GCA_002007465.1 Ailurus styani
TGTGTGTGTGTGTGTGTGTGTGTGTGTGTGTGTGAGAGAGAGAGAGAGAGAGAGAAAGAGAGAGAGAGAGAGAGTGAGTCACCCTCCAGAGAATGTCACAAGGGAAAGTGGTGTGTACCGCATACCAGGTTAGGCTGACCCCTCACTGGAAGCTACCATGAAGGGGAGCTTCCTCGGGGCGGGCTGGGATTGCATGCTGCGGGGGATGCTGGCACAGACAGTTACCAAGGACAAGGATCCAATGTGCTTGCTTACCCTCTCCAAATGCCAAGAAATTCTGCCTCACAGAATCTAGATGATAGACTGGAGCCAAGAAGGAGAAAATCCTGAATTGCTTGATAAAAATAATTGGTAATTAGTAAGAAAACCCAGAAGTAACTGGGAAAATATGGAATGGATTATATTAAATTGTCTGTTTTCTGATGTAATTAAGGCTCAAGACAGGGCTCATCTGTGGTAGGCAGAAGTCTATAGAGACCTTAAGCCTCCTACTCCCATAGTGTTCATGTCCTTGTATAATCCCCTCCCTTACTGCTTATAAGGAACAGAACACAGCAAAGTTGAAGGGATTTTGCAGATCTAATTAAAGCCCTCGATCAGGATCAGTCGACTGTGAGTTAATCAGAAGGGAGGTGATCCTGGGTGGATCTGACCTAATCAGATGAGCCTTTCAAAAGAGGCTAAAGTTAGAGCAACCCCCAGACTGAGCTTGAAAAAGTAAACCACCAGGTTGTGAGAGCGCCGGTGAGAGGGTCATCTGGCAAGGAACAGGGAGTAGTCTCTAGGACCTGAGAGTGGCCCTGGGCCTATGGTCAGCTGGCAAGGGGACCTCCGTCCTCCATCCACAAGGAACCGGATTCTGCCAACAGCATGAGCCTGGAAGAGAACCCAGAGCTTCCGATGGGAATCCAGCTGCAGCTGGCATAGTGATTACAGCCTTGTGAAACTGAGCTGGCAAAAGGCCCAGCTAAGCTGCACCCACGCTTCTAATCTCTGGAAACTACGAGGTACGAAATGGGTGTTGTTTCCAGCCACTAAGATTGCGGTAATTTTTGCACAGCAATTACATTGTCACCCAAAATTCTCCCTCACTGGCCCTCTCCAGTTGTCACTCTGTCCTGCCGCAGCTCCTTCCTCCCCAACAAAAAATGCACATGAGCGCCAATCAGTGCACATAATTTTCTCTCTCCGCCAACCTCCTGCACAGCCCATCCATCTCACTATGTTCGAAATACTTTTAAGTTGTATGAGTACCACAAAGTGGCTTAGAACAACAGAAATATACTGTCTTACAGTTCTGGAGGCCAGAAGTCTGTCACATAGGTGTTGGCCAAGCCAAACTGCCTCTGGGACTCCCAGGGGAAGGATCCTTTCTTGCCTCTTCCAGCTTCTGGCGGTTTCCTGCCAAGTTTCGCCATTCCTTGGCTTGGGGATGCACCACTCCAGTCCTCCGCATTCACGTGAACATCTGCCTTCGGTGTGTGCTTGTGTTTGGGTCCAAATTTCCCTCAAGGACTGTGGTCACATCACGTCCCACCTTAATGACCTCATTTTAACTTGATTACCTCCTCAAGGTCCTATTTCCAAATAGGGTCAGGTGCTGAGGCTTTGGGGGTTAGGACTCCAACAAATCTTTTTTTGTGGGGGGGGTGGGAGTAGGGGTACATAATTCAATCCAACAGAAGTCAAAGAGAACAAAAAGCGTATAATACAAAGCAAAGGACCCGTGCCATACCCCTCAGCATCTCTTCTCATTTTGAGTATTTCTAGTTTCAGTTCTTCTGGTAGTTTGCCTCTGTCTGGGTGAAACACTGTGCTTATATTTGCATCGACTTTTTATGTTAACTTCAGACATTCTCAGTGGACTTCCCGTTGTGACAGAGGAGATTATAGTTCACTGTTTCCTCTTATATTTTAAACTTTTGACTGCAGTAATCGATCCAACATATACAAAAGTACATCAAGTAGTATACTAAAGCCCAGTGCTCATCACTGAAACTTATCAGTTATTGACTCATGACCAATTTCGTCTCTCCCTACCATTCTCCCTTAATATATAGATAGACCACTATTTCCAGGTTTCCTCTTGGCTCCTTTGTAACTTTAAATAACGTCCCTACACCTCGATTTTTCTTCCCGACTGGGGACAATAACTATTGGTTTTCTACTTTGCAATGATGATATTAATGTGCCAGCACTTCCCTGCGCTTCTCTTCTTCCCTTCCTCCTCCCAGCTCTGTGATGATTGCTGCAGGTCAGGTTCCCCCAGGTGCTGGCTCTAAGAGGCCAGGAGTTTCGTAGGGAGTTGTCTCAGGATCAATACCTGTTGAAGGGAAGGGAAGAGACTGGACGGATGGAGAAGGTGGGCTGTGCTGTGGTCTTAGAACCCGCTCTGGCCCATCCCCTGGGCCAGGACGTGGGCTTCCTGAGGACCGGTGTGACTTAGTCGAGGTGGCTGTTTTTCCAATGCAATTCCTGAGGAGGGCTGGCAGCGGCTGACAGCACTGAAGCCAGCCAGGGAAATAAGAACTTCTGTCTTAAGGGACTTCTGAGCCCTGCATCGCAGCATCACCACAGATGTGTTTGTACTTTTCCAGTGTTCATTGCTCTTTAACTGTAATTAAGTCTTCTGGGCTTTGTGGCAGATTGATTTCAAAGCTGAAAGGCAAACAGCTGTGCAGTATTGTGACTGTGGTCGTATTATTAATTACAGTTCAACGTAGGGTTAGGATTCCATTCCCATTTCTTTTTTTTTTTAGTTGAAGGACAGTTGACATGCAATGTTATCTTAGTTTCAGGTGTATGACGTAAGGATTGCACATTTCTGCACATCACTCGGTGCTCCACGAGAAGTGTAGTCCCCATCTGTCACCACGCAAGCCTATTACAATATTATTGGCTGTATTCCCTGTGCTGTACTTTTCATCTCCATGACTTCTTTATTTTATAACCAGAAGTTTGTACCTCTTCATCCCCTTCATCTACGTCGCCCATTCCCCCACCCCTCCCCTCTAGTGACCACCAGTTTGTTCTCTGTATTTATGAGTCTGTTTCTGTTTTTATTTTGTTTGTTTGTTCTTTGGTTTTGTTTCCAATTCCATTTCTATAGTTAGTCACGGTCCCCTTGCTGCTCAAATGACAGGGTTCAAAGGGAGTCTCCTTTTTTGTACCTTTTACTTTTCATCCCGAATCTTACCCCCATTCTCCTTTGTGTTATATTAAACCGTGATTTTCTTTGATAGTTTTTGGTTTTCCTGGAATTGCTGACTGAATTTTATGTGTAGATGGGAGAAAGAACAAAAGCCTTCTTCTAGCCATAGCCCAAATACCTTTTAGCTTCTTTATCTGTGCGTGTCCTGAGATCCCTCCTATTCTTCTTTTTTTAATACAGATTTTATTGATTTATTTGACAGAGAGAGAGAGAGACAGCAAGAGAGGGAATACAAGCAGGCAGAGAGGGAGAGGCAGGCTTCCCGCAGAGTGGGGAGCCCAATACGGGGCTCGATCCAGGACCCTGGGATCATGACCTGAGCCGAAGGCAGACTCTTAATGACTGAGCCACCCAGGCGCCCCCCTCCTATTCTTCTTCTTGAAGGTCGCTGACTTCTGTTTTGATTTGAACTGGCTGCTTAATATTTGGACAGAGACTTTTAGAGACTTTTGGTGTTTTGTTTTGCTTTAGGCACTCTGTGCTTTTAGCATACATTTTTTTCTTCCAATATCTCCGTTACGTTATCTATTGGATGCAATTCCTTTATTTCCTAGAGATTTTCCTCCAGAGTCTCTAACCTTCTGTTTCACACTGAATTGGTTGCCCTCCAGGTCTGCTGCTCAGTTGACATACTGGAGAACTTCCTAAACAAATATGTATGATTAATAACATAATTATATTTAATGTAATTAATGTCTATAATTTCATAATTTTATATACATACATATTAGGTATAGTGGTGGTAGTAATGATGGTGTTCTTCCATATTTCCTTCAGTTGCTAGAGTGCATCTTCAAGAAGCCTTGTAAGAAAGGGTCAAGTAGGGGGTCAGTTTTTGAATTCTTGCATGTCTGGGAAACTCTTCATTCTCTCCCCTGTTTGACAGTTTGGCTACGTATAAAACCTCACGCTGAAATTTTATATAATTTTTTAAATCTCTGAAAGCTTTTAGAATCTTTTATTATCTTTGGTACTCTGAAATTTCACAAAACTATGCATAACCTTGGGTATGCTTTCATTCATATTCAAAGAAGTCATTGCAGCCTGAATTCAGTTTTTTCTTTAGCTCTGAAGTTGTTTTTCTAATACTCCTTTAATAATTTCCTCCTGTCCACTTTTTTCTTTTCTATTTCTATAACTCAAGAAGATGTTGGTCTTCCTAATTGACTCATATTTTGTTTCATATTTCCTAGGCTGCATTTTACCTTATTGTATTGAGGCATAACATACAGTAAAGTGTACAGATCTTAGGTGTAGCACATTTTTTCATATGTACTCACTCATATAACCACTAATCAGATAAAATATTAGAACATTTCCAGCATCCCATAGATGTCCTCATGCCCCACTCCTGGTCAGTACCTTTCCCAAAGGTAACCACTATTCTGACCCTATCACCGTAGATCAATTTTGCTGTTCTAGAACTTCGTATATATGTGATTGCACACTAGATATTTTAAAAAAATGTCTGGCTACTTTCAGTCAACAAATTTGTGGAATTCAACTACATGGTTGCATGTGTGGGTAGATCATTCTGTTTTATTGCTGCATCTTATTCCATTCTGTGATTATACCACAGTTGGTCTATCCAAATTATTGGACACCATTGAGGGACATTTGAGTTGCTTCCAGTTTGGGGCTACTATGAATAATGCTACTCTGAATTGTATGTGTCTTTTGGTGGCCAGGAGTACTCATGTGTTTTGGGCATATTCATTGGAGTTACATTGCTGGTTCCCAGGGTATGCACATGTTCAGCTCTGGCTTTAGTAAATACTGCCCCCAAATTTTCCAGAGTGGTTCTATCCATTCATGGGGCTGCGAACAAGTAGGAGAGTTTGAAGTGCTCCACATTATTGTCAGCACTTGGCGGTGTTGTCCTTTCCTGGATTTCTGTTCTACATTTATTTTTTTAAAAGATTTTATTTATTCATTTGACACAGAGAGATTACAAGTAAGCAGAGAGGCAGGCAGAGAGAGAGGAGGAAGCAGGTTCCCCGCCGAGCAGAGAGCCCGATGCGGGGCTCGATCCCAGGACCCTGAGGTCATGACCTGAGCCAAAGGCAGAGGCTTTAACCCACTGAGTCACCCAGGCGCCCCTCTGTTCTACATTTTTAAAGTTCCTCTCAGCTTGGTTTGTCAATTCTTTTATTGAATTTTTAATTTCGCAATTATAGTTTTAATTTCAAGGGCTCTTTCGTGTTCTATGGTATTTTTTCATAGCAATCATTTTTTTATTTTTTAGATTTATTTATTTGAGAGAGAGAGAGAGAGAAAGCACACAGAAGGAGAGGGAGAAGGAGAAGCAGGCTCCCCGCTGAGCAGAGAGCCCGATACGGGGCTCCATCCCAGGATGCTGGGATCATGACCTGAGCTGAATGCAGACGCTTAACCCACTGAGCCACCTGGACACTCAGCAATCTGTTTTTGTTTTATATATTCCATATCTTCTCAAATCTTTCTGAGGCTATTAATGAAAGTATTTTTTTAAAGATTTTATTTAAATTCAAGTTGGTTAACATGTAGTGTATTATTAGTTTCAGGGGTAGAATTTAGTGATCCATCAGTTGCATAGAACACCCTGTGCTCATTCCATCACGTGCCCTCCTTAATGCCCATCACCCAGGGACCCATCTCCCCACCCATCTCCCCCAGCAACCCTCAGTTTGTTCCTTATAGTTAAGAGTCTCTTATGGTTTGCCTCCCTCTATCATTTCATCTTGTTTTATTTTTCCTTCCCTTCCTCTATGTTCATCTGTTTTGCTTCTTAAATTGCACATGAGTGAAATCATATGGTATTTGACTTATTTCACTTAACATGATGCACTCTAGCTCCATCCACATCATTGTAAATGGCAAGATTTTGGTTTTTTGATGGCTGAGTAATATTCCGTTGTATATATGAACCACATCTTCTTTATCCATTCATCCATTGATGGACACCTGGGCTCTTTCCATTGCTTGGCTAGTGTGGATATTGCTGCTATAAACATTGGGGTGCACGTGCCCCTTCAAATCACTACATATGTATCCTTTGGATAAATACCCAGTAGTGCAATTGCTGGAATGTAGGGTAGTTCTATTTTTCACTTTCTGAGGAACCTCCATACTGTTTTTAAGAGTGACTGCGCCAGTTTGCATTCCCACCAACAGCGAGAGGGTTCCCCTTTTCTGTATCCTTGCCAACACCTGTTGTTGCCCGAGTTGTTCGTTTTAGCCATTCTGACCATGTAAGGTGGTATCTCATTTTGGTTTTGACTTGTATTTCCATGATAATGAGTGCTGTTGAGCACTTTCTCATGTATCTGTTGGCCATTTGGATGTCTTCTTTGGAGAAATGTCTGTTCTTGTCTTCTGCCCATTTCTTGACTGGGTTATTTGCTTTTCAGGTGTTGAGTTTGAGAAATTCTTTATAGATTTTGGATACTGAGCCTGCCAGGTGCCCCAATAAAAGGTATTTTTGTTTGTCCTCTTTAAATTGTTCCTTTCTGTCTTTTAATCATCTCTTTCCTCTAGGGCCAGCTTTGCTATTTTTATTTCTTGATATTTCTCTCTCATCTTGTACATCATCCTCAAATATTTAGACTTCCTTTTGTCTGATTATGCTTACAAATGAGACTGACTGGCAGCTCTGTGGCCACGGAACTCATTGATTTGCAGGGTTTGTCGTAAGATGAAAAGGCAGTAAGCCGACGGTGTTGTGGGGGCCCACCAAAATGTCATAATCTAGAGGGGGGTTTCAATACCCACACCAGCTTTCCTAGTCTTCCCCAGATACTTTATTCCACTTATTTAGAGAATAACCCTTCTTTTGACATTCTTGGGTTAAACACTGCCTTTTGGGCCTACTGGGGGGAGATTAACCTCCACATAGAAACCTTCAATTAGGGGCGCCTGAGTGGCTCAGTCTGTTAAGAGTCTGCCTTCAGCTCAGGTCATGATCCCAGGGTCCTGGGAAGGAGCCCCGCTTCGGGCTCCCTGCTCAAGTGGGGAGCCTGCTTCTCCCTCTCCCTCTGTCCCCTGGCTCTCTTTCTCTCTCACTCTCTCTATCTCAAATAAATAAATCTTCTTTTTAAAGATTTAATTTATTTATTTGACAGAGAGAGAGAGAGATCACAAGTAGGCAGAGAGGCAGGCAGAGAGAGAGGAGGAAGCAGGCTCCCCACTGAGCAGGGAGCTCGATGTGGGCCTTGATCCCAGGACCCTGAGCTCATGACCTGAGCCGAAGGCAGAGGCTTTAATCCACTGAACCACACCGGCGCCCAATAAACTAAATCATTTTTTAAAAAAGAAACCTTCAATTAATCTCTCTGGTTTGAATCCCATTTCTTACTCCTGCCCTCTGATACCTGCTTTCTGTGAGTTGAGGGACTGGCTAGGCAGAGTTTGCCCCTTCCTTAGATGAATTCCCTCTGTAGGTATTCTAAGCTGTGGCTTCATTTGTCTCCACTTGTGGCAGCTTCAGGAAATTCGGTGGAATTCCTAAGCCATGGCAGGCTTCCTCCTACCTTTTCCTTTCTTTAAATTGAGATAAAATTCACATAAGACAAAATTACCCATTTAATTTTGTTTGTTTGTTTCACTTTATTTTTTCAGTGAGAATTAGCCATTTTATTTATTTTTTTAAAGATTTATTTATTTATTTAATTGACAGAGAGATAGAGAGAGAGAGAGAGAGAGAGAGAGAGATCACAAGTAGGCAGAGAGGCAGGCAGAGAGAGAGGAGGAAACAGGCTCCCTGCGGGCCTCGATCCCAGGACCCTGAGATCATGATCTGAGCCAAAGGCAGAGGCTTTAACCCACTGAGCCACCCAGGCGCCCCGAGAATTACCCATTTTAAAGTAAATAATTCAGTGGCACTTAGTGCATTCACAGTGTCGTACAATCAGGGCCTCTATCTAGTTCAAGAACATTTCCATCAGCCCCAAAAGAGACCCCGTACATGTTCAGCAATTACTCCCCATCCCCTTTGCCAACACCCAGCAACCATTACTTTGTGTTCTCTCTATAGATTTACCTACTTAGAATACTATATGTAAATATAAATGGATTTATACAATATGTGACCTTTTGTGTTTGGCTTCTTTCCATTAGCACGATGCCTTTAAGAGTCCTCCATATTTCAGCACACACCAGGGTTCCATGTCTTCTTCATGGCCGCATCATATTCCACCATGTGGCTAGACCCCTATCCATTTATCTGGCGATGGACATTTTGGCTGACTCTAGCTTTGGCTGTTGCGAATAATGCTGTTACGAACACACATGTACCCAAATGTGTTTGAGCACCAGTTTTCCAACCTTTTGGGTGTATATCTGAGAGCAGAACTGCTGAGTCACATGAGAACTCTATGTTTAACCTCTCGTGGAACTGCCAAACTATTGCCACTGCAGCTGAGTCCTCTTCCGTTCCCACCAGCAATGTGTAATGGTGCCGGTTTTTCTCCACATCCTCACCAGCCCTTGTTATTATGACAGATTTTGATAATAGTCATCCTAGTGGGTGTGAAATGCTATTTCTTTGTGGTTTTGATTTACATTTCCTTAAGAACTGATGAACTTGGGCATCTTTTCCCATTCTTTCTTGCTGTCGGGTTATGCTGTTTTTGTTCCTCCGTGATTATTTCAAAGGGAGGAAGGGGTGGGGTGAGCAGAGGGAGGTGCCACCTAAATCCCCTTCCAGCGAAGGCCTTCTTGCCCCAGTTGCTGAGAGGGCACCCCCTTCAAGGTTGTCTCCCCTTTCAGGACTTGCTGCAGCTGCAGAGAGCCACCTTGCCTGAGCTCGGATGCCTCCCAAGGTAGCTGCGTTTAACGACTTGGAAAGAGGGTGTATAAACATCTGTCCATATTGGCCTAACTTGAGATGACTCTGAAGGGCTGTTCTTGTTCTAGACCAGCCTATGGGGTTAGCCAGGGCCCGTATCACAGCTCAAATGCCGCTTCTTCCCACTCTTGCTCCCTTCTAATCCTTTCGACACGTATTGCTCCCAAAGGCACTCGCCGACAGACATCCTGCCCAGTTGACTCTGTCGTAGAGTCAGCTCTCTGAGGACCACAACCCATACAAGACAATAAATGCCTATGTATGGTTCGCTAACTCGAACTGGAGGTGGAACCAATAATTATTTATTTACTATTTCAGAAACATGTTTAATACTCGTTTATATGTATTCTGTGTAGAAAGACCGGGGCTGTTTTCTTTGGATACCCCTATTAAATCTGATGTGTGCACTGAGCTACAAAGTGGCGCCAACCTGGAGACGTGGGATGCCTGATTTTATGATGCTCTCAGCCAAATATATTCATTTTTAGGGAGACCAGTCTACTCCCTTAAAAGCTTCTCAGTGAGTTGAAGCTATTGTGTGAATGGCTTTGATATTTAGGGGGATGTTTCACATTTTGGTCTGTTGGGATATGTAAGTACTTAGGGGAAAAAAAGTCTGCTTTTTATTTTTTTTTCCTTACGTGGGACTTTGTGGCCAAGAGAGCGAGTCTTCGCCTTTCGCTTTCATGTCTTCTGCATCGTATCTCCCTCTACTTCGGCATTCCCTCCTCCCAGCCTCTCCAGTTGCCCCGCAAGTTCAATCTCAGCCGTGTCTGTGGCCTCCTGGGCTTTCTTGGAACATGGAAGACATCTCCTTTTCCTTCGGTCTTTTCTTTGATTATGGCCATAGCTAGACTGAGGATAGAGATGTCATGCTATCCTTTCTGTCTGGCATTGTATAGCCATCACATCCCCTGGCTTCATTCCCTTCTGGAGTTCAGAGTCCTCTGTCAAGCTCATGTGCTTGTTGGCCGAATCCATTCCTTTGTGGCTCTGGGACCAAGTTCTCAGCTTCCTGCTGGCTGTTGGCCAGAGGCCACCCTCAGGTCATAAAGGCCCTCCAAAGTTCCCTGCCCTGCGTCCCTCTCCAGGGGTAGTTACAATATGGCTTTTCCAAGACCAGCAGGAGAAGTCTCTTGCGGGTACTAGCAAGATGGACTCATACATACATCAAAATGTAGTCACAGATGTGAAATACTGGCTCACCTTTGCCATATGGTATTGGCTAGAAGCTCAGGCTCTTCCCACACCCAAAGGGAAGGGATTCGACAAGGGCATGACTCCTTGGGGGTCACCTTCGGGTGTGGTCACCACAGTGGTCCGTGAAGGCTAGCTGTTCACCCTTATTCAAATCTAAACCCTCCCAGAAAGATCCAGATGAGCCTCCATCTCAAATGCATCACACACCCCCATATATGGTCCCTCGTATCTGCGACTAGTGGCCCAGCTGTCCAACAGAACAGGCTTTCCAGCTGCCCCTTCTTGATGTACTCCAACACCTCAGCAGTACGTCACAGAGCATTTGAATCGATGTTGGAGCGCATAAACACCCAACTGCTTCCTCTGGAGAAACTGTTCTTTCTGACAAGTCAGAAGTCCACCTGTGTGACAGCGAGCTGGCTATGCTGCTGTCCTCCTCCTCACAGACCGTGCCCTCCTTGGGGGGGAGGGAGGGGAGGACACAGGGACCAGGCTGCCTCCTTATTCCTCATACATCCCGCCCCACGCCCTCGGGCCTGGATGGCGGTGGCTCTGGAAACGCTTCCCAACTGGAAAGGAGTCTGCAAAAGAACAGACATTTTTGGAGGCAGGAACTGTGTGTGACTTGCTTTATTCCCTTCTTTGGTTAACTCTGGAGTTTATTGAATAACTTTTTTATCAATGGCTTTTTGATAAAGACAAGTATGATATAATGAGGTCCTCAGTTCATAAGCCCACAGAAGACATCTGTTGCTATGAGAAAGTATTACAGATGCAAAGGAAACAGGAAACGAGAGACCTTTTCTAAATAGCCACCGGAGTCTTTGTTGACACCAGGCTCAGTTTCCCAAAACATGAAAGCCGTATTTTTGAGAGGGAAAGGGTAACACCCTGAGCAGCCACCAATACAAGGGAAGTGTCAGGATGAGGAGGGACAGCTGAGAGCCCGCTGAGGCCTGACAGCTTGGGTCCTTGGCTGGAGCTGGCCTACTCCGAGGGACTCGACCTGCTCTGGTCTGGGGATTGCAGGCAGACACCGCAGCGTGGCTTCCCAGGCTCCCGTCTGGGGAAACAGCGAAGCAGGTGGGGCAGCCCTTGACAGCAGGCTGCAGGCCATGACCAGACTCTGGCTCCCTCCTGAGGAAGCAGGCCTCTCATGGAGAACCACACTGCTCCTCCACTTCCTGGCTGTGTGTCCTTGGTTAAGTGATTTAGCCTCTTTGAGTTTTAATTTCTGGATCTACAAAATAGGAATGATAGTAGAGCATCTAGCTCACAGTCTTGCCATGAGGAGAAAATTAGCATGTTGCCTGGGTTATAGGAAGCTGCCAATAACAGTACTAGTCTTTATGCATGAAAGAGAGAGAAATATCTGCAGTCTGCCTGGCTTTGTGATAGGTAATTTCACTGGGAGGTGGAGGGTGAGTCAGAGACTGGGAGAGAGGGACTGTGATGTCTTTCTCAACCTTCAGCCCCAGGCAGACGGCGAATGATTCTTGCTGTGGAAGCACTTAGGACCTTCACTCCTCCCATCTCCTATGCCCTCCCCATCTCTGGCTATCTGCCAACCAGGCCAGCCTCTGTGCTGCTCCCTAACACCATCACATGGGCTCTCCATGATGGCTGCTCGCTCTGCTTGGAGCACCCTTCTTGCAGACATCCGTGTGGCTTGCTCCCTCACCTCCTTAAGGTTTTCGTTCAAATTTCACTTTCCTAGTGAGGCCTTGCCTGGCCACCGTACAGACAATGACAAGCAACTCCACCTTGCCTTAATTTTTTAAAAGATTTTATTTATTTATTTCACAGAGAGATCACAAGTAGGGGGAGGGGCAGGCAGAGAGAGAGAAGAAAGCAGGCTCCCCGCTGAGCAGGGAGCCCGTTGCGGGGCTGGATCCCAGGACCCTGAGATCATGACCTGGGCTGAAGGCGGAGGCTTTAACCCACCGAGCCACCTAGGCACCCCACCTTGCCTTATTTTTGTCCAGACCGGACATGCCCACTGCCATTCTTTGTTTATTTGGTTGTTTATTGTTTGCAAGTTCCACCAGGGCAGGGACTTAGAATTCCTGAGCCACCAACATGGCTTGATATACGTCTGCGGTACTTAATAAGTACTTGTTGAACAAATGCATAAAAAGGGGGTCCTTTTAGGGGCGCCTGTATAACTCGGTCCTTAAATGTCTGCCTTCGGCTCAGGTCATGGCCCCGGGATCTTCCGATCCAGCCCCATGGGACAGAGCCCCACATCTGGCTCCCTGCTCGGTGTGGAGCCTGCTGCTCCCTCTCCCACTCCCCCTGCTTGCGTTCCCTCTCTTGCTGTCTCTCTCTTTGTCAAATAAATGAATAAAATATTTTTTTTTTAAAGAGGGTCCTTTTAGATGGAGGAAGGGTTTCATCGAAGAATGGCATTTGGGCTGATCTGCGGGAAGTGTGACTCTTAGGGTGAAGGGAAGGGCTTCCAGGTGGAAAGCATAACACGAACAAAGGCAAAGAGGCAGAAGACTGCTGGATGAGGCCACTGGTGGCACCGCAAATCTGTGGGACACCCGGAAGGGTTCTCCGGGCGGCTCCCCAGCGAGGCAGTGGCCCGCGAGCGGGCGGCTCAGCGGGGCGGCGCCGGCTCTGCCCCCTGGGACCTGCGCTGGAACCCGGGCCCCGCCCGCTCTGGCCGGGATCACGCGCACGGGCCGCGCGAGCCACCCGGTTCCGCCCCCTCGGGGGCGGGGCGGGTACGAGGCACGCAGGCGCACT
>LNAC01001304.1:27590-247117 GCA_002007465.1 Ailurus styani
GGGCTTCTTCTGTGTACCCACGCCCACCCTCCGTGCCCTAGGCTCCCCCTCCCTGCCTTGGTTGGCTGCACTGCCCAGGGTGCAGGGGCTAGCCTAGGGCCACTCAGTACCCAGGCACCAACCCTGGGTGGAGTTCCTTGTCAGTGCAGGTGATCTCACTGCAGCCCCTCCCTCCCGTCCAGCTCCTCTGAATGTCCTTCTAATCATTGTGGATGACCTGCGCCCTTCCCTGGGCTGTTATGGGGACAAGCTGGTAAGGTCCCCAAACATCGACCAGCTGGCATCCCACAGCCTCCTCTTCCAGAATGCCTTTGCCCAGGTATGTCTGGGGCCCTCTGGGTGCGCATGTGTGCTTAGTGCAGTGGGTTGGGGGATGTGGTCCTCTCAGCTGTGGTTAGATGGCCCTCCTTATCAGAGGGAAGCATAGTCTGGAAGATGGCAGTAGAGGAAACCTGGTTGTGTACTTGGCAAGGAAGCTTGTGCCTCCAAGCTGGGCCAGAGCTTGTCCCTTGACCCTGACATGCCTGGGATGGTCCTTCCCAGTTTTCTTCCCCAGAGGGGGCTGCCTGGTGCGGAGGAGGAAGGGGTGTTGCAGAATGCCACTGTCAGGTCTGCTAACGGACCCTGGGCAAGCACCCTGCATCTCGCTCTGCTGACGCTCACGGGGCTGCCTTTACGACCCTTGTCTCCACGCCCCTGTGAGACACCAGCACACAGGACACAAGCCCCTGCTTTTTGGGGGGCCGAGTCCTTTCCTGCCTCTTTGTGGGAAGACTTATTCCTGGTGTGTGAGTGCGGCCCTTATCCCACTGCTTGGCTTTGATCTGCATGACTCAGCTGCCAGGCTATTTTGCTCAGGACTCTTCAGGTTGCCTGGTTACCTTTTAGCATCCAGACTCTTGTTTGCCTCTGAGGACATTTCCCTCTGCTTCTGCTCCCTAACAGCAGGCAGTGTGCGCCCCGAGCCGTGTGTCCTTCCTCACGGGGAGGAGACCAGACACCACCCGCCTGTATGACTTCACTTCCTACTGGAGGGTACATGCTGGAAACTTCTCTACCATCCCCCAGTACTTCAAGGAGAATGGCTACGTGACCATGTCGGTTGGAAAAGTCTTTCACCCTGGTACTGTTCGCTGTCCAAAATCTGGATTCTTTTCTGTTTTGTGCCCAAGGGCTGGAATCCCCCTCTGGGGGTGGGGCTGCCTTTGCAGAGGCCTGTTGGGGCTGGGTGGACACCTCCTTAGTCACTGCTGTCCTGGTACAAAACACCACTTCTCACTTTAGCTTCATGTTCTCACCAAAAGTGAAAAAGGGTAGTAGGACTTTTTTCTTTCGGCCACTAGTCACGGTGCTGTCTGGTTCCTCCAGCTTCTCAGGCAGAAGGAAGGGCGCTGGCTGGGGAGGTGTCAGCTGGCACCTGACTGACCCTCTGTGCCCTAGGAGCCCTGTCAGTAAAGAGAGACCAGGGCGGTTATGAGGATTTGCCAGAGAAGAGGCAGCACTTGGGTGCGGCTGCCCATCAGCTGTGAGTTAGGTCAGCAAGAGGGGTGTACGCTGGCGCCCAAGGCCTGAAGGGTGCCAGGGGCCACCAGTGCTGACTCCCAACACGGCCTGATAAACTGGCTCTTTTTTTTTTTTTAAGATTTTATTTATTTGACAGAGAGAGACACAGCAAGAGAGGGAACACAAGCAGGGGGTGTGGGAGAGGGAGAAGCAGGCTTCCCGCAGAGCAGGGAGCCTGATGCGGGGCTCGATCCCAGGACCTTGGGATCATGACCTGAGCCGAAGACAGACGCTTAGTGACTGAGCCACCCAGGTGCCCCTAACTGGCTCTTTTTAAGGCCAAAATGAGAATGGCGAAACACTTTAAAGACTTCAAAAAGTTTTTTAGACTTTAAAAAAGACTTTGAAACTTTTTAAAAACCTTATTGAAGTAATGCATGATTATTTGACAAAAAATTGGGGGAAAAAAAGGAAAGCATAAACTGAAGGATATGAATTACTTGTAATCGCACCACACTGAGGAGGGTGGAAGTTTGATGTTTCCTTATTCCAGGCATATTCTTTCTCTGTTTTGAGATTTTCCTGTGTATATAGTTTTATGTTGTGAATGTTTTAAACTTTTCCCCCTACGGCATATTCCCCCTTCATGCATATCAGTTTTGCCAACAGCACAGTCGTCTCACATACAAGCCACTGCATAGTGTCAAGTTGATTTCAGGTCTCAGTCGTCACATGTACTGCTGGGATGACCGTCTCCGCGGAGGGAACCGATGGGCCATGGCCCCAGGGATCCAGGCTCCCGGGTTCTAGTCCCAGCTCTGCCACTTCATAGCTGTGCAGTTAACCTTGGGCAAATCGTTCTCCCTCTCTCAGCCTCAGATTCCTTCGCTGCCAAATAAGTCATAGCTGTTTGGATTACCTCCCAGGGCAGCGTCCCAGTTCTGGTAGTTCAAGGTGTGCGAGTGGGTTGAAAGCCCACTTCAGAAGACCGTAGTGCTTACTGCCAAGGGCAGTAACTTGAACATTTTCAGGAGCTCTCCCTTTGATCCCTGCTGACCCCGGCAGGCTCAGCAGCCTTCCGGAACCCAGCTGGCCAGTCCAGGTTGAGGATAACCCTTGGCGGGGCTAAGTCAGGCCCAGTTTCGGAACGTGAATCGGTCGGGAATCCTGTTGTGTCGCCAAAAGCCCACCGTCCGACCGTCCAGCAGTTGGGGCTTATGTCCTGGAGCACAGCAGGCAGGGAGAGACGAGTCTGGGGAGGAGAGGAAGCAGGGCAGAGGGAAGGCCAAGCTTCAGGAAGGGAGGCTAACCAAGGCCGAGCGGCGCGGATTCTTAGGTCGAGGAGTCAGGCTGTCAGGGGCAGGTCTTGGCCCGAGAGCGAGGGTTTTGCCTGCAGTCCTTGTGGAAATGTGGTTTTCAGCTGGGAGGTCTTTGTGCTCACGACCTTGGCCCTGAGGCAGGGACCTGGTCAAGGGAAACAGCAGCCCCCATGGACGGACTGCCAGTTCCCCGCCAGTCCCCGTGCGGGCCCCTCCTGCAGGCCCCTCCTCAGCAGCAGGTGGGGTGGGTTTTATCATCATCATCATCATCATCGTCACTTCCTGAGGAGGACCTCGAGGCTTACAACAGTCAAGTAGCTTGCCCAAGGTTGCGTGGGTAATACGGGCCAGTGCTGACCTTTGAACCCGGGTCCGTTGGCCTCCTGGACTCTTTCCACTGTGCTCGCTGTGGTGCTAAGCCCGCCGCCCACTGCCCCCTTGCCCTGCAGTCCCGCCTTGCCCGGTGCTCCCTGGTGGAGTCCCGCCGGTCACGATGCTGGTGACGCTCTCTCCTGTGGTTCTACGGACGCGACCCTCTCTGCTACCCCCGTCTCACCCCACGAGGTGACACCTCCCTTCCGACCCCACACAAGCCTCACTGAACCCTCACAGCCCCCGCCGCCCGTGCTCACTTGGCCCACCCTCCCTGCGGCTCCCCCACTCGGCGCTTCTACTCTCTGGACGGCTGGCTGTCTTTCCGTAGTTTCACTGTTCTTTTCTCCTCCCAAACAGACTAGAGGCGGGGCACCTGGGTGGCTCAGTGGGTTAAAGCCTCTGTCTTTGGCTCAGGTCATGATCTCAGGGTCCTGGGATCGAGGCCCNCCGCATCAGGCTCCCTGCTCCGCAGGGAGCCTGCTTCCTCCTCTCTCTCTGCCTGCTTCTCTGCCTACTTGTGATCTCTCTCTTTGTCAAATAAATAAATAAAATCTTTAAAAAAAATAGACTAGAGGCTGCTGAGCTTAGGGGTGGGTGTCTGCTTCATTAATGAGCACTGCAGCTGGGGTCCTAAAGCCTGGGTTTGAGTCCCAGCTCACTCACCTATTAACGTGACTGGTGTCAGTCAAGGCACCTGCCCCCAAGGTGGTGCTGCCTCCACTCCTCTTTGAATGATTTTTTTAAAAGATTTTATTTATTTATTTGACACACACAGAGCAGAGAGCCCGATGTGGGGCTCGATCCCAGGACCCGGAGATCATGACCTGAGCCGAAGGCAGAGGCTTTAACCCACCGAGCCCCCCAGGCGCCCTCCACTCCTCTTCGTATGGCGGGGCAGGGCCTCCGTCCAGCAGGGGCTCTGCGGGGCCGCAGTCCTGGAGTGGGCTGGCAGAGCCTACCCTTTTGGGTTTCTTCTGCAGAGCCCAGCATGAATTGCCGGGGCTCAAGGGACCCGGAGGTCAGATGCTTAGTACTCGACTAGAAACCTAAAGAGTCGGCTTTCGTGGGCATTTCTCATCATCTGCCGAAGCTCTTGATTTTATAGATGAGGAAACAAGTCCCAAAGGAGGGAGGTGATACTTCTGTAGTGGTTCACAAAGTTTTAATTTGAAGTGGGGAGGGCATCGAAGGACCTTTCAGATTTTATTTAACGACTTTCTTTTTTCTCCCCTCCAGGAATATCTTCCAATTATAGTGATGATTCTCCATATAGCTGGTCTGTTCCACCTTATCATCCCTCCTCTGAAAAGTATGAAAACACCAAGGTAAGGATGTGAAGAGGGTACTCTTTCTTTTTTTTTTTTTTTTTAAAGATTTTATTTATTTATTTGACACAGAGAGATTACAAGTAGGCAGAGAGGCAGGCAGAGAGAGAGGGAGAGGAGGAAGCAGGCTCCCTGCTGAGCAGAGAGCCCGATGTGGGCCTCGATCCCAGGACCCTGAGATCATGACCTGAGCCGAAAGCAGAGGCTTTAACCTACTGAGCCACCCAGGCGCCCGAGGGTACTCTTTCGAAGAGGAACTGCTTTTGTCCGGTCTAGCAGCATTCAGGTTAACTGTTGTGTATACCCCACACTCTTTCAGGTTGGTTATACAGTGAAGTTTGTGGGTTTTGTCTGTGATCATGACTTGACAGAGACAGATGTTGGGATCTTTTTTTCTAAAAAAAGGTTTATTTATTTGACAGGGAGAGAGTATAAGCAGGGGGAGCTATAGGCAGAGGGAGAAGAGAAGCAGGCTCCCTGGTGTGGGGCTCAATCCCAGGACCCTGGGATCGTGACCTGAGCTGAAGGCAGACGCTTGACGACTGAGCCACCCAGGTGTCCCTCTCATTGTGGTTTTGATTGGCATTTCTATGATGAATAATGACACGAAGCATCTTCACATGTGCTTGTTGGCCATTTATCTATCTTGTCTGGAGAGAGGTCTGTTCAAGTCCTTTGCCCATTTTTTAATTGGCTTTTTTTAAATTATTGAGCTGGAGACAGATTTGTTTTGATCATTAGTTTCCATGGGTTTCCTTTAATTAATTATGACCTGGAGACAGAAGATTAACAGCAAGAGGCTAAGTGCTGGTGGGTTTCTGGCCTCTGTCCGGGAAAGAGGAGACGCTTCTCTGTCTTAGCTCTCCTTTGTGTGTGCCTGGCCAGCGTGCATGAGGCAGCCTTCGAGAGCTGCTGCCGTGAACTTGAAATCCATTGTGTGTGCCACCTTCGTGACTTCTCTTCCTTGCATTTAAAGAGCTGACTTGCGCTGTTTGTCTTGAAAGACATGCAGGGGGCCAGACGGAGAACTCCACGCCAACCTGCTTTGCCCCGTGGATGTGGCAGATGTGCCAGAGGGCACCTTGCCCGACAAGCAGAGCACCAAGCAAGCCGTACGCCTGTTGGAAAAGATGAAAACATCGGCCCACCCTTTCTTCCTGGCTGTTGGGTATCATAAGCCGCACATCCCCTTCAGATACCCCAAGGTGAAGAGCTGCCTGAGGGCTGACCCCACACCTCTGTGACAGCTGCGTCTTTTGTTGCAGGAGGGGTTGGTGGAGTGGGGCCACGTCCTGCCATCCCTGGTCACGGCGGCTGCCCGATGGCGCCACTGTGCTTAGTGGTGTGAAGATGGGATTCAGAGGTCAAGGCTAAGAAGTAGACTTAGGGCGTGTAAGAATCTTGTTGGAAATGCTCGGCTTCCTCCCTCCGCACTGGAGGGTTTTATTCTTTTCCTTGAGCTCAGGGAGCATCTGTTGAGTTGGACAGGAACATGAACATAGAGAAGTCATCCAGAGCTGGCCGCCGATGCCCGCAGTAAGGGACAGTCCTCGGGGCACAGTTCCAAGGACCGCGAAGCCCTCTTCCGTCATCGGCATCCCCCCGAGCCTGGCACGTCGGAGCCCTCCCACACAAGGCCCTGCATTGTTCGGCACAACCTTGAATGCTGTGCTCGCCCGGCCCATCATTTAAAGCGTGTGGTCCCTTCTTTTCAAAAATCTTTTTCAGTTTTTCCTTCTTGTGTCTTCCCTGGGCCTGAGCAGCCCACTCTTTTGATTTGTAAAGAATGCCCCTCATTTGTGATGGGAGTAGAGAGCCAAAGGTGTGCTCTTTGATGCTTCAATAGGTTGGCCCAGGGGATCTCGCCTTCCTAGCTGGATCTGTCCCCCTTTGACGGAGGGAGACTCGCTTCTGCCTCTTGTGCGGACAGGAGCCCCCCAGCCGGTCTAGCTGCTGTCCTTAGAAAGGCCTGCTTGCAGGGTTGGCCTTTGTCTGGCCTCTGAGAACATGGATCTTGGGAGAGTTTGCACCACTCCCTGAGCAAGGAGGGGCTCACTGTGCTCACACTGTTTATGCACAGCCCTGCTCTCCTGCCTGGAGTCTGTGGCGTCGATCTGTGCTGATCTGTGCCAGCAGAGGGGGCCTGGGCGGCCAGCCCCAGTAAATAGCCCCTGTGCTGAGGCTCTAATGAGCTTCCATGGCAACAGCCTCTCATGCACATTGTCGCACAACTCACTGCTGTGGAGATTAGGCACATCCTGTGTGACTTCACTGGCAGAAGATTCTGGAAGCTTGTCCCTGGTTTTCCTTGGACTTCGCTGATTTGGCTTTGCCCTTTGCTGATTGTGTTTGGTAGCCACAGGTAGGACTGTGTCAAGTTCTGTGAGCACTCCCGGGGAGTTGCCAAACCTGAGGGAGGGTTTGAGAACTGGAAAGACCCCTCCACCCCTTTCCAGCTAGAGGGGAGGGAGGAAGTGGGACCAGAATAGGACGTTGATTTGTATGAGAAAAGAGAGCTGTTGTTGCTCCGTTTATAGGAAACAAGTGGCAGGATTTCATTACCTTTGGCATCTTGTGACAGTGACCTTAGGCCTGACCTTCAGGTAGGGTGGAGTACCTGGGGAGTGTCAGCCACCTTGTGAACGCATCCCAGCCTTAGAGAAGAGGCAACAGAAAGACCGGGAGAGTCCCAGCTTTGTGCCTTTGCCGGAAGATTGCCAACCTGGTGTCTTTGTGTGCTTTTCCTCCAAGGAGTTTCAGAAGCTGTATCCCTTGGAGAACATCACTCTGGCTCCTGATCCCCAGGTCCCTGCCGGCCTCCCTCCTGTGGCCTACAACCCCTGGATGGACATCAGGCAGCGGGAGGACGTCCAGGCCTTGAACCTCAGTGTGCCCTATGGCCCAATTCCTGTGGATTTTCAGGTACCAAGGACATCATTGGGGGAATTGCTGGGCACTTAGGGTACGACATCATTGTGACACCAATTTTCTCAGTAGACGCCACCCCGCCCATCGTGTCTTACTAAGAATCTTCTCTGTGCCAGGTGTCTTGTGAGGCTCTGGGGCTGGGGGGTGGTCTGGAGGAACGTAGGATACAGGAAGTGCTGGCTGGATAGCCTCTCCCAAGCCGTGTTTCCACTTGCAAAGAAGGGGAGCATCTGGAGATTTGGTGATTGACTGGATGTGGGCACTGGGGGAGGGAGGAGGTCTGAACGCCCCATCACTAAATCACGGGGGATACTGTTTAATCCACGTGACAGTTCGTCAGCTGTAGGGTGGTGGGCGGCTCCTCTGCAGCCCAGAATGTTCGGTTTTCTGACACTTACACAGCCCCCCTGTGGGAAAGCCTACGCAGGCACCCATCCCTCTCGAGTGGTGGTGTGGCGAGTAGGGCCTTGACACAGGGGGCGGGGGCGCCAACATGGCCAGCGCCATCCAGCTACATCTGATGTCCCTTTGCCATCGTGTGGAGGCGGAGTAGCCACAGAGTTAGACTCCTCAGCTGACTCATCAGTCACCTCTCCCTGGAGTGGAGAAAACATGCCGACCAGTGCTGTTTCTGGAATATTCCACATGCAGCCCCGCCTTCTGTCACTATGTGAATACTCCGTGGGCAGCCTGCAGTGCAAGGTAGAAGGCAGTGGTTTTATTTATTTATTTATTTAATTTTTTAAAAAAGATTTTATTTATTTATTTGACAGAGAGAGGGATCACAAGTAGGCAGAGAGGCAGGCAGAGAGAGAGGAGGAAGCAGGCTCCTTGCCGAGCAGAGAGCCCGATGCGGGCTCAATCCCAGGACCCTGAGAGCATGACCTGAGCTGAAGGCAGAGGCTTTAACCCACTGAGCCACCCAGGCACCTGAAGGCAGTGGTTTTAGAGGGTGCTTCCTGGACCACCCGCATCAGAATCCCCACAAGGGCTTGTTGGAAGGGCCGAGTCCTGGCCCCACTCAGACTTAGGGGACTGGGAGCTAGCGGTGGTCCCCGAGAACTGGCATTTGCAAAAGCACCCCCGGCAGCTGTGATGGCGCATGGAAGCCTGCAAATTCTGCCATAGGGTCCGGTTCAAAACCAAACAAAATATCCGGGCGTCCCTTGCCATTCAGAGCTTTTTGGACAGTGAGTGCTCAGGGGCTGAGGGCTGTGCACCCCCCGCGTCCGTGGGCCTCGGGAGGTTCGCCTGGCGGTGGTGCGAGTCGGGAAAGGAGTGGCTTCATCACGTGGCTCCATCCCTGACTTGCCGTCGCGGGGGTTCTGAGAGCAGGCCTGTTGGAGTGGACCTCCGAGGCTGCACCTGGACGCCTCGTTAGTGCCGGTCACTTAAAATGTCCCTGTAAAATGGACCGTGTCCCAGGAAGGGTGCTCGGTGTTTCCCATGTGCCATCTCCTGCAGTCCCCGTGGAAGCCGAGGGAGGTTCGAGGCTGCCCCGTCGTCCACATGGGGAGACTACAGGCCCGGAGGGGCCGTGACTTGCCCCAGAGCACACAGGTGCTGCCGTGGGGCGTCCGAATTCCCTCCCGGAGACAAGGAATGCCAGAGCCTGGAGCTTTGTCTTGGTGGTTCGAGATAGCCTGGGTTCGAATTCCCGTTCTCCCTCATACCAGCCACACAGTCCCCGGCAGGTCCTGTGAGCTCTCTGCGCCGGTTTCCTTGTGTGTGAAACGGCAGCGGGGTGGCAAAAGGTTTCCAGCATGGAGCACGGCGACCCTGTGGCAGCAGCCAGGACAGATGCCTTCCTCCCTGCCGCAGCCCTGCCACCGGTGCCGCCGCCGCCCGGAGGACCTCGCTGGTGTGCTAGTGTGCCGCTCCCTGAAGCTTGGGCCCTGCTCACGGCTCTCCGTGCCCAAGCCGCATCTCCCTGCACTCCTGAGCCTCCCGGTTCTGCCCTCTTCGGCCTCCAGCCCTCTCGCGCTGCCCTACGAGAGCCAGTGACCTCAGGGCCCACCCTCGGGGCTGTGTCACCTCCCAGGCTGGCTCCTCCTCAGGTTGTGGTCACCACCCTGACCGCAGTCTCTTCTTCTCATGGCTCCTTTACTCCACGTACTTGTTCCCCACACGCCTCCTGGGGATTGTGAGTGGGGACTTCTCCTCTCCCCGTGGGTCTAGGTTCCCTCCGGGCTTCGCTCCTGGGCAAGTGGCTTACTGTTCTCGCCAGCCCCTTGCTACACGTGTGCCCTGATCACAGGATGGTGCAGCCACCATTCTGCTCTCAAGCCCAAGTCCTGAGGCTGCTGGACTAAGTCCGTGCGGTGCTGAGGTGGAGACACACGGGCCCAGCCTCCAGCCCCGGCAGCCCATCCGCGAGGGCTCTGCGCTCAGGACTCTCGCCCCGTGCGGCTGCTCCGAACCGCTCCCCTCCTGGCCTTTACGCCCCTCTTGGCCGTCTCTCAGCAGAAAGCAGTGTGCCCTCGCCTGCCCTTCAGGGGAGGAGTGCAGTGTGGCCGTAGCGTGCGTGCGTTCTTCATTCGCTTCTCCCCGGCCCCCGCCTCAGGCCGCTCAGTGCTCTCACCTAGGTCAGCACTGACCCCTTTGGCAAATCCAGTTCCTCCTCGCGGGGCCCGACCCTCCCGGAGTCCCTGCTGCTTTCTCAGTGTTGGCCGGCACCGCTCCTCCTGCACACGTCCTCTGCCCGGGCCCCCTCGCCAGTCCTGGGCCCCCTCTGCCCCCCTCCTCACAGCAGAGCCCTCTTTCTGTGTCTGCGGCTCAGGAGGCTCTGCTCCACTGGGTCGGCCCCAGGGCCTCCCCTTTCTGCCGCTTCTCCCCTCCTGTCCCAGCCTTGCTCCTGATTGCAGACACGTCTGTCCGCTTGCCTGGGAGGGTCATTGCCACACCCGTGCCCGCGGAGACCTCTGCCTCCGAGGCCTCTTCTCCTCGCCGCCCCCTCCTCTTCTTGTGCTCCCCATGCCACCAAACGGTGCTGCCAGCCGTCCCGGAAGCCCGGAGTCAGCCCGGCCCCCACCACTGCCCCCACCCCGGCCGGATCGCCGCGCGCTGCCCTCTCGCTCCGCCAGCGCGTCTTTCAGGACCGCTGCGGCGGGTCTGGGCTCGATTGGTTCATTCAACAGGCGGCTGCCGAGCTGCTCCTGAGTGCCCAGCACAGATCTGGTGCCATCCATCTCGAGCCCCGGCAGGTGCTCTGGGCCGCCGTCAGCCTCTCACTGACGTGTAGCCCAGATCGCGTCATGTCGCCTTGAATCGCCTCAGTGCCTCCCTTGGCCTCCAGCCTGGGTCCCTCCGCTGCGCTTCTCTTGCCTGCGGCGAGGTCGTTAGACATGAGCCTCACGTGACAGCCACCGTCTCTGAGGACAAGCAGTTGCCGTCCTGCTGGGTTAAAAAGTAGTCAGAGGAACGACGCACCCGTGGCCATTGTTGTGGGCTCAGTTGTGTTCCTTGAAAACTTAAAGCCCTGACGCCCAGTACCTCAGAATGGGGCCTCGCTTGGAACTAGGGTCATTGCAGATGTCATTAGTTAAGATGAGGCCATACTGGAGTCACAGGACGGGTGTCCCCTTAAGAAGAGGAGAGAGAGACACGTGGGAAGAAGGCCGTGTGGGGGCGGAAGGAGAGATTGGGGTGATGCGGCCACATCTGAGGACATTTCTCTTGTTCTGAGCCCCCTGTTTCTGGTGCTTGGGGAAAGGGTAGAGCTTCGTGGGGTCTTTGGTGCCACCCTCAGCAGAGTTTGGAGTGACTGGGGATGTGTTTCAGTTTCCATGGTCATCTCCTGGGACCCATAAGAATAGGCAAAGGAGACAGAAAGGGACAGTAAGTAGCACATCCATCCACTGTGACCTGTGCCCTAAAGGGAAATCTGATTCGCTTAGAAAAGAATCTTCCTTTTGGATCTCCTGTGGACCCTGGATTTCGCCGGGAGCATGTGGGCCCAGGGATACAGATAGTGGGGAAATGTGCTTTATGTTTGGGCTGAGAAAGTCAAGGGCATCAGCGGGGGTGCGCTCAGGTGACACCGCTGTCTGCGCGCCACTGCGGTTCAAGTTACACTCACTCTCGTCCTTTACCATGCAGCGGAAAATCCGCCAGAGCTACTTCGCCTCCGTTTCGTATTTGGATACACAGGTTGGCCACCTTTTGAGTGCTCTGGATGATCTCCAGCTTGCCAACAGCACCATCATCGCGTTTGTCTCTGATCACGGTAAGCACTTTCCCGTGCCCTGGGGAGTCACTCAGGGCAGCTGGACTTCTGGGAAATGTGCTTTTCTAGATTGCCTTAAACACGGGCGTGTTCTCTTGGGAATCAGCGGTACCCCAAGTCTGGGGTCTTGGGGTGCTTTTATGGTGGCCTGGGACCTCTCTCCGTAGAGGCGGAGCCTCTTTTGGGCCCGAGGAGCATCTTGCATGCTTGGGCAGGGACCTCGTAGCAACCTTTTTTTTCTTGATGAACTCAGCACGAACCCTCCATTTGTGTGGGGAGCCCTTTTAAGCCATGCTTCCAATCCAGAGGCCTGGAGGGGGTTTAGTTTTTCTTAGGAGGATCCAGAACATCCTGACAGGGCCCAACAAGGCCCTCAGACCCGACTTCACTCCTGACTTCACTCCTTCACCCCCAATGCCCGTATTCTCTCTGCCAGGAACCCGAGGCTGGCAATACTTTCTCTCTTCTAAGGCAGTTTCCCACTTTTTCCAAAAATGGAAACAAAATTACTTAAAAAGATTCTTCTTAATTTAAAAATTTTTAACATGTCCAAGGACAGAGGATAAACAACAGCCTCCAGTCCCTATCACCCTGTTACCCATTTACCCACTGCCAATGGTCTTGTTTGTCTCCTCCTCCCCCCTCCCCTACCCCCAAACTATTTTGAGGCAAATCCTGGGTCATTCAGGTTTCTGAATAGTATCTCTAAACAATTTAGCTCTTTTAAAGTATAACCATACTACCGTTATCATACTTAGAGGAAAACAGTTCTTCAATATCGTCAACTATGCAATGGGATGATATCAACATATAGTCGTTGCAAAAAGAAAAAGGCACAGAGAGCATATAATGTAGGGCCACAGCACCCCACCCTCTTCTCCCACGTGCCCGGGGCGAACTGCTGCTGGCAGACCTGGGGTCCATCTGCCAGCCTTTGGTTGTGCGTGTACACGTGGCTGTGGTGCGCATGCGTGTGCACGTGTGTAGTCGTGGAACAAGGCGGGACTGATTGTGCTTATAAACTGTTTGTCCCCCAGTTTGCTTTTTCCACTTAATGTCACGGACAGTCCTCTGTGTGATTTCTCACAGGCCTACCATAAGCCTTATCAAGACCCACGTTATTTTGTTATATACGGAAGTGTCATAATGTTTCGCTGTCTCCCTGATGGTTTGCCATCCACTTCCGACCCCTCCTGTCAGTGCTCAGTTTCCTCTTCCAGTGCAGACATGGGCCGCTGCACCTGTGAAGAAGGCAAGACCACTTAGGAGCTCTCTGTGTGGACACAGCTGCACTGATTCCAAATGGCCCTTCTCGAATGGCCCTCCTGAGACTCCCTGCCCCCGCACCACAAAAGCCTCTCCGGTCCGTACATGGCAGCTTTATGTGGCTTCGGTTATTCTGTAACATGAAGTACTCAATGTGTAATCTCTTTTATATATATTTTTATATAAAAAAAGATGTTTCCAGCTGGAGCATTCAAGCTATCTTTTGCAAGGAGGGTTTTCAGTCAGGGTGAAGAGGGTTGTATTTTTCATGAAGGTTAAGGGCCTGGAGTTAAGTTCTGTTTTTCTGGTCTGTGGTATATTTTAAAAATGGAACAAGATATCCTTGCCTTTTTAAAATGGGAGGGAGTGTGGTGGCGTCACAGCTCACAGTTTGGTGGCGCGCGCCCTCGAGTGGAAAGCGGCACCAGTGGGACTTGTGTCCAGAGAGGGCAGCACAGCACGGGACAGGGCAGTGGCCCTGCCCCCGCCCCGTCCGGAGGAGCTCCTCTCAGGACGGGAGGCCAGGCCCGTGTGCGGGCTGGGCCCTCGGAGCCCGAGCTGGCCGCAAGTGTCAGTTGCTTTTAGAACATAGTTTTGTTTGGGAATTTAGTATGTTTTTTTCCTTTTAGAGGTTTCCTCATTCAAGACAAATGTCTAACTTCAAATAAAGCAGTGTTTAGGGAAAATCACCTCTTTTTGGTGGTAGTTACAGAGGAATTCCTTGTCTGTGATGAGCTTCGCTTCCTCTGGTTTCTAACAACAGGGAATGAAATGGCATTAAAAACGAACAAGCTGTGATGTCATTATTTGTTTTCTGTTATTCTGTGCTTTTATGAACCAGGGTGGGCTCTAGGTGAACACGGAGAGTGGGCCAAATACAGCAATTTTGACGTCACTACTCGCGTGCCCTTGATGTTCTATGTTCCCGGGAGGACAGCTCCGCTTCCGGAGGCAGGCGAGAAGCTCTTCGCCTACATCGACCCTTTCGATTCTGTCCTGGAGGTGATGGAGCCAGGTATAAAGTATGCTGAAGTGATAGTGCTTGATAAGAAATTCCCACTACTTTAGACGCAGACCACCTCCCGATTTACAGCCCAGGACTTACCCGGCCTGTGGGGTTGGCATTCCTGAGTACCGGTGGGTCTGGGCCTTGAGGAGCCTGGAAGAGGGGGAGGGACGAAGGAGCAGGCGGCATCCCCAGGATGAGGAGGACTGTCGTGCCGGCGACCACCACGTGCTCCGAAGCTTGGAGGAAGGGGTGGCTGCCAGCTGAGCAGAACAGTGAAGGGCAAGTTTGCTTTGGCTTCCACGTGCCGGTCCACCCTGGCCTTGAAAACGACACTGGTGCCTCTCTTCTCTAGGCTGAAACCCCCAGGCCTGCAGTTCCTTCACAGTAGTGGTGGTAGACTCACGGTTATCCTGGTCTCAGCCTTCCCCAAAGCTCCATTTCGAGAAAACATTTCCAGACATGTCCCAGGTTGCCCGCTTTCTGGACTTCTGCATTTAATCCATTTAAATCCATTTGACCTCTAAATCATGCCCTTTATGTTGATTTCTGTTTATTTTTTATTTATTTATTTTTGGTTCTGGCCCATCATTCTGGTCTTTCTGGATCTTTCCAAGTTTGCTTTATATGGCCCAATTTTATTTTCTCTACATTTGATTTTTGTGTGCTGCATGCTCTGTCTTCTTTCAGGTCATTGATAAAAAGCTCAAACCATCAGTATGATTATAGCCCTCTGTTTGCTTGGAGAAATCTGACATGTTGAGAAAGTTTCTTGAAAGTTTTTTGGGGACGTTTTCAGCAAGTTGTAAATTCACGTAGCTGCACTGTTCGCAGTTTATTCCCCAATTTTATCTCTAGCCTCTACCTCTTCCCTGAACTTTGGAGTAGGATTTCCAACAGCCTGTTCCACTTGGCCATTCTACTATGCCCAAGCTTGGCTTCTGGCCTTTCACTGTAAGCCTTTCTTTCGACCCTCTTTCCCCTCTCAGGGAATGGCTGTGCTCACTCAGGCCAAGAAACCGTGGAGTCTTCCCGGCCCCTGCCCATCTCCTGTCCTCGTATGTGATGTGTAGTCTGTCCGCAAGCCTGTCGCTCTGCATTCAGTCTGGCCGTACTGCTTCTCACTGCCACACGCTGTCACCTTGGATCATACTGCCCCGTGTCCTGCTGGATTCCTGCAACAGCTTCCCGAAGTCTTCCTGCTGGTGCCCTTGGTCCCCCAGAGTTCTTCCTCCTTACAGTAGCCAAAGTGATCCCTTTAAAACCCGAGCGAGGTGGTATCACATCCCTGCTCTGGAGCCTTCTACACTCCTTACTGAGTGAAAGCCCTTGTAGTGGCCGACAAGGCCTGATGTGACCTGGGCCCCCATTTCTCCTTGACCTCATCTTTTTACAAGCATTCCGGGTACCTGTGTTGGGCAGTAGCCCACAGTCTGGATTTGTCTCATTGCTTCCTCATGACTAGATTCAGGGTAAACGTTTTTGACACGTACCCTACACGTGAGGTTGTGTGCTCCCAATGTGTCACAGTGGGGGCACTTCGTGGTGGCCTTCACCATCGTCAGTGGTGCCAGAGATGATCACCCAATGAAGGTGGTCATGTCAGCCATTTCTTGCCGTTGTAGAAAGTATCTTTTCTAAGCTTCTTTACTTTTTACTTTTTATTTTACTTATCAGATATGTTGGAAATAAAATTGGGCTATATAAAGCAAACTCTTAAAGATCCAGAAAGGCCAGAATGATGGCTCAAAGCTCAGACTAGTTTTAACAGGAATCAATATAAAGTATAGGATTGAAACGTTAAAGATGGATCAACCACAATGAGATGTCATTTCATACCCATTCTCAAAATAAATAGAAAGCTACAGCACTGGCTTGGCATGGAGAAAGGGGAACCCTCCCATTGCTGGTGGGGAGGTAAGATGGCACAGCCACTGTGGAAAATGGCTTAGCAGGTCCCCATAAAGTTACACGTAGGGTTACAGTGTGATTCCACAACTCCACTCCTAGGTAGATATCTCACAGAATTAAACATAGGTAGTCAAGCAAAAACTTGTACATGAAGGAACAATAGCCAGAAGATGGAAGCAACCCGCGTCCATTGCCGGATGAATGGGGAAGCCACACGTGGTCTCTCCGTGTCATGGCGTGTTACTCAGCCGTAAGAAAGGCAGGGCATTCTGACACCTGCCACGGCATGGGGTTACCTTGAGGACATTGTGCTCAGTGAAGGAAGCAGTGCTAGAGGGACAGAGACCATGTGATTGCACGTCCACGAGGGCCTGCGAGGAGTCCCGGAAAGTAGGATAGTGGGCGCCCGGGGCTGGAGGCGGGGAGGAGGACATGGGAAGGGAGTGTTCAATGAGGACAGACCACAGGTCAGGAAGATGAGAAGCGTTCTGGACACGGACGGTGGGGACGGCTGCATGGCAGTGTGGGTATTTTTAAGGCTACTGAATAAGACACTGGAGGACGGTTAAGACGGTAAACGTGATGTTGTTTGCAGTCTCCCACAATCTCAAGGGGACACGCTGACATCCAGGAGGGAGTGAGTGACAGGCGGTACCTGCTGAGACTCTGAATATCCTGTCCCCTGACTGATTTTTACCCAATGGTTAGGACTCCCATTGGTGATCCGTGCCTGAATCAGTGATTACACGGGTGGTTCCCAAATTAAGCATAGGTTTTCAAGTGCCACCTGGCTGTGGGCACCTTCATTTTGCATCCCCCCGTGGAGGAGGGGCCGAGTTGGCATTGTCCCTAAACTCGTGGGCCCAAAATAAATGCAGAATAAAAGACGTGTGGAGCCCAGACACACTCCCTTAACAGCCTGTGAGCTGTGCAGGCTTCTGTACGGTAGTCCATTCAGCCGGATCACTTCCCGTTTCAGGCCGCCAAGTCACGGACCTCGTGGAACTTCTCTCTCTCTCCCCCACGCTCGCGGGACTTGCAGGACTGCATGTGCCACCTCGCTGTCCTGTTCCCTCGTTTCACGTCGAGTGGTGCCGAGAAGGCCAGAGCCTTGTGAAGTATTTCCGATTCCGGGACCTGGAGGAGGACCCGTACCTTCGTGGTAATCCCCGTGAGTCTATTGCCTATAGCCAGTACCCCCGGCCTGCAGATTCTCCCCAGAGGAATTCTGACAAGCCGAGCTTAAAAGATATAAAGGTCATGGGCTATTCCATACGCACGATAGACTATCGGTACACCGTGTGGGTTGGCTTCAATCCCCATGAGTTTCTGGCTAACTTTTCAGACGTCCATGCAGGGGAACTGTATTTTGTTGATTCTGACCCTTTGCAGGACCACAACGTGTATAATGACTCCCAGGGCAGAGACCCCCTCCGATCACTGATCCCGTGACTCTGGCCAGCCAGCGAGGAGGGCGGGTACCAGGCGCTCCCTTGCAGCTGGGGTGGAGAGGAGTTAGGGCTGGTGATCACCCATAATACTGGAAGCAACCCGAGGGGTAGGCAGTCAAAGCATACATCAACAGCTTGACCTAAGAATATGTAATAGCCTAACCTTTTGATTCTTTATTAATTTGAGTCTTTATTAATATCTACTTGGTAATCGGACTGGGGCTGGGCTGAACCGTTCTTTCCTTTTTTGGGCAATCACAGCTTATTTGTTGAGTGGATAAGTGTATAAGGAGCAACTGAAATCTGTCATGCTTTTAGCCATCAAGACCATAATAACCAAACATAACACTATACTCAAGAAATACTGTAATTACCTCTGGAATTTACTGCGTTTCAAAAAGTAACCATATGTCACATTAGGTTTCACACAAAGTCCCTGGTTCTTTTGTTTATAACTTAATAATTTATTTAACCCAATATATTCAGAATATTATGTCAATATTTCAGGTTTCTGGTTTGTAAAATGTGAAGGTAAATAATAGTGCTAGATGCTAAGGCCTTAAAGTCTAATCTTCAACTTTTGTTAATAAGATTGCAAATGTTCAAAATCCAAAGATAAAATATGCATGAAATGACTAATGTGAATTAGTCAAATAATAAATAATACTCAGTAAGCTAGAGGCATGAGATATTTGGGGAATTCAGTTAGAAATGTTCAGGAACTTCTGGCCCAAATAATAATTTGTTAGTAAGTATTATGACCCTTGACGTCCAAGATCACCAATTGAAAGGCACTGTTATTCACAGTGGAAAACATTTAAAGGTGTAACTGTGTCCATGAATCGAGTCATTCAAAACTGTTCGTGTTCTCCTTCAGGAATGGGTGGTTGTGGGTATCCACTTGTCCAGGAGGCAGGAAATAGTCTACTTTTAATTGCTGATTAAAGACAACATTAATTTTATTACATTCTGAATTATTTTGAGAACTGTGAAAATTTCATTTAGTATAGTATTAGGTAATTTCTAATCCCCCAGAACATAGTTCTGTGTTCCCGAAATATGAAAGTAACCAGAAAGGCAGGTGGTAATTACAATAAGCTTAGCCTGCATCATCTTCAAAAAGGACGGGGTAGTCACGACTTGTATTTATGACACGTGGCAGCTGATCAGTAATCAGCAGTCATCAGGGGGTCAGCCACAGTCCGAATAAACATCTTCCGTTGTCCTGTATCAAAGTGAGTAATTTCTAGTAATTCTCTTTACAAGTGCTTCAGTGTTTAATGGTAAATTCTTGTGAAAGATAGTTCTTCAGCAAATTAGGTTAAGTTGCTTAAGTGTATTGTAACAAAGAAAGGCAAGATATTATCGTAAAAGATGACTTCCAACAGTAATTTCAGACAGTTTTTTTTTTTTTTATTAATTAGCCCACAACAGAGGCATAGATGGTAACACAACCATCTTCGGAGTGATTAAGTGACTTAGTGTCCTGGCAACAACGGTTTTTAGTTGAAGAGTGAAGGGCCCTATTCATCTCTCCCAATCCCGAGGCTCATCTTTCTTCTGGAAGCTTCGGCTTTACTAGTAGTAGATGGGTTCCCTGGGCCTTTTATTTCTCCCCCTTCATCCTCTTTATCGCTCTCATCACTTCCACTAAGATTTTTACAATCTGGTCTGTTAATTCCTCGTGACATCTTTTCATTGTGTTTAGCTTTATCTCCTGCTTCCCAGTTAAGATGATAAGTTTTAACACAGGCTTTTCTTTCGCATCCGTCTGTTGCTCCTGTTGGCCACAGTGTGTACCCTTCACCCTGGTTTCTCACTTGACTTCTTGAAGCACAGTCGTAGTATCAGAAATCTCCCGGTTCTGCTCTTGCTGAAGCTGAAAGCTGACCTGCGTCAGAGAAGAGGAAAGTGACAGCTGCGTCGGGGGCGCGGCTGCCGTTTTGACAGTGATTCGCCCGCCCGTGGGACCAAAGCCACATCCGGGGCTGGGTCTCCACGGGGCGCTTTCGTGGGTCCCTCTGTCTCTGCTGGAAGGGCTTTGGTCTCCTGTCCTCTGTGCGGGGACCCAGTGTCCCAGTGCTTCAGCTCTCCTTCGCTTTCGCTTTCTCTCGGCCTCCCTGCACGGTCTCTTCCCTCCAGTTAGAAGCAGAGGCTGCCCTGGCCGTTCAGTGGCGCGCTTTGCCAGGTGTCTCCCAGGTCACGGGTGTCTGCTGTCTTTGACCCCGAACCCAACAGAGAGCCACATTTTCTTTCCTTCTGCACGTCTCCACACACGTTGGGATGAACAGCCACTCTCTGTTTTCGGACGTCACAGCCGACCGCATTCCTCATCCTGCCTCGGCCCAGAGTGGGCACGTGCCTGCGGCTCCCCACGGCCTTTCTGGGCCCGCCGAGCTGGACGCGTGTGCCCCACGGTCCTCCAGTCACCTCCTTTGTAGAAAGCCCCGTTTCGCTCGAGCGGGGGTCCTCACATACAGTTCACAGCAAGCCAGAGCCAGCGAGCCCAGAAATTCTGTGTGGCCCTGTGTCAGTGGCTCACAAACAGGGGGGTGCATCAGAACAGTGCGGGGCCCCCGCCCGCAGAGCTGCTGCGTCCTCGCGGCCGGGGCGGGGCCTGGGAATGTGCATTTCCTACTGATCACGCTGCTCCCCCGGAGCCCACACTTGGAGAATCACCACCCCAGGTGCGTGCTGTCCAGTGGCTACTAGGCCCATACGTCCATTTAAATGAATTCAAATGAAATAAACGTTTCCGAAGCAGAATCTCAGTGAGGCTGGTCCTGTTTCAAGTGCTTGTCAGCCTGATGTGGTTAGCGGCTGCCTTCCTGGAGAGCACAGATCTAGAACCTTTCCATTGTGGCCAAAGGTAGAATGGAGCTGCCCTAGACTCACTCTGAACGGAAGCCGGGTCCACCCAGCTGTGGGCAGGTTCCTCCCGGGGGCTGATTGTCGGCCCCGTGTTTGCGTGCCCTCAGCGCTCCCCCCCACTAGTGCCATCGCCATCACCAGCCCTCTCGCCACCTTCCCGCGTAGCTTACCCCCCCTCCTCTTTCCTCCCTTGCTCCTGAAGAATCCACGTGTCTTCCTGAACGCCCTCTTTTACCCTGCCCTTTGCAAACACCGCCAGTGCCTATTACGGGGTCCACGTAGACCTTCGCTGAGCAGTCAGAGTCTTCCCTGGCTCCACAAATTCCCTTTCCTTGGCTGACCAGTGTGCACACTGGTCCCTGACTCTCCCTTGCCGATCCCTGCCTCCCTTTTCCCTCAGCCTCTCTCCTCCCCCCCTCCATTCATGACCATTCTTCACGGTCACTCCCCTATCCCCACCATCTCCAAAAGCTGGCACTTTGTGACTCTACACCGTGGTGTGGCGTGAGCTGAACAGGAACATCGCTGAAGAGTCTTGTGGCCACTTTGAAAAAAGGTATCTATTTCTGAGCACAAAGTCAAAGTGTTAATTATAGAAAAACCGGAAGCGGAAGTGTAGTAAAAGGCAAGAAAATGAATCCATAATTTGCCCCAAGATGGTCGCTTAATATCTTACCTTTGGGCTATGATTTTTTTTATATTGCTGTGATCATCCAATGTGTTTTATCTTACAGTTTTATATTGTTTTTCTCACTAAATATTATATGTGGTTACTACAGGTTTCTGCAAAGATGCTTTATACTGGTGGTGATATATTTTCTTGTGTAGCTTTTCATAATTAACATAACCTTCTTTCAATGATTGAAAATTCAGCTTATTTCCAAATTTTCGGTATTGTAAATAATGCTGTGAAAACTTTGCAAATGAAATGTTTTTATGTATTTCAAATTACTCCCTTAGGCTTGTCTCTCGATGCCAAATTGTCAAAACCTTCTCTCTTTGGCCCTTCTCCCCACTCTCCTGCTACCTTAGGATGGTAAAATTAGAAATAAAGAAAACAAACATACAAATAATAAAAACCATAAAACCAAAAATCCCCACCCCTAATGATAATAGGTGAAAGTGGTGTTTGACCTTGTAACTCTCTGTTTATCCGTGACCTTGATCATTGTTCTCTTTGTAAAATTATTGGGTGTTTGTATTTCCAGTCATGTGAATTTTCCTTCAAATATTGGTTGTGGGTTTCACTTTTTAAAATAAATTGCTCTTTTTGTGCCTGATTTTTTTTTCCTGTTAAACATGGAGACCCTTCCCCATCTGGAGATTGAACAAATACTCATTTTCCTTTGCTGTTTTGTGGCTCAGTTTTATACTTCATCTACCCTGTCTCTTCTCCCATTAGCAGAGTCGTATATGCTCATTGTGTGAAAAGTGGGAGATGGGGAAAATGATGAGGGTGAAGAGAAGAGCACCTTCCAGAATACAGCATTGTGATGTTCTTGCACTTCTCCCTGCTCTTTTTCCTGCCCACATACATATGCACCATCAGGACACTTGTGTCTTTACATAGATGAAGTCTGTCACATCCAGTCCTATGTCATGCTTCTGTGATCTAAAATAACATTAGTGAGACGCCTGGGCGACCTGCTCAGTGGAGTGTCTGACTCTTGATTTCGGCTGAGGTCTTCATCTTGGGGTTGTGAGATGGAGCCCGCGTTGGGCTCCATGCTCAGCACAGAGTCTGCTTGCCCCTCTCCCTCTGCTCTTCCCTCCAACCCCCTGCCTGGGAGGAGTCAGTGAGGTCAGCCTCTTGCCATCATTCAGAGAAACCTTGCCCTCTGTAGCCAGGGTGAGGCTCCTCCAGGCACCTCGCTCATCTCAAAACACACACCCCAACATTGTTAACTGATTAAGGCTGGGTATGTACTCAAAAATAATTAAAAGCAGAGATTGGAACAGAGAACTGTGCACCCATGTGCACAGCACCATTATTCACAAGGGCCAGAAGGTAGAAACAAGCCAGGTGTCTGTACAGTGGAGCATTACGCAGTCTTCAAGAGGAAGGAAACTCTGATGTGTGCTCCAACGTGGATGGCCCTTGCAGATACTGCTCTTAAGTAAAAGAAAGCAGATGGAAACTGATGAATACTGTGTGACTCCACTTTGTGAGGTTCCTAGACTGGTCCAATTCGTAGGAACAGAAAGTAGAATGGTGGTTACCAGGGGCCCGGGGAGGGGGAACCTGGGGAGTTAGTGTTTATTGGGGAGTGTCAGACCTCACTGTGTGAGGGGCTTTAGGTATCAATCCCCAAATGAAAGCTCAGCCCTTCGTCCTTGCCCAAGTCCAGACTGCAAGCTACAGCGCCTTCGAGGAATCTCTTGAATTCCAGCCCCGGGGTCCGGCGGGGATTGAACTAGAACCCAGAAGCCCTCTGGCTCCACCCAGTATTCTCTTTCGGCAGGAGGTATAGCCCATCATGGCAGAGCCTGCTGTCAGCCCAGCCCCCTCCCACCCTGGTGCACTCGGTGTCCCCTTACCTCCCCTGGGCAGTCTGTCCCCTACACGCGAGAACTTGAAGCCGAGAGGTCTGTCCACTAGTCAGTGTCCTCGGATCACCTCCAGTGTTGCCGTGATGGGTAAGAGCCCCCACTGCTCTTGCCGCCCACATGATCCGGAAGCTCCTGTTGGTGCCCCGTCCACTTAGCTACCCGGTGGGGCAGATGCTGCCTTCCTCTCGAGTGTCTGCTGAAATCCAGGCGGTCTGATGTGGTGGAGAGCCCATCCTCAAGGGCCTTGCTCGGGGGCTGTTATTCCATGTCCCACCCGGGATCGCTGGCAGCCGCTGCTGGTCATCTCTGGATTCCAGACAACGGTCCTAGGCCTCTGATGGGGGTGATACCAGGCTGGAGAAAACAGACGTGGCTTGGGTTGGCCCTGGGGGAGGTGTCTGGGAGGCCAACTACAAGGGCACGCGGAGGGCGGGGTGGCACAGCCCAGGCAGAAGGAGAGGAGTCCCACGGGCGGTGGGGAACAAAGGCTTGATGCTCAGTGTATTTGGCACCTGCAAGGAAGCCAGACTTCAGACATGGTCAGAGAGAGGAGCAAAGGCCAGGGGTTAACCGCTTTTGTGTTTTCCTGTCTGTAAAAGTCAGGGACTGTGATTTATGTGGGGAAGACCGTTCAGAGTAGGGCTGAGGCTGACATTTACAAAACCCTCACCCTAATTTATTGTCGTTTCGGTTGTGCTTTGGAAAGAACCTTTGCAGGCAATTTATATTCAAAACTCATTATTTACTTAACAGGTTTTATGAATTCATCTCTTCCACACTATTGAAAAAGGTATCCTTATATTTGTGTTAAGTGCAGCATGAGTTATTGTATGAATAAATCATATTAAATTTGCCATTATCATCGTGTGTGCGATTCTTGCTGCTGTTTTGGGACTGCGTGATGCTGCCTGAAAAGAAGTGAGGTCGGTCAACAGGCCTCCCTCCCGACGTGCCATTTCGCCTCCTCACAGTACCCGACCTGCTCCCACCCGTGTGACCCCACTTCCTCCTTTCTTCCTACTTGAGTGTTGAGGCGCCTTTCTGGACAGTGCGACTTCTCTCAGCTTACCCTGCAGTTAGAGACTCCCCAGGGAGAAGGAGGAAGTGGGGTCACCAATCGGGTGGGCCTCTATTTAAACCACTTAAAGGAGGGCTGACTTGCCTCCTTTTTTTAAATTTATTTTTTATTATTATTATTTGCCCAGGGGTACAGGTCTTTGAATCATCAGGCTTACACCTTTCACAGCATTCACTGCAGCACGAACCCTCCCCAATATCCATAACCCATCCACCCTATCCCTACCCTCCCACCCCCCAGTAACCCTCAGTTTGTTTTGTGAGATTAGGAGTCTCTTATGGTTTGTCTCCTTCCCCATCCCATCTTGTTTCATTATTTTTCCCTCCCTACCCCTCACGACCCCCCATCCTGCCCCTCAAGTTCCTCATATCAGAGAGATCATATGATAATTGTCTTTCTCTGATTGACTTACTTCGCTCAGCATAATACCCTCTAGTTCCATCCACATCATTGCAAGTGGCAAGATTCCGTTTCTTTTGATGGCTGCATATTATTCCATTGTATATCTACACCACTTCTTCTTTATCCATTCATCTGTTGATGGACATCTAGGTTCTTTCCATAGTTTGGCTATTGTGGCCATTGCTGCTCTAAACATTCGGGTGCATGTGCCCCTGAGGATCACTACCTTTGTATCTTTAGGGTAAATACCCAGTCGTGCGATTGCTGGGTCATGTGGTAGCTCTGTTTTCAACTTTTTGAGGAACCTCCATACTGTTTTCCACTCTGGAAAACAGTATGGTACACTCTGGTACAGCTTGCATTCCCACCAACAGTGTAGAAGGGTTCCCCTTTCTCCACATCCTCGCCAACATCTGTCACTTCCTGACTTGTTGATTTTAGCCATTCTGAATGGTGTGAGGTGGTATCTCACTGTGGTTTTGATTTGTATTTCTCTGATGCCACTTGTTGATTTTAGCCATTCTGAATGGTGTGAGGTGGTATCTCACTGTGGTTTTGATAAATGTCTGTTCATGTCTTCTGCCCATTTCTTGACTGGGTTATTTGTTCTATGGGTGTTGAGTTTAATAGGTTCTTTATAGGTTTTGGATACAAGCCCTTTATCTGATATGTCATTTGCAAATATCTTCTCCCACTCTCTGACTTGCCTCCTTGAGGGAAATGGGTGGGTTCGGAGGGGGGGAGGGGTCAACCGGAAAAGCGCCTACTCAGTGCCTTGACTTAAACATGTCTTAACAGGCTGTGGCTTGTCCTTTCCGCCTTTCCTTGTGGATGGCTTTGAGTGGGGATTTGGAAGGCATGCGTATCATATTTGGGGAGGAAAGGGAGAACACCAGAAGACATCACAAATTTCCAAATGGGCCAGCACAGGCGGGACAGGCTGGGTGAATCTCAGCAGGTGAAATAGATCCAGTGGATTTATGTGCTGACCTATTAATTGGGATGAAGCAATACACCAAGTTTATTGGTGCGGAGTGTGACAGGCATGCGCAGGTATGCAACGACAAGTCATTTGCCATTCCGTCCCATCCCCAGCCAGCTCTGTGTCCTCAGAGGCAAGCATGGGTACCCACTTGGGAACTGGTGAAGTTTGAGGAAGATAAACGTAGGCCTAACCACTGGGCCCCAGGCTCAAGGTGCTCAGGAGGGGTGACCCGAGGGAGCGGGGTCACGTGTGCGAACGAACCTTCAACATTCTGCTCAGTGGCCGGTGATGTAGGTGCTGGGAGTGAAAGCCGTGTCTGGCTCCATCCGAGAATCCGGGGCGGGGAGGGAGGTCGTCGGCTGCTCTGCCTCTGCTCTGCCAGCACCTAGAGAATCGCGTTTCGCTGAGGCCCTGAAGCTGTCGTGGAGACCCGACGTGTCAGGGGAGGGACAGCTGAAGGAGGAATGTTCAACTTGGAGGAGAGAAGACTTAGGAGAAGGGCGGGGGCGGGGGTGGGGACGAGGCATGAGGGGCGGAGCGTGGCAAGGTCTGGAAATCTCTGCAGAACCTTCCCAGGCCAGAGAGATTGGACGAGTTCTCACGGCCCCCAGAGAAGAACCAGCACAAATATCTGGGGAGAGGCCAGAAATGACAGCGGGCACGCACAGGGCAGCCCCCACGACAGAGAGCCGTCTGGCCCGACATGGCCGTAGTGCCGAGGTTCAGAAAGCCTGATCCGGGTGCAGGCAATCATTTGCCAGAACCAAACTAACCACTGAGACCCCTTCTGCCTCTGAGATGTTTATGATTTGGAGAGTACACACTCAGTTATCGAAATCACTTGCTGGCTACACAAGGTGAGTGGCCATTTGCATGTAGACTTGAAAATCTTTTTTTGTTTTAAAGGATTTTATTTATTCATTTCAGAGGGAGATAGAGCATGTGTGGGTGAGTGAGGGAGCAGGGGGAGGGGCAGGGGGAGAGAGAGCGGGAGAGAGCCCAAGCAGATGCTGCATTGAGCATGGAGCCTGACGTGGGGCTGGATCCCACAACCCTGAGATCATGACCTGAGCCGAAACCAGGAGTCAGACGCTTAACCGACTGAGCCACCGAGGAGCCCCTTGAAAATCTTTAAAGAGGGCAAGCATCTGGGGCGCCTGGGTGGCTCAGTGGGTTAAAGCCTCTGCCTTCAGCTCAGGTCATGATCTCAGGGTCCTAGGATCGAGGCCCACATCGGGCTCTCTGCTCAGCAGGGAGCCCGCTTCCTCCTCTCTCTCTGCCTGCCTGTCTGCCTACTGGTGATCTCTCTCTCTGTGTCAAATAAATAAAAATCTTTAAAAAAAAAAGACGGCAAGGAATTTTCAAATAAAGATGAAGAATTTTAAACAACAACAACAAAACACTTCTCTAGTAATGGTTGGATTTCTCCTTTCTCCCTGTCCAGAGACTCTCCTGTCTCAGTTTGCTCCCCCTAGAGGAGTGCTATATACTAGGTAATTTCTTTTCAAAAATTGCATTGGATTGTCCATTATTGCAACAGTGTTGTACATATTCCTCGCAGAAAAATTAGAAAAATGTATGAAAGCAAAGGCAGTAATCCACCTGCACCGTTACCTGGTGTAGCCCTTCCTAAGCAGAATATATTAAGCCATTGGACCCTGTTCTACATCCTGTTTATTTTTCTATTTTACAAGCTGTTTTTCATGCTGTCCTGGAGGACTAAAGCAGAAACCACAGAGCTTCCTTCCTCTTCCTCGACAGCTAGTAAACGTGAATATTTCTACCAAGGTTAAGACAGAGACTGCTGCTTTGCCCAGCCTTGGCCTTCATGACACCATAGGGCATAGATACCCACCTACAGACCATGTGGATTTTACCCCTGTGAGAATATCCTGAACCCGTCCAAGTTTCTATCTGTACCGGTACCGTTCTGTGCCCCCATCCCCTATCACTGGGACATGTGACCATTTCCTGAGTGGTCTCCACTCCCACTGCGCTACAATCCAGTTCACACGGTTCTTTGGAAAGATGATCTCGGAAAAACACGAACCTGATGGCATTACTGCCCACCGCTTGCAAGCTTCCCACTGAAACAAGGACAAGCAGAAAACACCTTCACCTTCACCCCTCCAGGGTTTGGCCCCTGCCGGCCTGCCACAACTCCTTGTCCCAGCTCGTCCCCTGTCTTCCCAAAGGTGCCCGCAACAAAGGTTGGTGGAATGAATGAGTACGATCTTTATAATGGCTGTGTTGTTGTCCGCCACTCCCCTAAGCCCCTACTGCTGACTCTTTAGGTGTTTTGGGTTTCGTTTTTCTGCAGAGAATACCACCGAGCCCTCATCTGTGTGCACTTGTGTAAGCATTAACAGTTCTCTGCAGACGTGGAAATTGTAGAACCGGGATTTCCGGGTTGAGGGTGTGTGTAGAGGATACTTGTCATGATTTCGGCCACCAGCATCATAAATATCTTCGACTGCATGAGAAATTGCCCGTGCTGTTACTTTGAGTGGGAGGCAGAGTCCCCTTGCTGCTGTGGAGGTACCAAACGCTGGGTGCCCGCTTTCCCTGGGGCTCCCTTGTGCCTTGAATGTGGGCATGTGACCTTGACTCAGCTAAGCAGACACCTTCCCCGAGTGTGCAAAGCGGGAATTGTGGTGACCCCACCTTGTGGTAGGATGGTGGCATGGCACAGTGCCCAGGCTCTGCCATGGGCAGCGGGCGAGCGGTGGCCGCCAGCATCTGAGAGTGGCAATGGCCCTGGTGTGGCCAGTTTTTACGGTGTGACTTCAACTCTGGTCGTGGCGGCTGCCTGGTCCTCTGTGTCCCTGCCTGGGCCAAAGACTGCAGCCTTCAGCCTTCCCTCGGGTTCCCTGGGACTCAATAACTTAAAAAATAGTTTTTTTCTGCTTAAGGTAACTAGAGTCGGTCAGGCAACTGGGGCTCCTGACTCAGGTAGCGTGTGCATTTGGCAATCTGGGAGCTGGGCTTATACCTCTCCTCTAATACTTCTGTCGCTTTGCAATGACCTCATCCTAGAAGGGGGCATTCCTCATTAATTTCTCTATGCCGAACCTCTAACTCAGTGTGTGGCACATTTTAGGCACTCACGTGTTTGCTGAACAGATGAATGGATGAATGAATGAATGAATGAATGAATGAATGAATGAACGAATGAATAGAATTCTTTTTAAGAGTTTGACCAGAGGCCTCCGAGCTAGAATTATAGATTCAGACCGTGCAGCTCCTCATTCCAGGAGGGGAGCTGAAGCCCACAGGAGGGAAGCCACTCAGCCCAGAATTCGCAGTGGAGCAGACCTCAGACCCAGCCACCGAGTCTATTCTGTGGCTGCCTCCCTGTTCAGGTCTCCACGCCCCCTTGCAAGTGCTGCTTCCCCAGGCAACATTCCTGTCCGTGGGTGTCCCCACTGAGGAGGGGGATTTCAGCTGAAATGATGTGCGAAGGAGCCAACGGAAAACTATGAAGCCACCAGAAGCCCAACTTATGGAAGGGGAAAGGCTGGTGCCCACCCGTTTGGAAATTTGCCTTTGTGTGGACCTGGAAGGCACCAAGGTGTGTGTGTGTGTGTATGTGTGTGTGGAGGGATCAAGCGCCCGCCTCTCTGTGGCCATATTTTTCATTTCCCTTTATTCTTTTATTCCTTTCAAATCAAAGGCAGAGAACCTCTTGCTCCGAGCTACATATATGAAAATGAACAAGGTTATGGGAGGCGCCTGTGTTTTCAGTAACCGATCGGTAGTGCCTCCCTTTCTCAGAAATGAAGCGAGACTGTTGCTAGTTGGAGGTAAGAAGCAACGGGTGCAAGAGGGGGGGGTGTCTTAATTCCAGTCCTTTTACTTTCCCGGCATCCCCCAGCTATCCATTTAAGTACAATCAACTGGCAGAATAAGAATCAATTCTGAGCCCAACTGCCTCTCATCTATTTAAAGGATTTTTTTTTGACATTTCCATCACCGCAGCTTGATAGTTAAAACTATTCACAAAGCCCAGTCCGGTTTCAAGAGAACATCTGTGAAATTGGGTCAGCAATGGTACACTGGCATGCAAGATGAAATACAACCCTGGTCTGGTCGGAGCTTCACAGCAGCAAGGCAGAGCTTTGTCTCCACGTGGCGCACTTGGATTTGTATCTTTGGGCGGAGATCCTTCCACCCAGCCGGGGCCCCTGGGCGGCTAAGGCACGCCGCCCTGTCTCCCACAGCCCAGGGCCCCTGGCTCTGGTCCTTCGCCGGGTGGTGCCGGCAGCGTGCGGTTCCCCGGGTGACCACTGGAGGCCGCTGTGGCACCAAGAACGCGCGGAGGGCGCCCAGCTGGCGGAGGGGGCGTCTCCTAGGAGTAATGACTGTCACACTCACACGCCGACTGTTCTCGAATTCTAGTCCAGGATTTAAAAGATACTGTTATGAATTAACGAGAATAAAAGACTCGGCAGATGAAGCGCGGGTATCGGATCCCCTGGGGTTGTTTTCTAACTGCTTTCTAACTCATTTTTCCCCCTCTGGGACTGGGTCTCATTTGCATCCCACAAGAGGCTGGCTTTCTATATGGCGAAAACGTCCTCCAAAAATGACACGAGAAGAAGAAATGTCGCGGCGGCAGCCTGTAGTCTTTATCCCCAAATACTTTTGCAAAACAGGATATCACACTGTTTTCTCCATCAACCGGTATTGGCAGCAGGTGCCAGCCACCAAGGGGGGCAGCAGGAAGAGGGCTGCCTGGTAAAATCCAGGACGGGCAGTTAAATTTGAATTTCAGATGAACAAGGAATAATTGTTTTCTATAAGTGTATCCCAGATATCGCATGGGTCATACTTAAACAAAGATGTGTTGTTTATCAGAAATCCCAACTTAACCGGGCATCTTGGGTGACTCGGGTTGGTGAGCGACAGGCTGCCCCGAGGGCACTTGGGGACTCGGGGTGGCCAGGGCTGAAGCTGGCCACAGAGAGTCCTAATGCGAGGTGGATGGTAACAAATGCTGCATGTTGGGACAGGACAGATAGGCTCTCAGACCTGCCTAGTGGCTGGAGGTCTCAGAGGAAGGGATCGGCTCACTCAGGAGCCACAACTGGGGATAAGGTTCTCCTTTTCTCTTTTTGGTTACTGCCCTGGCCAGAAAGCCTACACAGGTACGCCGGCTTTGGGGGACTTTATTCCAAGCCCCACTGAGTGCACCCAGCGGTCACTATGTCTTGGCTCTGGGTGGCCCTGGGCACATGGGCTGTGCTGAAAAAGGCCTGCCCTTGGCATGGTCACCCTGGGCCCCGTGGCGGGCCTGGGGCTGCGGGTAAGACCAGCAGTAGATTTAACTCTGGGTGGCCAGAGAAGGTGACGCCGGCAAAAGCCTAGGCGACATATCAGGCCTTTTGAATGTGAGGCCCCTGAGGTCCCAATGCATGAATGCTTCCCTCCTGTGACTCCTCACAAGGCTCTCTCCCATCCTACTGGAGGTCTCCAGGACTCAGTAGAGACAGGCAGTCCCCGAATTTCCATTTTCTGGTTTGGCAAATAAATCAGATTTCCTGAGAGGCCCCCAATCTCTGGTCTTCCGGTCCCCTCTTTGGGTCTGCTTGGAATGTCAGGTTTCCCCTTAGCCTGGGTTGACCCCATTATGCCATGTGAGAGCTGGATGACCTTGCACAAGCCACTTACCCTCTCTGGGCCTCTTTCCTCCGGGGGGCGGGGCAGAGCTCCTCGTGTTGGGTATTGGGGGCCCTCAATGAGCTGAGACCATACCATGCCCCCCCCCCCGGGCTGCATCTGGCATCTTTTCCTCTTTTCCCAAACTCCATGAGGTGGAGGAGAGGGTGGACCCCCTTGAAAGTGATGACTGCACAGCCCAGGGCACCACAGCCGGAGTGGAAACAACCAAGAGGGAAGCGGGCCTCTGGTTAGGGGGACTTCTGAAAGACAGCAGTTAGTTAAGAGAATTATTACTTGGCAAGTGTCAAGGTCTGGGGCAATTATTTGAAACATTTCTTCATTGCCGAGGCCGTGAGGACCTGGAGGTTAGGGATTGTGTTTCCGTCTCTGCCCTCCCAGGACTGAAATTCGAGCCCTGACCCTGACCCTGACAGTGACCCATGGGGTGAGCTGGGTCAGATCTCCTTCCTGGATCTGGGTCTCCCCAACCAGGGGCTATCCTTTCCAGCTGCCATACTCTAGAGTCCTGTGAAAGGCCAGCTAGCTCTTCTCTACCTGGGAGCTGTGTCCATTGTGACTGGCAATATACTTCTCATGGATTTTTTTCTCTTCCTTCTGTATAAACTAGACTTGGTTAAGTTTCATCTCAAACCAGATTCTCTCTCTCTCTCTCTCTCTCTCTCTCACACACACACACACACACACACACACACACACACACACACACACACACACAGGAGTGTGCCAAGACTGGTATGCTACCAGGCCAGTCTGTAGCTTGTGGGCTACTTCCAGGGTGGGGAATCAGGCCTGGGGGAGGCTTCCTGGTGGAAGGGGGGCGGGGACACGGGGTCACCCTGCAGGTCTTCACCGCCAGAGGCCAGACCCGATCTGGACAGTCAGCCGGGCACTGGAGCTCCTGCGTGCACAGCCGGGGGAGCCTGACTTCCTCCAGAGGCACTGGGCCATTGGAAACCTCATCTGCTCCCATCCCCCATTTCCCTGACCACCCAATCTCTAGACTTGCCACACCTTGCTCGTGTGTTTTGGCTTCATTTTCTTCCCAGCACCCACCATTTTGTGCCTTTGAGTTATGTTCTTGTTCGTGGCCATTGTCCATCTCCCCCACTAGCCTATGTGACCCAGAGACCAGGGACCTTGTGGTATCACATTTACCACCACTTTTCCAGCACTCAGCACAGGGCCTCACAAACGTCTGAAAAGTATTTGTTTCCTCGCTTTGTGATCACCGTTTTGGGCCCTGATCTGGGAGTGTGAATTCTGATGCCATCCCTGAGTGGCTGTGTGGCCTTAGATAAGTTCATTAACCTCTCTGAGCCTTCATCAGTCTCCTTGCGGGTAAAAGGGCATGATACATCTTGCTTATGTCACTGGGTTGTTTTTAGGATTTGATCAGACCACACGAACTACTGCAATATGACCCTGCATGTGGATAGCCCTTGACCTCGGGTGCGTCATCCTGGGCCTTGGTGGTGATGATCACAGTGGTTCCTTGGTCTCTTAATCCCTTGTGCAGGTCAGATGGCTTTGAGTTCGCTGTGGATGGCCTCATCAGAGCGACCTTGGTGAACCATGTACTGTTTTCTCACTGGGAGTCGGGGGCTTTGGAGTTCCCGGCACCCTGGCCTGCCCAGCTGGCCCTCGCTGATCTGACAGGATGGCCGCTTGAAGGCAGGGCGAGGGCACAGAGGCCCGGCGTCTGTTGCTACATTTCCTTGTGGAAGGCTCCGACTGTGTGCGTCCTGGTCGCCGTCACCGCGTCCCACTCGCCTGCAGCCTGCCTTCCATTCCGTCCCTTCTCTTGCCAGGGCTGTGGCTGTGCGTGCTCCCTCCCCTGGGGGGTGGGGGTGTCCCGCCTTGCTGGGACCACGGGCCGAGCTCGTGGGGGCCCCATCTTCCAGGGGCTGCCCGGCCCAGTGTCGACCGAGCACGGCCTCCAGAGCTGGTGGGTTCTGTAAGTACACTGGCCAATAGGGGAAATGAGCCCTAGGCTCACGTGCGGAGCTTCGAGATGCACAGGACGGCTTTGTGCCTCTGTGTTTTCAGCCAGCTCCTCTACAGGCTCCTGAAATGAGAGACTTTCCAATAACTCCCTGGGCCTGGAGGTGTCCACTCACCCATGTGGCCCCTTTCCTGGCCCATCCACACAGGGCCCGGCCCACCTTTGGCCAGGCCCGCACTAGGAGCGACACTTCCTTTCCAGCTCCAGTCCCCCGGGTGGGAGGTTTTGCGGGGGGGGGGGGGTGGTCTCTGCAGCCTCGCAGGAAACGGAGCAGACTGGGGTCAGCACCTGAGTGGTGGTAGGGGGGTGGGCAGAGACCAGTGGGCACAGTGGGCTCCAGCTTCAAGGGGCCGGTAAGACGCCAGGGGTGGGAAAAAGAGGCGGACACTGTCAGCTGCCGCCAAATTCAGAAAGCGCGGTGATGCATTTCAGAAAGGGACGACCACCAGGTGCCTTCTGGCCTGCCAAGCCCTACTGAGTGCAGAAGTTTCTGAGGAGAAGAAAGATCAAATCGTGATGTGTGCCATGGACGCAGGAGTGGATGAGCCTCTCCCCCGCCCATGGAGGGTCATCTGTTTTGTAATCTGCTTTCCCCTAAGTTTACTGATTTGAATGGTAATCACATTGAAAGAAATACCTTCATAAAACATGTAGATCAGTGTTTGACCAGACAACTGGGCAACCTGCTCGAGTCAGGTTGAGACACAAAATTAACCATCTCAGAGGTGTGCTCTTAGGAAACACCTGCAGGGGAATGAAGGAATGATCCAGGAAAGTAGCCAAGAAAGGCTGTGTTACCAATCAGCCACTGCCGAGGGCAAGAGGGGCTTAATCCTGGACATCTCTAGGTACCAGAGTAGGACACGTGCCTCTGAGTTGTCCTGCCTAAGGGGAGAAGGCGCTGGGTCACTCATGCACTAGCCCTCAACAGTCATTTGCTCAGAGCCATGGCTAATCCCTCACCTTTCAGCTGTCACGTGAGTAGGGGGATCAGACACTAGTGGTCAGACACAGGGCTCAGGCAAAGGGACTCAGAGGCCGGCAGCGGGAAGTTGGGCCAGTATGCATGGAAACGGTCAGGGCTGAGGGAATGGTGGGGCGCAGAAAATGTCTACAAAACCGGAGAGAATAAATAGTATGTTCTCGATCCCTCACCTCACTGAGAGTTTGTAACAGTAAGGTGAGAAAACAGCTATGAGAGTACTGGAACTTTTATCTTTATAAAGGAGGAATAATTAATTATTTAATTTAAAAGTTAGAACTTGAAATTAACCTAAATACCCTATTTCTTGAATATTCCATTTGATCAAGATCATACTGATGGGTGCCATCTCAGGCTAATTCCTGTTCATCTTTTTAGTCTCGGTGAAAGTGCAATCTTTTCCAGGAGGACTTCTCTGTCCCCTCTGGCTAGGTAGGTTTCCAAGCAAAGTAGGTTTCCCTACTCTTTTCCTTTAGAACATTTCCCAGCCCCCTGAAGGAAGGGGCCATGTTTTTCTTGTTTACTTTTGATACCTAAAACAAGTACCTGAAACATAGTAGGTGCTCAGGAAACGTTTGACCAAAAAGATGAAGGCGATGTGGCAGAAAACCTTTACCAATTCATTACCAATTGATGAATGCTGTAAAATAAATTCATTTAACTCAAACCGGGATCAGAAAGGATCTTTGGTACCCTGCTTTAGTGAGGAGGCAATGATGACTTTTATCAACATGCTAAGTAAATGGGTACTCTTCAAGTACTGGAGGGAAGTTACACCCTTACATAGATTGTTTGACCCCTGAAATTATGTTTGCACTACTAATTTCCTTAGAAAACTCATCAAAGATAGTCTGTGTCTGTCCGTATGGGCGGGGTTATGCTGTGGTAACAAACAACCCCACACACCTCGTTGGGTAATATGACTAAATTCAGTTTCTCGTGCACATGAATTTTCCAGTGCAGATCAGCAGGGGGCTTTGCTCTTCATAGTTGCTGGAATTCAGGCTGGTGGAGGCTCCCTTGTCCACCCCTGGTTTCATCACACCATGGTGGGGGCCAGGAACATTGGGAATTATGCACTGGCTCTTCCAGCTTCCACTGAAAAGTGATGTGGTTATATATCTGATAAGGGGTTAATATCCAAAAGACATAAACATTTCATACAACTACACGTCAAAGAAGCAAATAACCCAATGAAGAATGGGCAAAGGACCTCAAAGACATTTTACCAAAGACATACTAGTGGCCAGTAGGTATATGAAAAGGAGCTCAACACTGCAAATCATCAGGGAATGCACATCAAAACCTCCATGAACTATCACCTCACACCTGTTAGAATGGTCATTACCAAAAAGTCAAAAGGTAACTAGTGTTTGCAAGGCTGCGGCAACAAAGGGAACCCTTGTAAACTGTTGGGCATGCAAATTGTTAGAGTCATTATGGAAAGCAGTATGGAGATTCCTCAAGAAATTAAAAATAGAACTAGCATATGATTCAGCAATCCTGTTTCTGAGTATATATCTGAAGGAAGTGAAATCACTATTTCAAAGAGGTATCTACACCCTCATGTTCATTGCAGTGTTATTCACAATAGCCAAGATATGGAAACAACCTAAATGTTTGTCAGTGAATGAATGGATAAAGCAAATGAATGAATGAATGAATGGATAAAGAAAACACACACACACACACACACACACACACAGAATATTATTCAGCCTTACAAAAGAAGGAAATATTGCCATTTACACCAGCATGGATGAACCTGTAGGACATTAGGCCGAGTGAAATTGGCCAGACACAGAAAGACAAATATTGCATGATATCACTGACACGTGGAATTTTTAAAAAAGTCAAACTCACAGTAACAGAGAGTAAGATGGTGGTTACCAGAAGTTAGGACAAGGGGGAAAAGGGGAGATTAAAAAAATTAAAAAGAAAGTAGCATGGTCTTTTCCAGGAGTTGAGGGGATGGGGTGATGGGGAATTAGTTAAGGAGTATTGCCTTTCAGTTTTACAAGATGAAAGAGTTCTGGAGTTACAGGGTGGTGAAGATTGCACAACAATATGAATGTACTGAGTATCATTGAACTATGTACTTAAAAACGGTCAAGATAACACCCCCAAAACAAATAATCCAACTAAATGGACAAAAGACATGAGCAGACATTTCTCCAAAGAAGACATCCAGTTGGCCAACAGACACATGAAGAGATGCGCAAATCCTTTGTCATAGGGGAAATGCAAATCAAAACCATGATGAGATACCACCTCACATCTGTCAGAATGGCTAGGATCAAAAACACAAGAAACGAGTGCTGGTGAAGATGTGGAGAAAAAGGAACCCTCTTGCATTGTTGGCGGGAACACCAATTGGTGCAGCCACTGTGGAAAACAGCATAGAAGTTCCTCAAAAAGTTAAAAATAGAACTACCCAATGATCCAGTAATCCCTCTACTGGGTATCTACCCCCAAAATATGAAGATACTGATTCAAAGAGATATATGCACCCTGATGTTTATAGCAGCATTATCGACAATAGCCAGATTATGGAAGCAGTCCATTGATAGATGAATGGATGAAGAAGATGTCGTCCATATATACAACAAAATATTACTCAGCCACCAGAAAGGATGAATACCCAACACTTACATCGACATGGATGGAACTGGAGGGGATTATGCTAAGCAAAATAAGTCAGTCAGAGAAAGACAAATACCACACAATTTCATGCATGTGGAATTTAAGAAACAAGACAAACAAATAAAGGAAAAAGAGAGAGAGAGAGAGGCCAAAAATCAGACCCTTAAACTGTAGAGAGCATGCTGGTTATCAGAGCAGAGGTTGGGGGATGGGTGAAATGGGTGATGGGGATTAAAGAGTGCACGTGTACTGAGCACTGGACAATGCATGGGCTAGTCTACACCTGAGACTAATATAATATAATACAAGCAGCCCCAGGTGAAATCAGCCCAGTGACCTCAAAGGGAAAGATTTTTTTCTCGATGACTTTTTTGCTTTTTGGTTTTCAAAGGACCTGGGACTATACTTTTCATTTCACACATCACAAATTTACCTTTTCTAAAGCGCAAAATGTCAACACCTCAGGAAAATAGAGTGTGAACTAATGTGGACATCTGTTCAGGGGGAGCGGCAGTGACAGCACCGAACTTAGAATCTCCTGGGCGAGGCCCTCCGCTGGCTTGAGCGCCCACGACCTGACGCCGGGCCATCTTCCACCTTCAGCGCTTTCTAGAACGGAAAAGCCCAGCCGGCTCTTTCTCTCCGAAAGAGGCTGCTAGTGAAACCTTGCAACAGAGAGTCAACAAAGAAGCCGTTGTGTTTCAGGGGAGTGAGCCGGGCCTGGAGGAGCTGGGCTTCCCACTGCGGCCTAACACCTTGCCGGCCTTCCTCCGCCTCGCAGGCCCTCTGAGGGCCGCAGCCTCCCGCAGGCATTTCCTGAGCGCCTCTCAGTTCCTTCTCAATGCGGGCATTCATGGTCAGGCCATTTATCCTGCCTGCCACCTCGGGCTGATGAAAATGTTCCTTTGACTTATGGCTTGAGCACTTCCTCAGAAAGTTGGGGACCCCAAGTGAGTTCCACTCCGAACTTTCTTCATGGAAAGGCTTTCATTGTTTATAGTCTGTGAATTTTGGATGGCGGCCAATGCCGAAGCTGAAAGGAAGGCTTTCTCTGTGGGATTTGCCCATATCCACCAACATGATAAATATGTGAGGTTATTATCAGTATATTTGCCTTTATATCAATGCTTTCTTTGTCAGAGAGGATAGCCATGTGGTTTGCAGGTTTATGCACTGTCCTCTACCATTAATTGGCAATCATGTTTTCCTTTAATTATCATGAGATTGATGTAGCCTCTTCTGGAGCCCTAACGTATCACGTGGGAAAGAAAATCCAGACATTTCTGGCATTGAGAAAAACTAGCCTTCTACTGGCCCTCTCTTCTAATTCTTGGAAGTTGAGCCAATTGTCCTGACCTAGCAGGACAGAAAAGACAAACCCATCTGTGGGGTGAGGAATTGGTTAGCAAATAATGGAAGAGTTATTTTGCTTTGAGGACAGTTGTGTGGATTATAACGCAGAGAGGTGGCAAGAGCTTTTCTGATAGTCTGTAGGAAGAGTAGAAGTGGCAAGCCTGCTGTAGTTGTAACTTAGGGGGACTCGATGGTGCCATCTAGGTACCTGGAGGCCATCAAAGGGGGATGGCTAGTGGCGGGCAGGGTTTCTCAACAGCAGCTTCTTGGCTGGGTCACCACATTCTAGAGAAGGAGTAGGCAGATGGAAGAGAGGCACAGGGCGAGGTATGACAGGGGTGGGGGCCAGGACGGAGCTCCTAGGCCCGCTCCACACACGGCACCCTCCCAGCACCTCCATGTGTTCACCAATGAGTTAGTTCATTGAACTCCTAAAGACCTATTCCAAAAGGTCATGGCCCCCAGGTTAAGAACTCCAGTTCTGTGGTCTGGTTCTCAGTCTTGAACTGTGTCAGGGTATCAGAAATGAGCATTCACTCATGGTAACTGAAACATGAGACAGTGATGTACAAAGCAGAAAGTGAAAGGGTTTATAACTGGCCGCCTTTCTTTCCAGTAGCCACAGTGCTTTTGTGTCTCTTTCTCTGCATCCACAGATCTGGGAAGTGGAATCATGGAGCCAAATATTGCTAGGAGAGGTAGGTGGCCTAGGGGTAGACTTTTTTACCACAGCACTGAGGGAGCTCAGTGATCTGTCTCTGTCTGCCAGCAAAGGTCATCTCTTTAATGACCCCAGATTCAGGATTTCCCTCCCTTCGATAGTGCTGAGTATATGCAATGACTTGTACTTCTTTGCACTTGATTTCCTATGCCGGTTGGTCCCCTTGCTGGACACACTCTTTCTTTAGATTGTTCCCGTTCCCTGGAGCCCGGGAGCCATGTCGGTTTCTTTCAGTTGTACGGTGTCCATAGTCTTAGCTTAGAGCTTACAGGTATGGAGGGTCCCTGACAGCAGGGGGTGGATCCCATCCTTGGGTTTCACTGCCTCCAGCAGGCCTAAGAGTTCACAAGAAAACTGGAAGGAGCTCCTGGAAATTTGATGTGGTTTGTGGAAGTCATGTTTCTTTTGTGTCTACGCCAGCCCTACACTATAGCTGCACTTGAGACAGGACAGGATGGCAGTGGTCAAGGCTGAACAATCGCCAGGTTTGACCCCTTGAGGACCCTGTGTAGTCAAGGAGGCTGTAATTTACCATTTCCCCCAAATGACTGATTCAGAGAATATAGATGCATATTTTAATGTTGTGTGTTCATGCTACAGACCGTATTTCCAGATACTCTGCTGAAAACCCATTTGTACAATGTGCCCTGCTGGCTTCCATATTTGAAGATCCACAGTGGCCTGCAGAATGGCATAGTTGAGTACCACATTTAGGGCTGGGCTCCGTGGCCTCTTGAAACATTGACATTTGGGGATTCTCTGATATCTAAAGACATCCACATTGATTCTTGTAACCTATGGTAGCAGAAGGATGCCTTCCTAAGCCAATATGAAGACACTGTTGGCTTTTCCTGAACCTTCATGGGGCAGGGTTGTTTTGGAATGCAAAGGCACCGGGGAGAATTTGGATAATAGTGATGCCTGGGCATCATGAACGATGATAAGTTTCCTGGAATAGTTATTACCTCCCTGTCAAAAGTTTGACAGTTGAGCTGAGGCTTAATATTTCTAACAATAAGAGCAAAATGTTGCAAACTAATGACTGGTCCTGGAGAGAAAGGAGTGTCCGTGGCACAGAGCATTCGTCCCTGGGGCACCGCCTTGTATTTTCATTCTTTAGACTGGCCTTACACCTCATAAATCTGTCAGTCATTTCAAATAAAATTTCTGTTTGTGTTGGGCAAACTATTTCCCGCATTTTATATGAACTATCTGGCAAGCTGGCAAGACAATGGGGACAGTATTCCACATTGAAATAAGGAGAGAAAATGAGTTTTTATCTTAACCAATTATTTCTTTGCTACCTCGAATGCTGCACACCTATTAAGAAGCTAGTGTCACATTTCCTTCAGTTTGGAGAATTTAAGTTGAATCTTCTCATTTGGGTTGCCATCTGTGCTACTAACAATCTCAGAGAGTAAGAGGCCATCTGTTAATACTTTTTCCAGGAAGCTTTTTATAGAGCAGTGAAGTGGCAATTCTCAAAAACACATTGTAATGACTTACAAGATCTTGGGTATATGTACAAATTGAGGCTGATATTTTATTTCTACCAACAGTACTTTCATCCATTGAGCAGAGACAGAGGAATCAATAAATATGGCATATTTGTATGTAAAAATGCTTATTTCAGGATATGTGGGGAGCCAGAAGGTTCACAAGTTCCTGGTCTAATGGTATTTCAAAAGGAAGATTGTGAATACATACATACTGAGGAGTAATAATAACGATGATGATGTTGCTAGTTATTTACTGAACTTGCTGTCTTCTGGCCACTGGGTCTGGTGCTTTACATCTATTGTCTTATTTTCTCTTTATAGTAACCCTGAGAAATAGTTACTGTGTGATTTACAGATTAAAAAGAATTGGTTCTCAGAAGTGCCTGGGTAGCTCAGTCAGTTGAGGATCCATCTGACTCTTGGTATTGACTCTGGTGGTGATCTCAGGGTCGTGAGATTGAGCACCACGTTGGGCTTTGTGATCAACCAAGAGTCTGCATGAGATTCTCCCACTCTGCCCCTCCCCCCACTTGGGTGCACCTGCACTCTCTCTCAAATAAATACATAAAGCTGAACAAAATGTTTCTCAGAGAGGTCAATGACTGACCCATGGCATAGAGCTCGTAGTAGCCAGAACTTTAACACATTGTTCTTATTCTTTTCAGAATCCAAAGCCTGTATAATAGCTATTTATAAGCTATTCTTTCTCACTGTCCTGTGAAAGTTAGACTGATACGATTTTTTTTCTTACCAACTGGATACCAGCAACTAAGCTTTCTATGACTAGAAATAAATGTTTAGATAAATTTGATCCAGGACAGCTGATGGTCTGGATTAATAACTGTATGGGTCAGCATGGGTTAGGTTTTGATATAGTTACAAATAATCCTCAAATATCAGTGGCTTTGCAGAGAAACAGATTTACTGTCCTTGCTACATGCCTGACAGGAGTTCTGCTCATTGTGATCGCTCATACTGCTGGAGTCTCCAGCCTGACACAGGCTTTGATGACCATGATGGCACCAGCCCCACCTTACTTCCTTGCACATTTCATTGGCCCAGGCAAGAACTTGGCCAACCAAATAGGAAGATACAAGTTAAATTCTCCAAATGGGTTGAGGAATTTCAACCCCACCACGTGTGTGCCCAGAAGGAAGAACACATAAGTAGCTGGAAGTAGCTCTAGTTAACCCCTAAAACACACATTTGCCTCTAGTGGGCTATAATATATGCCCATTGCTTTGTTGTTGTTGTTGTTCTGATGTCATCGATTGTTCTTTAGAATCAATTTTTTGTCTGAACCAGCCTCTTTTCTATTCACTAACAGATTTCTCTTCTATATCTACATAAATCCTATAAATGTCAGAGGATACTGCTATACACAGACCATCCCAGTATCTTTTTCATATAATTGGGTTTACTCCAAAGATGATTTTGAATCATATGCAAGGGTTGGGGGTGCCAACAGCATGCCGCTGCCCCTGCACAGTCAAAAACACGTGTATAACTTTTGACTCCTGCAAAACGTAACTACTAAGAGCCTCCTGTTGGCTGGAAGCTTTACCAATAACATAAATGGTCAATTAACAAATATTTTGTATGTTACATGTATTATATATTATATTCTTACAATAGAGTAAGCTGGAGAAAAGAAAATGTTATTAAGAAAATCACAGGGAAGAGAAAATACATTTAAAGTACTATACTCATAAAAAAATCCACATATAAGTGAATGGCATAGTTCAAGTTCAAACCCGTGTTGTACAAGGGTCAACTGTAATTTGAATTTTCTTTTTCTTTTGTTAGTATCACAGCATTTCAATTTTAAGCCTGTTAAAATTTTTGTTCCTAGTATGCTTCCAGGATATTCAGAGTAGCCTTTCTTTTTGCATTTGTGGTAAGCTGATGGTAGGGGTATTTATGTCATGATAAAGTCTGAAATATGGTTTGAGAGGCAGTTTGGACAAGGCTATGTGTTCATCAGGACACAGGGATGAGGCATATATAGGGACCCTTTTCAGACAAGTCAGCTTGCCTTTGTTAGTATGACTTTTGGAGGATTGGCAAACTAAGGAGTAATCTTTAAGCTATTTTATTCTATTTTTGGTATGTTTTCCCTTTACACTTACTGTTTACTTCTTAAGAAAACACTTTACTGATGTCTAATTGACATACAAAAAATGTGCGTGTTTAGTGTAAAAAGCTTTATGAGTTTGGAGACAAGTATACACCGGTGAAACCATCAACATCACCTATGCCACGAACGTATATATTTTATGATACAAACACTTAACATAAGGTCTACCTCCTTCACAAATTTTTAAGTATGCAATCCACTATTGTTAACTACAGGCTCTGTGCTGTACAGTGGATCTCTAGGACCTATTCGTCTTGCAGAACTGAAACTTTATGCCTGTTGACTAGTAAGTCCCTGGGTCCCCTCCCACCAGCCCCTGGCAACCGTCATCTACCCTTGGCTCCCATGAGTTTGACTATTTTAGATTCCTCATTACAAGTGGTATCGTATGATACTTGTCCTTTCGTGCCTGGCTTCTTTCACTTAGCATAATGTCCTCCAGGGTCATCTATGTTGTTACAAATGGTGGGACTTTCTTCTTGTTAAAGGCTGAATAATATCACTGTATGTATATATCACTATTATGAACTGAAAGTCTGTGTCCCCCCCCCCAAATTCATATTTTTAAACCTGAATTCCTAATGTGATGGTATTAGAAGGTGAGGCCTTGGGGAGCTAATCAGGTTATGAGGGCAGAGCCCTCACCAATGGGGTCTGAGCCCTTATAAAAGGGACCCCAGAGAGTTCTCTTGCTGTCTTTCTGACACGTGAGGATAGGATTTGACTGTCTGTGACCTGGAAGAGGGTCCTCACCAGAATTCAATGATGCTGACAACCTGAGCTCAGACTTCCAGCCCCCAGAACTGTGAGAAATAAATTGTTGCTTAAGCTCCCCAGTCTGTGATACTTTGTGAGAGGCTCCCAGTTGATGAAGACAGCCATGTTTTCTTTATCTGCTCATCAGGTGATGGACATTTAGGTTGTTTCCATTCTTCGGCTATTGATAATAATGCTGCAATGGACATGGGAATATAGATATCTCTTTGAGATCCTGATTTCAATTCCTTTGGATATATACCTAGAAATGGGATAGCTGGATCATAGGGTAATTTTATTTAATTTACTGAGGAACCTCCATATTGTTTTCCAGAGTGGCTGGTCCAACTTGCATTCCCACCAACAGTGTACAACAGTTCTCTTTTCTCCACATCCTCGAAAAGACTTGCTATCTTTTTTTTTTAATAATAGCCATCCTAATGGGTCTGAAGTGACATATCTCACCGTGATTTTGATTTGCATTTCTCTCTGATCAGTGACATTTGAGCACCTGTTCATGTACCTGTTGACCACTTGTACGTCTTTGTTGGAGAAATGTGTTTAAGTCCTTTGCCCAGTTTTTCATTATTTGTTTTTATGCTACTGAGTTTTAAGGGTTCCTTATATATTTTGGATATTAACTCTTTATCAAATATATGGATTACAAATATTTTCTCCCATTCTGTCAGTTGAAAATGTCTTTTAATTTTGTTGATTGTTTCCTTCGTGTGCAGAAGCTTTTTAGTTTGATGTGTTCCCACTTGTTTGTTTTGCTTTTGTTGCCTGTGTGTTTGGTTATCACATCCAAGAAATTAGGGCTGAAACCAATGTCAAGAAGCTCTTCCCCTCAGTTTCTTCTATGAGTTTTACAGTTGCAGGGCTTATGTTTTAAGTGTTTAGGCCATTTTGAGTTTACTTCTATGTGTGCTAAGTAGATAAGGATCTACTTTCACTCTTTTGCACATGGATATCCAGTTAATGGTGTATTAAGTGGTGTGTTTATCAAAGACACTATCTATTCCCCATTGTGTATTCTTGGCACCCTGTGGAACATCAGTTGACTGTATGCGCGTGGGTTTATTTCTGGGCTCTCTATTCTGTTCCACTGGTTTATGTGTCTGTTTTTATGTCAGTATCATACTGTTTTGATTACTGTAGCTTGTAATATATTATGAAATCAGGAAGTGTGATGCTTCCAGCTTTGTTCTTGCTCAAAATTGTTTTGGCTATGTGGAGTCTTTTGTAGTTCCAAATAAATTTGAGGATTGTTTTTTCTATTTCTGTTAAAGTTGTCATTGGGATCTTGATAGGGATTACACTGAATCTATAGATTGCTTTGGGTAGCATGGCCATTATAACAATGTTAATTCTTCTACTCAATGAACAGGAGATATCTTTCCCTTTCTTTGTGTACAGTTTAATTTTTGTCATCAGCGTCTTATAGTTTTTAGTGTACAAGGTTTTACCTCCTTGGCTAAGTGTATCGCTAAGTATTTTACTATTTTTTGACTATAAAAGTAATACATGTTCATTGCTGAGATTTGGGAAAATATAGCAAAAGTGATAAAAAGGAAAAATCACTAATAATCGCTAATGATCCCATCGAAATAAGAATCACTTCAGCATTATGGAAAACAACTTTTAGTTCTTTTGGCATGCTCTGCACACAATGCTCACCCTCCTAACCAATCAATCCCCCTTATGTGCGGTAGCAGTAACTCGTAATATTTCTTCAAGGCACTTATTGAAATCAGTAGTTATGTATTTATTTGTATATTTATATGTTGAATACAACTGCTACACCAGAATGTAAATGCCAGGAGCACAAGTCTGTGTTCTTGTTCACGATTGTGTCCCCAGAGCCTACTAGAGTGCTTGCCACATAATCGGTGCCTGATAAATATTTATTGAAGATATGAATTATATATATATGCATAGATGATTTCAAATCATATAATTGAATTTTCTTCTATTAAAATATCACAGCATTTCAATTTCAACTATGTTTTAAAATTTTTTGCTTGTACAAGTTTCCTAATATATTCAAAACAGACTTTCTGGTTACATTTGAAATAAGCCAAATGGTGGAGGTGTTTATATATTTTAAACATACATACATTTAAATTGAGATTATATTTTAGTACTATTTTGTAGCATGCTTTTTCTCACTTCACCCTATATTATATCTTACTTAACAGCATATTGTATTTTGTAAATACTTTTCTTATAATTCTCTTATTTTTGTCAGATAACTTTTTGATGGCTGTGTGGTATTTTTTCAATAGATAAATGGACCAAGGTTTCTTTACCATGTACTTAGTGTTGTCTGTTTATATTGTTTTCAGTATTTTGCTCCTATAAATACCACTGTATATTATGCATAGTTTCTTGGGAACAGTTCTGATATATCCATTGAATAATTGGATGTTCTAGATCAAAGTGAATGAATTTCTTTAAGGCTCCTGTTATATTGCCAAAGTGCACTTCACAAAAGTTGCACTAATTTATATCATAGTCACACTATATTATGGGAGTGTATTAATTGCTGCGTTCTCACCAACTTCACATAATTCTTTGCACTTTTTGCCAATTTCGTAGAGGAAAATATATTTTGTTTGATTTCCTCATTTACTCGTGAAGTCACACATTCCTTCTTTCCTTTCTTTCCCTCTGTTCTTTCCTTTGCCCTTCCCTTCTTTTCTCTCTCTCCCCACCCTGCTCTCTCTTTCCCCCTCTCTTTCTTTTGCCATTTGTAGTTTTTCTGTCCATGTCTCTTGCCATTTTTTTCTTCTGTTGATGTCTTTTTTCCTGCTTATTTATAAGAGCTCTTTACATATTAAGGTTATTGACGCTTGCCTGTCACATATATTAATTTCACCCTCGAATTTTTCATTTCTCTTTTATTCTTAGTTATGGTCATGTTGAAATAAATAAATTTAAAATGTTGGTGTAAGGAGTCTTTTTCCTTACAGCTTCTACCTACTTATGCTTAAAGAATTGTTCCTTCCCCTAAGATTAAGTATTCACCTTAATGATGCCCAGTTTATTTTACCCCAGTGGTTAAACATTTCACACTTAACTGTTTAATTCACAGTTACAGGGTATTTATAATGGTGTAGAGGAAGAAAAACAATCTTCCCTCTACCCTTCTAGCTCCTTGGCTGAGAGCCCCTTATACTAAAAGACAGATTCACAGAAGAAAATGAATAATTTTAATTACATGCATGCATGTATGGGAGCCCCACAAAGATATGAGACCCAAAAGGTGGCCAGACTATTGAGATTAATATACCATCCTGAGCTATGGAGCAGGGCAGGGGCAGCTTCAAAGGGGTGGGACAGAGACAACTCACAGGTAGGTAAGAAGAGAAAATGTTTAGTAAACAAAATTTGCCCTGTTTCCTGCAGATAAGTGTCTAAGATGAAAAAGGGATCTCTGGTTATAGCTCCTTTCTTGGTACAGGCCACCTTTCTGATGTAAATTTCCTTTACAAAAGGGTCACTTCTACTTTGTTTTCAAAGCCCCTCCTGTGTCTGCAGTTTCTTAAAATAATTAGCTCAAAATAAGCCTTATGCCAAAGTGGCATTTTCGGTGGGGGCATATTCTGTTACCCTCAATGACATATAGTGCAAGATATAGATTCACTCTTTTTGTTCCCCCCTCATATTTATCCAATTCTACCCACTTGGATTTCACATCCTTCCTATTAAAGTGGAAGTTTCTTCCCAGTATTCTAAAGGTTTTATTGTGAATGGGACTTTATTTAAACATTGTATTTTCTAACTTGTTATTGCTGGCATACAGAATACCATAAATCCCATACATTTATTTCATAACCACCTAAATGAATTATCCTAATAGTTCTTAGAGTTTATCTCTTGCATTCCTAAGTAGAAGGAGAATGTGATGACATAACTCCTTTATTTTTCTTGCTCTGCTATCATATAGCTATGGGTAATTATACACAATTGGGATCATACAAAACAGAAAATTTCCATATATATCTCCATTTAAAATAGTGTGAGCGTTTCCTCGCTGGCGCCCTCTTACTTTAAGAGTACCCTAAGTTTAATAGTTGGATAACATTCCACTGTATGAGATACACTATAATTTAAAAAGTTTTGTTTCTTTAAATTTATTTCTTAATTTAACTCTTGATTTTGAAATGATTCCAGATTTGCAAAAATTTGCAGAATAGTCCAAAGAATTCTCATCTAGCCTTCATCAGCTTCCTTAAATGTTAGCATCTTATGTAATCATAGTATAAGTATCCAAACCAGAAAATTAACGTGATGCAATATTATTAAATCAAGGTCTACAGACTGATAAAAAAACAAATTGATAAAAATAATTTTATCAATTCTTTGACTAATATCTTTTTTTTTCTCCAGCATCCAATCTGGAACACACATGGCATGTAGTTGTCATGTCTCCTTTGTCTTTTATGAATTGGGAAGACAGTTCATTGGGCTTTATTTTTACTGATTCTGAAAATTTGGAAGAGAATTGGCCAATTATTTTGTAGAACGCTGTTCAGTTTTGCCGCCTGAGGTTTCCTTGGTGAAATTCAGATTTTGCATTTTTAGCAAGAACACCACAGAAGTGGTGCTGGGCCCTTCTTAAGGCACCATGTCAAGGGGTGCGTGACGTTATGTCCCAATACCATTGATGGTGATGTTGATCATCATTATTTGCCAGATTTCTTTACTGTGGAGTTACTATTTTTCCTTCGGTAATTATAAATATCTTATGGTAATATATTTTGAGGCTATGTAAATATCCTCTTTCTCATCATACTTTTACCCACTAATTTTAGCATCTGCTGCTGATTTTTCTTGAAGTAATTATTACTGTGGTGTTTGCCAAATGGTAATTTTCTATGTCCATCATTCCTTCTAGTTATGAATTGAAAGAACTTTCCTTCCCCTTTCATTTATTTATTCAATCATGTATTTATCTCAGTGCAGACTCATGGATATTTATTTTATACTTTGGGTTATACTCCAATATGACTTTTTTTTGCTCAAGTCATTTAAACTTTACCCATTGAATGCTCTTTCAGGTTGCCTCCTGAATCCCATTGGCATGTCCCCATCCTTTTATTCTTTGAGCATTTCCTACTTTCTGTGACTACATGATGCTCCAGGCTCATCTTGTGCATTTGCTGCCCTAGTCCATTTCTCCAAAGAGAGTGGAATTTAGAAATCAAGATCTGGGCAGTAGGTGTGCTCATTGCTACTGGGGCCATTGCTTCTAGGTACTCTCAATGGCTAGACGTAGGAAATATATATGTGGGTATACACAGATACACACATATATGCATTCAGATGTATATTGCATGGCCCGCTAAGGAATTATCTTTATAATCACACTTTCTTAAGAACAGTTATTGGGAGGGGGTGCTTGGCTGGCTTAGCTTGTGGAGCATGCCAACTCTGATGTTGGGGTCATGAGTTTGAGCCCCACGCTGGGTGAGGGGATTACTTAAAAAATAAAATCTTTAAAAGAAAAAAGAAAAGTTATTAGGCACTCATTTATGTGGATTTTAAAAGGTGCCTTCCTGACACCTATCAAGATGGTCATATAGTTTTGATTCTGATGTGATGAATACTTTTCATAGGTTTTTCTAATAATCAAACACATACATAGGCCTACCAAAAAACCTGCCCAGTCATAGTAAACTAGTATGTATTATTCTTCAGGAATTGCTTTGCTAATATTTTATTTAGAATTTATGCCTCTATATTCACAAATTAGATACGTCTTTTAGTTCTCAGTTTTGGTGCTTTGTCAGGTTTAGATATCAGAGTTAAGGTAGCTATATTAGTTTCCTGTGGCTGCTGTATCAGGTAATCCCAAACTGGGTGCTTGAAACAACAGAAATGTATTCTTTCGCAGTTCAGAAGGCCAGAAGTCTGAAATGAAGGCATAGGTATGGTTGGTTCCTTCTGGTGGCTCTGAGGGAGAATTTGTTCCCCACCTCTCTCCTGCTTCTCTTGCTTGTCAGCAATCCTTGGTGCTTCTTGACTTGTAGCTGCATCACTCCAAGCTCCGCCCCCATCTTCACATGGCCTTCTCCTGTATGTCTCTCCATATCCTCTCCTCTTTTCATAAGAACACCAATCATTGGATTTAGGACTCACCCTAAATCCAGAATGATTCTATCTTGAGATTTTTAACTAATGACACCTGCAAAGACTCTACTTCCAACTAAGATCACAGTCTGAGCTTCCAGGTGGACATGAATGGGGGGCATTATTCAACCCACTAGAGTGGCTCAGTCAAATTAAGTGGATAAAAATTATTCTATTCTATTCTTTACAGTTTAGAACCAGAGTTTCCTTTCAGTCATGGTAACTTTGAACCTGAGTCTGAGGTCTTTACATACTACATTTCTGACTTTATTTTTGTTAATTTTTTTAAAGATTTTATTTATTTATTTGTCAGAGCGAAAGAGAGAGAGAGAGAGAGAGAGAGAGAGAGAGAGAGAGAGAGCAAGCAGAAGCAGGCAGAGTGGCAGGCAGAGGCAGAGGGAGAAGCAGGCTTCCTGCCAAGCAAGCAGCCTGATGTGGGACTCAATCCCAGGATCCTGGAATCATGACCTGAGCCGAAGGCAGCTGCTTAACTAACTGAGCCACCCAGGTGTCCCTACATTTATGACTTTAAATCACTGCTGCTTAGGTACCGTCTTCTAGTTTTTGGTATTCCTTTATCGTTTAAGCTATTGAGAACCGCAACCATCCTTGGCTAATTGTGTTTTGTCATATATAAATCTACAAATCACATGTAATCATATAATTCAAAAGTGTTTATATGTTAATCTATGCAGCAGGGTATGTTTGTAATATAGATAGATATGGTTATAAATATTGGCATCTGGCAAAAAGCTGACATCTGGTGTGTCGTACTAACTTTTTATTAATTGATTTATGTTCATAATTGGCTTACACATACTACATAGATATCACTCTCATTTTTTGTTTAAAAAATTAACCTTACATTTGTGATGGCTTTAATAGGGATTAAACTACTCTAATAAGCTCTCATCATTTTAAAGAGCTGCTATTTTCACTATATGCCATAGAAAGGCACCTCAACTTTCAGTCCTGATACCATCCCCAGAGGGGCCATTCGAACTTTTAAGATGAGTTGAATTTCAATGGGCATATCAGTCTTCCACCAGACCTAGGGAATAACCTGATGAATGCCAAGAAGATTGAAGAGGGGGAGTTTAGCAAGCTCTGCGAGGAGCATGTATGACAGAAGGAGAAATGGGAGGGGTAGTCAGTGGACTAAGGCCAACTTGGGGGGTGGCCATTCCATGCAGGATTTGCAGGAGGGGTGTATAAGCCACTGCCCTCTCTTGCAGAGACCACTTGGATGTTCTAAATCTTTTCTGCCTTTGGTGTGGTCTACATCAAGCCTTGTTAGCAATGCTGGTGATGCTTCCCCCTCACCCCAGAAGGTTATGTCCCAGTTTATAGCCTTGAGCTCAGGAGACGATAGGAGACAACAAGGAAATATAGGAGAGAAACCCATGACTCCTGGAGGCTCATCTGGCTGGGAAGGGAATTTAATTCAACTTACCTTAAGTCCTTCCAGACAGAAGAGAATCAGTCAAGATGGAGAAACTTGAGTCATGTACCTTCTTTGACCATTCTGCTCCACTTTTTAAAAGAAATCCATGGTACGTTCTCAGTGTATGTTTAATGAGTAAATAGTTTTTGATTCCCTCCATAGTTTCTAGTACAAAGCTGCACACAGTAATTGCTGGCCACCATTTTCCTTGGCAACCCACCTGGTGCCTACCTGAGTTATCTCACCTAATCCTCACAACAAAAGCAGATGACACCAACCTCAGCAGCTACTGTGGGGCTCCAGGGATATAATCTGTGTGAAGCACTTACTATAGTGAGTAGCTATTACAAGGCTAATTTTATAGATAAGGAAGTGGAGGCCCAGAAAGGTTAACTAACAACTCGCCCAAAGTCATACAGTTCAGAAATCGTAGTGCTGGGATTCCACCCTGACTTTATCAGGCTCAAAGCCCATGTGTTCCCTGGCGTCCTATGCTAGAGGGAGATAGCTTAGCCAGCATGGAATAGAGACTCTTTAAAGGCTCTCTACCCCGGGAGCACATTAAGCTGCTTATTTCGTGATGCTGTTTTGCTAATTAATTTGGTACTTGCTTTAAACCAATACAAAATGATTGTGGTGAAGTTTTAGAGTTTCCAGAAGAGAGATTGTTTACATTTAGCGCAGCGGTGCCAGCGAGGGAGAGGAATAGAGATGGAAGAGAAAGAAGGCAGAGGCCTTTGCTGTGGTGCCACGTGCCTGGTTTTCAAATTAGACATTCTGAAGTCTTCCATCAGGGTGGTTTGGTGTGTCCGTCTAGGCAGTTTTCCACTGCTTGGAAAAGACACAAAAGCTTTTGTTCATCATGAAAGAATGTTCTCGTTCCCACCTACAGTAATTGCCAAGAATGAAATCTGTTACAGTCATTCCAGAGAAGAATGATTGCCTTTCTTTGCCTATAACGCCACGTAGTGGATCCAGGGCCCACTTGAGCCATTGTAGAGACCCCAGCTTCCGGTGGGGGGCAGCGCTGCTGGGGCTTAAGAATTTCCTTTTAGCTCCGTTCTCTCTGGGTTGGGACTGGGGTGCTCCAGCCACCATGAAGAACTGCGTGCTTTTGAACAGGGCCATACGCCTACCTTGCTTTTCAGTGCGAAATCTGAAACCCACGTAGAAGGGATTTGCTCTGCGTCCGGCACACGGCCAGTTAGTGGTATTACCGGGACTTGAACCCAGACCTCCGCACTGTGGTGGGAAAACTGAATGGAATCTGACCTCACTGAGGCATGTTGAAGGATTCAGCTAATCATATGTGCTAGATAAACCATTGAGGGAAACCAGAGGAAGACCTGAGAAAGAACTGGGGAGAACAAAACGTCAAAGTAAGCCTGATCATTATGGAAAAGAGTAGGTCAGAATAAACATGGTCAAGGTCACTACTAAAGTAAATTGAATATCTGCTGCTTATGGAAAGTCAGATGATGTAACAAAACTGGCTTTAATTCCATATAAATCGAAATGAAAATCCACTGCAGCTTTTGGAGCCACTTGCTACCTCCAAAGTGTGTGTGTTCAGGGTATTTGCTCTTCCCAACAATGCAATCAGCTTATTCTATACCTAGGAATCCATGGGCTCCTTTGGGTCTCAACATTTTTTTTTTCTTTTCCTCCGACACATCCAGGCCAGCTCATTGCCCTGCAGATGGCCTTTTCACTAATTGCCTGTTGTCTGTTAAGGACCCACGTGATCTTCCAAGTAATGAGGGAGGGGTCCCATGGAAAGAAAAGCTAATCAAACACATCTTGCCCCCACTTTCCCAGCCTCTAGTGTTCCCTTGGGCCCATCATCTGTGAGTTGGGAATAATATTTCTGGTTTTTCTGGTGCTTACCATCCCTTACTGGATACTGGGGAGTCCTCCCTCACACAAAAATCTTTGGATGTTGGGACAAATGACTCATAGGCGACTGCATGTGTGGTGGTAGGCCGAAAAACAGCTCCTCGAGACAGTGGGGCCTCCCTAACCCCTAGAACCCGTGTAGCCTTATTGGAAGAAAAGGTCTTTGGAGACATGGGAAGTGAAGGATCTTGAGATGAAGACATTATCCTGGATTATCTGGGTTTGCTCTCAATGCAGCCACGTGTATCCTTATAAGAGGAACACAGAGAGAAGTTGATATGAAGATGGACCAGAGAGAGATTCGAAGGCGCTAGTTTGGAGGATTGGAGAGATGCAGCCACCAGCCAAGGAATGCCAGCAACCACTAGAGACGGAAAGGGGCTAAGAACAGATTGCTCCCTGGAGGCTCCAGAGGTAGTGTTGTCCTGCTGACACCTTAATTTCAAACAATTTCAGATAATTTCAGACAAGTGAAACTGACTCCAGACTCCTCCAGACTCCAGAATTGTGAGAACAGACATTTCTGTTGTTTACACAGGGGTTTGTGCATGGACATGGGGCTGTTCATGGCTAGAAATTCCCAGTGGTGCCCAGGGACAGAGGACCCAGCTGGTGCAGCTATGGGGTAAACGGGAAAAGGGGAGGGATGGGCCTTTAAAGCTCTCAGCTGCCCCAAAGTCAAAATGCAGTTAGAGGCTTCATTTCCAACGACCGTGGGGTTGTTGTGTGTTGAGTCAAAACAGCAAAACCTTTAGAACAAGGCTTGGGGAACAGGGCTTAGCACAAATGAACTGTTAGTAAATATGACTCATCATTACTTTTACCATTTTAAAAATCACTTCTCTTTTCAGTTTCCCAAGCCAGTATTGGAGTTCTCACTAGTCTGGCTCTGAAACTCCCTGCTCCCACTACACTTCCTCTCCAGGGTTATTGCATCAATCCCTGTGTCTTTCAGTGATGCTCAGATGGACTTCCGCCATGGACCTGTCCCCAGGCTTCAGCCTGCAAGATCCCATTCCCTACTCACCGTCTTTCCACGGAGTTCTGACAGGCATCTCAGGCTCCACAGGTCTCCTAAACTGACCCCATGGTCTTTCCCTGCAAACCCCCTGCTCTACCAGGCTCTCCATGTGATGCAGTCACAATGCTACCCTTCCTGCTATTCTCACCAGGAAGCCAGAAGTTACCCATGACACCCCATAACCACTCCAACCATCCCCAGGTTTGGCTGATTTCAGCTCCTCTCCATTCCCAGCAGCTACTTCATTTCAGCCACTTAAAGTGCACGGGCCTGGAAACTCCATCCAAAATCCCCAAGGAGACCTGCACACCAACTCCACATCTTGATGTCAGTGGTCTTTGCTCTATTTTAGAATCACTTGGCTTTTTTTTTCAATTATTAGGCCCTGTCCCAGACAGAGGTGGTCAGAACCTCTAGGGTGGGGCTCAGAAATCAGAAACATTTAAATCTTAGGTGATTCCAAAATGCAGCCAAAGTAGAAGATGAGTGTGTTGGACTTGAGGTGAAAAGCTGGACCCTGATTCCCGAGCAAATAGAGGAGATGATGAACTTTAGCACTGGGTTAGTACCACTCGTTTTCCCAACAGCTAGCTCTTCTAGCTGCAGTGGCCCAAGAGTAAACCAACACCCTTTTTCTTTTCTTTTCTTTCTTTCTTTCTTTTTTTAAATTTCAACAGTGTTTTATTATTTTCTTTTAATTTTTAGAAATTGTGGTTAAAAAACACAAAACATCAAATTGGCCATCAATCATTTTTTTAAGTGTATAGTTCAGTAGTATTAACAGTATCGTATTGTTGTATAACAGATTTCTAGAATGTTTTCACCTTGCACCATTGAAACCCATCGAAGAGCAATTCCCCTTTTTACCCTCCCCACAGCCCCTGGCAACCACCATTCTACTTCCTGTCTCTATGATTTCGACTACTATAAGTACCTTCTGGAAATGGAATCACACAGTATTTATCTTTTTGTGCCCAGCTTATTCCACTTAGCAATACTGTCCTCCGGGTTCCATGTTGTAGCATGGTTCAGAATTTCCTTCCTTTGTAAGGCCAAGTAATACTCCATTGTAGATAAGCTGATTGCCAACCAGTTGTTCAAAGAAGTTACCATGGAGTTTTTCTCAGGGGGTTAAAGTCAGTGAGTTGTCATGGAGTTTTTCTCAGGGGGTTAAAGTCAGTGAGTTCTCTATGGTAAGTATAAAATATTCTGCTTAGATTTAATGACTAAGTATATTCTGGATGATCTTGGGGCCCTGGCATAAGGGAATTGTGTTACCTTATCTGCTTCAGCACTTGTTTTGGTGACTGTGGTGAATGGAAATGGCAGTGTCTCTCAGTCTCGAGGCCACGAGATATATTCTGAAGAGTCCACAAATATGTTCTTGGGGTCTTCATATTTTCATGTTTGGAAATCACCATTTATTTAATTTAATCCTTACAATCACCTTATAAGGTAGGTACTATTAATAACCCTGTTTTACAGATGAGGAAACAGAGTCAGAAAGGAAAAATGATTCACCTAAGGTCACAGAGCTTGTGAGTGATACAGTCAAAACTCAGAACCAGGTCTGATTGCAAAGCACTGTTCGATTATAAAGCACTAACTAGTAAACTACCTTCATGAGGACAGTTCTTATTCATCATTTTTAAAAAATAGTTTTATTGAGATATAATTCATACACCATACAATTCACCTATTTGTAGTGCACAACCATTGCCTTAATACATTCTGAGTCTTGCAGCCTTCATCTCAATCAACTGTAGAATATTTTTAAGATGACCAAAAGAAGCTCTACACCACATAGTCATCACCTTCCAATCTCCCTATTCCCTGACTAGCCTTAAGCTGCCACTGATATCTTTTGGCCTTATAGATTTGCCTATTGTGGCTATTTCATATAAATGGAATCATATAATATGTAGTCCTTTGCAACTGGCTTCTTTCACTTAGCATAATATTAACTGACTGAGCCACTGAGGTACCCCATTGTCTCTTCATTTTCGCGATGAGGACTGTTGAATCACAGGATTTTAATTCTGATGTCAGTTTATCAAGTTTTTCTTCTTTTGCCTGGGGTTTTGGTGTCATACCCAAGAAACTACTGCCTAATCAAGGGCCATGAAGATTATTGCTTATGTTTTCTTCCAAGAGTTTAGTAGTTTTAGCCTTATATTTAGGTCTATGATCCATTTGGAGTTAATCTGAGTGTGTGATGTGAAGTAGGGGTCCAAATTCATTCTTCTGTGTGTGGATATCCAGTTGTCAAAGCACCGTTTGTTGAAATAACTGTTGTTTCCCATGGAATGTTCTTGGAACTTTTCTCAAAAACAAATGTGTCTCTAGATATATGGGCTTATTTCTGGATTCTCACATTTATTGCACTGATCTGTGGGTCTATCCTTATGCCAGTACCACACTGTTTTGACTGCTGATAAAGGTAGTAATTTCACACTATAGAATAGAAAACTGAGGAGATCTACAAAGACACTAGGAAAAAAGGTGGGTGGGATGGGAAAGTTTCCTGGTAGTAGCCAAGAAGTGAATGGTCTTCAGAGTGCATAAGAGAAAACTGTTGAAAAGAAGTGTGGTGATGAACATCTACATAGAAAAATATAGTCACAGTATCTTGGAAGCATTTTAGGTAAGACATCCAAAATATTAGGCAATGCTGAAAGATGGGAGAGAACAGAATGTGAAAAGGAATGAGTGAGGCTATAGGGCAGAGTTTGGAGGAAACACCCTCTGCCTGCCAAGTGTGCAGATGATGAGAAAGGATGGCGGGCCAGTTCAGAAAAGCTCTTGAGGGGACTGTTGAGAAAATGCCCACTCCCTCCAATCGAGCTTCTTGGTTTACCCAGCCCCTACCTCAGGGAGGAGCCAGGAGTGGTGCTTTGTGGTGTCTAAGCTCCCACCCACCTGCCCATATCCCCTACTGGTTGGGGCAAGTGCCTAGCTGAACCAACAAACCCCAAGGGTGTGGCTCCTCGTTGTACTGGTAAGGGGCATTTTACAGTCTGGTCAGGAGCTCTGGAGACCACTGGGAGGCTTCAACATGGCTAAAGTTACCAGGAAGCCAGAGAAAGCTAGCACAGTTATGGAACAACCAACCCTAGGCACAAAACAATTAACCCCTAGCACAAAAAGAAAGAAGAGGAAGAGCCACTGTTGACCCAGATCCATGGGTAGTGGCAAGGTGAGACCACCTCACTCAAGTTCCTCCCCTTCTTTCCCATTCAATCCCCTCCCCCAAGACTCCCGCCCTTTTCTTGCCTGGCATAAAACCCCTCATTAGCCTTTGCCCCTTCTCATGAATCCTTCTTTTCCATTCATTCCCTCATCTTCTTCCTCCAATCCATTGCCCTTCTGGAATCAACCTATTTGCCCTTCCAGATGAAGAAGGTGCAGAGGAGAATGAAGAGGTTGCTTCACAGAGGTTCAAGAAAAAAATCCTCTTGTTCTAGTACAACAATTCCAAGAAAGCTGAAGAGAGTGAAAAATACCAAGAAATTTCGGCCTTTAGCAAAGATTGAATAGTAGCCTAAATCCAAAGCACTAAGGCTAGGCCCAAAAGACCCTACAATGGCAATCCTACAAAATATGACACCATCCTGGAAAAGAGATGGTGGTGATTAAAATGAAATCAACAACTTTTCAGAAGCCCCTTATTCCAGGAAGTGTGTGTGTGTGTGTGTGTGTGTGTGTGTGTGTGTGCGTGCAGGTTCTCTGATTATGAAGAACAAGGGGAAAATGGGAAGAGACAGGTTGTGATAAGGGAGAAGGTGAATTTCTAGACAGTTTGGGCCTATAGTGACAGGTCCACAGTTAGCCAGACATTATGGATAAAGACTGGTTGAGGACTGAACATTGAAGACAAACTTTCACTCTTAACATTTAACCCATAGACAAGGAGGAAAAAGTCCTTAGGGTGTATGTGTGTGCATGTGTGTGTGTGTGTGTGTGAGAGAGAGAGAGAGAGAGAGAGAGAGAGAGAGAGAGATCAGACATCAGTGTTTAGATTGCCAGAACCTGAATGTGGAAAGGTGTGATGGGTGTTGGGTGAAAGGGCCACCCCCTAATAAAAGGTAGACAAAGAAACTATCTTTAGGCCACCTACTTCATAGCAGTGCTTGCTTTCCCCTGCACTATGCAAGAAACAACTAAATGCCCTCAGAAGAACCCAAATGCATCCTAATAAAAGTTATTGACAGCACTCCCAAGGACTAAAATATGGTGTTTAGATGCTACAAACCCAACGCAAATGAGGTCCCTTTCTTGCTAAGAAAATTTGGGATGGAGCAGTGTGTCCTATCAGGTTAAGGAAAGCTTTGTCCAATCATTAGCTGACTCTTAAGCTAAAAGAAGAGATACTTTAGTGGCTACACACAACAAAGAATAAAACTTTATGGATTAGGAATGTCACCAAACCACCAAACAACAACATATCCCAATAAGTGGATATCCATATACAATGAAGTAAATTCAACCCCTCCCTCATACCATATATTTTTTTAAAAAATCAAAGACCTAAATATAAGTGCTAAAACTATTTAACTCTTAGAAGAAAACATAGATGTAGATCTTCATGACCTTGGATTAGGCAATTGTTTCTTATATATGACACCAAAAGCACAAGCAACCGAAGAAAAAATAAATTAGATGTCATCATGATTAAAATCTCTGGTGTATTGTAATTAAAATCTTTGGAGAAAATATTTTCAAGTCATATATCTGATAAGGATCTAGGATTTAGAATATATAAATAACTCTCTAAACTCAGTTAAAAAATGTCAGAGAAGTCAATTAAGAAATGGGTAGAGGGATGCCTGGGTGTCTCAGTTAAGTGTCTGCCTTTGGTTCAGGTCATGATCCCAGGGTCATGGGATCAAGTCCCACATCTGGCTCCTGGCTCAGCGGGGAGCCTGCTTCTCCCTTTGTCTGCTGCTCCCTTTACTTGTGCTCTCTCTCTCTCTCACAAATAAATAAATACATTTTTTAAAAAATATTTTATTTATTTATTTGTCAGAGGGAGAGAGTATGTGAAAGAGCAGCAGGCGGAGTGAGAAGCAGACTCCCCGCTGAGCAGGTTGCCTGATGCGGGTCTCCATCCCAGGACTCTGAGACACCCAGGTGCCCCAATAAATAAAATCTTAAAAAAAATTGAAGAGCACCTGAGTGGCTCGGTCAGTGAAGCATCTGCCTTTGGCTCAGGTCATGATCCCAGTGTCTTGGGATCAAGCTCTGCATTGGGCTCCCTGCTCAGTAGGGAATCTGCTTCTCCCTCACCCTCTGCTGCTCCCCCTGTTTGCGCTCTTTCTCTCTCTTTGTCAAATAAATAAATAAAATCTTAAAAAAAAGAAGTGGGTAAAGGATTTGAATAGATATTTCTCCAAAAAGATACGAAAAGAACAGTAACTCATGAAAAGATGCTCAATATCATTAAGCATCAGGGAAATGAAAATCAAAACCACAGTTAGGCATCATTTCTAGACATTTTTAAACACAATTAGACACCCACTAGGATGGCTGTAACTTTTTTTTTAATAGAAAATAACAAGTGCAGGTAAGGATGTAGAGAAATTGGAACTCTCACACGTTGCTGTTTGTAATGTAAATTGGTGCAGCCAAGGTGAAAACTAGTTTGGCCTTTCCTCAAAATGTGACACATATAGTGGCTATATGACCCAGCAAATCCAGTCCTATGTATCTAACTGAGAGAATGGAAAACATATGGCCACACAAAGACTTATACACAAGTGTTCATAGCAGCATTATTTGTAAGAGAGAGTCAAAAAAGTAAAAACAACCCAAACATCCATCAGTTGAAGAACCAATAAAAAAATGTGATCTAGCCATATAATGCAATATTATTCAGCCATTAAAAGTGGTGATGTACTCATACATGTGACAACATGGATGACCCTTGAAGACATGATGCTAAGTGAAAGAAGCCAGACACGAAAGCCCACATACTGTATGAGTTCATTCATATTATATGTCTGGAAAAGGGACTTCTACAGAGGCAAAAAGTAGATTAGTGCTGCTTAGAACTGGATTGGGGGAGGGATGAAAGAGGGTGGAAGGGACGACAGCTAAAGGGTACAGGGTTTCTTTTTGAGGTGATGAAAATGTTTTAAAACCAACTGGGGTGATGGTCCATTCGACCTGAATATGTTAAAAACCATTGAATTGTCCACTTCAAATAGGTGAATTTTATGGTCTGTGAATTGTATCTCAAGAAAGCTGTTAAAGAATCAACAGGAACCCTCAGTTTGTTTCCTGTAGTGTTGCCGGAGGGGAGGTGGGTGGGGAAATGGGGTAACAGGTGATGAGCATTAAGGAGGGCATGTGATGTAATGAGCATTGGGTGTTCTATGCAACTGATGAATCACTAAACTCTACCTCTGAAACTAATAATACACTATATGTTAATTAATTGAATTTAAGTAAATAAAATAAAATAAAATATCAACAGGAAAAAATCTCCGTCAAGAATGTACTCTCCTGATTTAGAGTCTTGTACCAAGATTCTGGTACATCTAGGCCTACAGTCTCACTGGACTGTTTCCAGTGGGGAAAGAAGGTGTTTCCAACAAGGAAATTGGGGTGCTATTACCAAAAGATGGAGGGATGGATGCTTAAACCCCTCCCAAGAATTATAATTTTACTTGGCATAAAATCCTAACATATTACCATGGACTGCCAGGCCCTAAATGACCCATTACCACCTGCCTCTCCAGTGTCATCTTCTACTACTCTTTCTTTTCCTCCTTATGCTCCTTGCTGTTCCTCAGACAACCTAAGCTTGTTCCTGCTTCAGGGCATTTTTATCAGTTGTTTCCTCTGCCTGCAACACTTTCCCCCCCAGGTCTTTGCATGGCTTCCTCCTTCTCATCATTCAGTTCTCAGCTCAAAGGTTATCTCAAGAGATGCTTTCTCTGACTACCCTTCCTCTGATTGCTTCATCGTCCTCTGTCATTATTTGATGACATTTCTACTATGTTTCTGTGTTTACTTCTGTCTACTTTTCTCCCTCGATAGAAAGTAAGTCTTATGAGATCAGGGACCGTCTTTGTTCTATCTGTCACGATAGTCCCAATATCCAGCATGGGGTTTAGCACATGGTAGAATCTCAGGAAGTGTTTGTTAAATGTACAAGTAATTAAAAAACCCCAAATTTATGGAAATGAACTTTCGATACCATACGCTATCTTTTTTTGGACATGGGCAATGGAAAGAAAGATGGGTGGTGAACATAACCTTGAGGACAGGAAAAATTAGGATGATCAGAACTTGATCATAATTGTTGTATGGAGTGATAGTACCAGGATTTCCCGAAATCCATTAAGAATATAAATCGGTGCTCTGAATGGGACCTAGATAGCCATTCTCCGGAATGCTGTAGCTCGCCACCTTCTCTCCCTCTTCATTTTCACTCTATCGGGTACCATCCTCTGTCTCTTTCTCATTGAGGTCCTGGCAGTTATGTTTCTTTGTTCCTGAAAGCACCCATCCACATCGCTGTGCATGAGTCAACTCCAGTTCCTCTCCCTCTTCAAAATCTTTCCAGTTCATGTTGCTGGGTATCAGCATGCCCCCAAACTTGGTTGCCATACCTCTGTAGGAGGCATCTGTGTTCTGTAAGCTTCTACCACAATAGAGCCTTAGTGTCTAGGGCAGTCTTTGAAACTGTTACTTGTGCATGGCTCAGAGGCTCCAGCCAAGCTGAGAAAGGCAATACAAGAAGGTGTGTGACAGATGACATATTGCTGCTGCTGAGCTGGTCCTGAGTCCCTGGCCAGCCCTTGGTGCTGAGTGAATGAGTATCATATGTCCCACCTGCACCGAGGGAATTGCAACACAGAAGCACACAAATTCATGGCCAGTCTAGGGTTGAATGTCTCTTTGCATTGCACTGCTTTGCTCTCAGCAGCTTGCTCATGCATGAGCAGGCAGAACTGCTGGCTTTGCTCAAACCAGGCAGCTCACTGTGAAGGTGGGAATGTGCGGGGGCTGTCTGTCTATTCTGGGAGGGGCTTCAGGCGGTCTACACAACTAGAGGAATGGCTACTAAGCAAAGATCTTGCTGTTTATAACCATTTAAAGAGACATTGCCTTTTTTCATTCATTGCTTTGTTACATTTGCAACTTTTTTTTTTTTAAAGATTTTATTTATTTATTTCACAGAGGGAGAGAGATCACAAGGAGGCAGAGGGGCAGGCAGAGAGAGAGGGGGAAGCAGGCTCCCTGCTGAGCAGGGAGCCCTGAGATCATGACCTGAGCCGAAAGCAGAGGCTTTAACCCACTGAGCCACCCAGGCGCCCTACATTTGCAACTTTTATCCACATACTGTTTTATTATAGAATTGTGGCCTTGCAATGAATATATATTTTTATTCTGTTTTTCTTTTATATTGTTACATAGGCATTTTCTATGACATATAATTTGTAAACCTATCGTTGTCAAGGTTGTATAATATTCCATCTCGTATAGTGGTTTTCAACCAGGGGCAATGTGGTTCCCCCCCCAGGAGATATTTGGCAATGTTCAGAGACATTTTTTATGGAGGTATAACTGACATATAACTTTATATTAGTTTCAGGTGTACAACTTAATGATCAATATTTGTATGTATTGCAAAATGATCTCCAACAATAAGCCTCATTAGCATCCATCAGTACATAAAATTAACAAAAAATTATTTTCTTTCTTTTCTTATGATGAAGTTTTACTCACTTAGCAACTTTCAAATGTGCAATACAGTTTTATTAACTATAGTCACCATACTGTACATTATATCCCCAGGACTCAAATTTATTTTATAACTGGAAGTTTGTATGTTTTGAAGTGGGTGAAGGGGGTCAAAAGGTACAAACTTACAGTTCTAAAATAAAGGGGCATTACTTTTGGATGTAGTGAGGAGAGCCTGGAGCCTGGAGGTCCTTACCCCAGAATAGGCTTCCCCCTGTCCTAGCCACCAGGTCTTGGAGACCCATAGACAGCCCTGTTAAACTGTAGGGGTACCGATGAGACTGTGGGAATGGAGGTTGAAATATGATCTGAGAAGAGAAGACAAGAAAGTGGAGAAAAACAGTAGCCCAGGTTTGCAAGGTGCAAGCCTGAGTCATTCCCTCAGAGGTTGTTTCCCCCCTTTGCCTTGACGGGAAAGCATCTTGCCGTGCCTGCCCATTTCTGTCTTCAGTTTTGGATAGGAGTCCATTGAGGAGCAAATCTTCCTCTGGGCAAGTCCTTGGGGCCACTGGCCATTAGTTCTCCTCTATCTTTCTCCCCTTGACGATTTAGCAGGCTTAGTGCCACACTTAGACCCATGCAAGAAGAGGCCCACTCTGGTCCCTGTGCGTTAGAGGTCCTCACTTTGAGGAGGAGACAGTGGAATCAGAGGTGTGCCTTCACAGGGCCCCTGGTCCCCTTCTAGACCACACAGTAGATACCTGGGAAGCTGAAATTCCCTGCCTAAATAGCCACAAGCCCATTTCCAGAACCACCATAAGCTCCTTTCCAGAGCCTGCCTTCCTGAGGACACACCCATAGTTAATGTGGGCACCTGTGTCCCTGAGGGGTGGCTAGGAGGCTATTGTTTGTCATTTAGGGAGAGTGGGGATGGAACTTAGAAGCATGGGCTTATAAATCCACACAAGCATATCTGAGGCACGTCTCAGTAAGGGGAGAGCCCAGATTGAGGAGAGAAGTTGGATAGTTGGGAGGTCACTTGCTGGAGGCTGGTATTCTCCATGTCACTACATTTATTTATTTATTTATTTATTTATTTATTTATTTATTTATTTATTATCTATTTATTTATTTATTTATTTACTATTTTATTTATTTATTTGAGAGAGAGAGAGAGAGAGAGCACGAGCAGGGCAGAAGGGCAGAGGAAGAGGGAGAAGCAGACTCCCCGGCTGAGCAGGGAGCCAGATGCGGGGCTCTATCCCAGGACCCTGAGATCATGACCTGAGCTGAAGGCAGACACTTAACTGACTGAGTCACCCAGGTGCCCTCCATGTCACCACATTTAGGTGTAGAATTTTGAGTCTAAGAGTTTTGAACTTCGCCTTCCAGGTCATTATGAAGGTATATTTGTTGAGGTAGAAGGATAGGACAGTTTGTTAGCTATAAAGCTTTTAGGAGAAAACATAGGAGAAAATCTTCATAACCTTGGATTAGGCAAGAATTGCATAGATATAATTTTTTAAAAAGCATAATCCATAAAAGAAGAAAAATCACAAATTGGACTTTATCAAAATTAAACACTTATGCTCTTCCAAAAACGTTTTTAAGAAAGTACAACGATAACCTATAGAATTGGAGACAGTAATTGCAAATAGGCCTGAAAAGGAACTTGGATACACAATATAAATAAAACTCTTACATTTCAATAATAAAAAGATAACCTAATTGAATCCATTAAAAATTTCAACACAGAACGTTTATGAATGGCTAATAAGCTCATGAGAAGCTCTTCAACTTCACTTGCAATTAGAGAAATGTAAATCTAAACATAACGAGAGGCCACTTCACACCTGCTAGAATGGCTTTAAGTTTTAGAAATGGGAGATAACATGCTGGTGAGGACGTGGAGAAACCGGACCCCTCGTACATTGCTGGTGGGGATACAGAATGGTGCAGTCACTTTGGAAAACAGTTTGGTAGTGCCTCAAAAAGTTAAACCTAGAGTTACCCTATGATCCAGCAAGTTCACTCCAAGGAAATACCCAGAAGAATTGAAAATATTTGTCCAAGTGAAAACTTGTACACATTTACAGCAACATTAATCACAGCAGATGAAACAACCTAAATGTCCATCAACTGGTGAATGGATAAACAATATGTGGTCTAGCCATACAATTGGGTATTATTCCCCCATAAAAAGGAACGAAGTGCAGATACAGGCTATGCCATGGGTGAACCTTGAAAACATTATGCCAGGTAAAATAAGCCAAGCCCCAAATACTACATATCGCTGATTCCGTTTACAAGGAATGTCCAGAGCAGGCAAACCCACAGAAACAGAGAGCAGATCAGTGGTTGCCTAAGGTCTGGGGGAGGTTGGGGAGAATATATTGTGACCGAATGGGCACGAGAGATCCCCTCGTGGTGGGAGAAATGTTCTAAACCTCAAGCGTGTCAGTGGGCGCACCAATATACATTTCCCAAAAATCACTGACTTGTGCATTGAAAATGGATGCATTTTATAGTATTTAAATTATATGTCACTGAAGCTGTTAATAAGACAAATCGTGAAACCACGAAGTCCTGTGGATGTGGCAAAATAGATCAGCAGAGGTCTTGCTGACAAGCCCGTCACAATTTAGAATCTCTACTTCTCATGCTCATTTCAATTCTTTGTCCTCTGCTAATTGCTCGTGATAACCTAGATTTCTTCCTGATCTGTGAAATAAGCTGGGGACAGAGTCTGACTGCTGAAGCTGTTACTTTTAAGAAACTCCATCTTCTCCCCACCTCTTTGCATCATTAAAGCCACACAAACCTTATGCCTATTAAAAAGCAAAGACTGCTGAACTTGCAGCATCATGTGAAACAAGGAGCAGGGCCCCAGCTCGGCAGCAGTGTGTGGAAAACCTTGGTTTTGGTTTTTGCTCTCAGGAATCGGGATAGGGAGCTGACAGTTGGCAAGTTGTCCGCGATAAAGCTCCATCCATCCCACCCCTCCAGGATGCTTATTTCTTCCTACTACTCAGCTGGCCTCGGCAATCTGTAGTGTCATTTTATCATTTTATTGTATTTATCAGCAATACAATAATGCAGACCTTCCAAACGCTTAATGTAGTCATTAGCTGCGCCAAGAGCAGAAATTCGTGGATATGGTAGAGGGTTGGGGAGAAGCTATTTTTGAAACGGAGACAAATAAAAGGACATCTGCAGCCCTCTGCCAGGAGACCCCGTTTTCCTTTCTTCTTTAGGAGTTTGGAATGAACTCCACAGAGGGCAGTTGAAAAATTAGAGTTGGACTGAACCAACATGCTCCAGAAAGGGGGGTCAGGGCTAGGAGGAAATGCTCTCCTCTGAAATGGCTGCTCCCCCCATGGGACAGCAGGCATGGTGGGTGGGTGGGCGAGGCTGGAGGAGGCGCTGTTTTAAGGAGGGCACGTGTTGCATGGAGCACTGCGTGTTATGTTATACGTAAACAATGAATCTTGCAATAACACTACATCAAAAACTCATGAAGTATTGTATGGTGCTTAACATAATGCAATAAAAATTTAAAAAATAATAAAAATTTAAAAAATAATAATAAAATGAAAATGCCTCCTAGCAAATAGGAGACTCCAACTTGTAGGAAGAGAAGAGCTGGAGAGAGAAAAGTAGCCCAAAGCCAGAAATGAACACTAAGACATCTTTTCTTCTGAACCTGATCATGTTTTTACAGAGCACTGCTGTTCAACACGGTAGTCACTAGTCACATATTGCCCTTTAAATATGAATTAATTCAATTTAAGTAAATTAAAATTTCACTTCTTTACCTATCCTAGTCGCATTTCAGGGGCTCGGTAGCTCATAGCTACCATACTGGAGGGAGTAGGTATAGAACATTTTTGTCATCACAGAAAGCAATCTTGAACTGCACTAATTCAGGAGAAAATGGAAAGATTTTGTCTGGTCCCACTTGTTTATCTTATAAGCAGGGAAACACTATCTGTTAAAGAAATACGATTTTATAGATTAAATTCGGGCCAAGACACATTGTTGTTAAGCCTTTAGCTCCTGACCTTCATCCAGTGGTTCTCAAACCTTGTTGTACCTTAGAATTACCTGGAGAGCTTTTAAAACCCTGAATGCTCAGGCCACAAAGCTGACCAATTAGATCAGAGTCTCTGGGGAGTTGGATTGGGCTTCAGGTTTCTTAAAAAAAAAACAACCCACAAAACTTTAAGAATAATTGGTGTTTTAAAGAAGCATTGAGAAGATCCTACAGAGTTCCCATATATCCCACACCTAGCTTACCATATTACTAAAATCTTATGTTAGTATGGTACTTTTGTCACAACTAGTTAACCAATATTGATACATCACTATTACGAAGGACTATACTTCATTCAGATTTTCTTAGTTTTTACTTAATGTCCTTTTTCTGTTCCAGGACCCCATTCGGGATACATACTGCACTACATTAAGTTGTCTTGTCTCCTGGGGCTCCTCTGAGCTATGACGGTTTCTGAGACTTCCCTTGTTCTTTATGATCTTGACGGTTTTGAGGAGTACCAGTCAGATATTTTGTAGAAGGACCCTCAGATGTGACTTGTCTGATGTTTTTCTCACAATGAGACCGAAGTTATGGGTTGTTAAGAAGAAAACTACAGTCCCAAAATGGAGTCACTTATGCTAGGCCTAATCACCAAACCAGGGCTTGATATCTAACCTAACTGTGGCTTCAACCTCCCCCAGAAACATAGTCTTAACTGGTCAGGAATTATCTGCTCGGCACCAATGTAGTAATCTGTCACATGGGCTCTCACTAACAGCCTCCCAAAAGAAAATGAGGTAATCTGCACAATAACACCTCTTGCCCTTCCCCCTAAGGGAAGGTGTTCTGGCCTGAAACAATCCTTTCTTCTCTTTTGCTGATCACTTTCTTGCGCACCTTCCTTCCTATAAGAAACCTCCCATTTTGTACAACTCCTTTGAGTATCTAATTTGCTAGATAGGATGCTGCTCAATTCATGAATTGCTTAATAAAGCCAATTAGATCTGCAAATTTACCCAGTTGGATTTTATTTTTAACAGGGTTTTGGGAGGAAGATCACAGATAAAGTGCCCTTTTCATCACATCATTTCCAGGGTAAAGTACAGGCTATCAGTAGGACTCATTCATCACTGTTGATGCTGTCCTGGTTGAGAGAATGTTTGTTAGGATTATCTACTGTAAAGTTACTCTATTTCCTCCCTTTCCACACTGTTAAAAAAGATTTATTTATTTATTTGAGAGGGGAGGTGCAAAGGAAGAGGGAGAGGGAGAGAGAATCTCAAGCAGACTCCCTGCAGAGTCTGATCTCAGGACTCTGAGATCCTCATTGAATTGGAATCGAGAGTCTGATGCTTAACTGGCTGAGCTACCCAGGAACCTCTCCCATACTGTACTCTTTGGAAAGAAGTCCCTATGCCCAGCTCGTATTTAAGGAAGAGGGATTTATGCTCTACCACTCTGAGGGGGGAATGTTTGTATAAAGTATTTGGAATTCTACTACATGGGAGGTTTGTTTCTTCTCTCCCACTTATTTATTTATTTATTTATTTATTTATTCAATCATTTGATTATATAATATACAATCATGTACATTTATTTTACACTTCAGTTTATAAGCCAATAAGTTATTTTGTTATTCAAATTTTTCTACCTCTGGCTACTGATAGCTCTTTCAGTCCATGTGTGTATCCCTCTGATGTAATTCTGTCAACATAGTGGTTTTTCTTTTGAGTACTTCCTTACCGTACAAGGTGTTCTAGGTTCATCTTATATATATCCTGACCTATTTCTAAAATCTGCCATTTCTCCAAGGAGCCCTGATTCTTTTTATTGGAGAATGGTAAGACCAAGAGCTGGGTATTAAGCGTACTCATTGCTATTGAGGTGTTCTTGCTTCTAGTTCTTCAGCTGACAGAACAAAGAAATATGTGTGTACATACTAACTTGAGAATATACATGTATACACACATCTGTAAATATTTCTATATGTAACCATCTATGTATATATTAAAGTGAAAATGGATTCCTACTGATGTGACTAACTCTCCATTACCACATGAATCATTCTAGCTTTCTCCCCTTGCTTGTCTCTACTTCCCATGTCAACAGTGAGAAGCCAGGCTCCCACCATTGCCATCCATTTACTTGATTGTTCAGTTCCAGTATACATGTATAGTGATATCAGACTTGCTAACCTGCAACCATCACCACAGTCAACTTTAGATTATGTTCATTACCTGAAGAAAAAACCCCTCTGTCCTTTTAACTATCACTCCCCTACACCCTGTCCCCACCCTCGCCACAGCACAAAGCAACCACTAATATACTTTCTGTCTATGGATCCCTGTTCTAGACTTTCATATGAATGTTAATTTCATCTTTACTCCTTTATACATAGTGTCCTCCCCCTCTCTCTCCTGCCTTTATCTCTCTTCCCCCTCTCTTTATAGATATGACATATATATGTATATATACATATATATAAAATATACATTTCTTTTATATATATATATATTTTACTGCCTTATTACAATAGCTAGGATCTCCAGTACAATATTAAATAGAAGTGGTGGGGTAGACATCCTAGTTTATTGGGAAAGCAATCAGTCCTTCACTATTAAATATGATGTTAATTTAGTGGGTTTTTTTAAAACAGGTACTTTATTAGATTGAGGAAGTTTCCCTTTATTCCTAGTTTGTTGATAGATTTAATCATGACTGGATGTTGAATTTTTTAAAGGACTTTATTTATTTATTTATTTATTTATGAGAGAGAGAGATAGAGAGGGAGAAAGAGCACAAGCAGGGGGAGTGGCAGGCAGAGGGAGAAGTCTCCCTGCTGAGCAAGGAGCTTGATGTGGGACTAGATCCCAGGACCATGAGATCATGACCTGAGCTGAAGGCAGATGTTTAACCAACTGAGACACCCAGGCATCCCTGGATGTTGAATTTTCTTTAACTTCTTCTCTTTCAATTGAGATGGTCGCATGAATTTTCTTATTTCTCTTAAAATGGTAAATTACATTAATTAATTTTTGGATGTTAAATTCACTTTGCATTCCTGGTGTAAACTCCATTTGGCTCTGATGCACTATCTTTTTTTTTTATCATGCTTTTGGATTTGATTGAATACATTTTTTAAAAGAGTTTTTACACCTATATTCAGGAAGGATATACTCTTGTAATTTTCTTTCTTAAAAAAATAATCTTACCTGGTTTGGGTTTATGAGTAATACTGGGGGAACCTGGGTGTCTCCGTCAGTTAAGTGTCTGACTCTTGATTTTGGCTCAGATCATGATCTCAGGTTTGTGAGATCAAGCCCCGTGTCAGGTTCTGGGTTCAGTGGGGAGTCTGCTTGGAATTCTCTCTCTCCTTCTCCCTCTACCCCTCTCTATACTTGCACACCCTCTCGCTCTCTCTCTAAAATAAACAAATATTTTTTTTTTAAAAAGAGTAATACTGGCTTCATAGAATGAGTTGGAAAGTTGCCCCTCCTACTTAATTTTATGGAAGTGTTTGAGTAGAATTTTAAAAACATATTTTCTAGAATTCACCTCTGAAGGTTTTCTGAGCCTGAGGTTTTCTTTGTGGGAGGTTTTTTAACAAGTATTCAATTTCTTTAATGTGTTCAGCAATTTTCAAGTTATGTATTTCTTCTTGGATGAGGCTGGGTAGTCTGTCTTTCAAGAGTTTTCCTTCTCATCCAAGTTGTCATATTTATTGACATAAAGTTATTCATAATATCATCTTTTTTCATTTTAATTGAGGTAAACCATATATAACACACAATTTATCATTTTAACCAGTTATATTTGCCCAGTTAAGTAGCATTAAGTATTTTCACACTGTTGTACAACCATCACCACCTTCCATCCCCAGAACTTTTTTTATCTCGCACGATGGAAACTCTGTCCCTATTAAACAACTTTCTTTTACTTCTCCACAGCCCCTGGAAACCACCACTGCCCTTTTTGGCTCTGTAAATTTGACTACTCTAGTAACAAATACAACTCAAATCATACAGTACTTGTCAATTTGTGACTGCCTTATTTCACTTAACATAATGTCTTCAAGGCTTATCTACACTATCCCATGTGTCAGAATTTCTTTCCTTTTTAAAGCTGAATAATAGCCCACTGTATGTATATGACACATTTTATTTTATCCATTCATCTGTCGTTGGCCACTGGGATTGCTTCCAATTTTTGGCTAGTGAGAATAATGCTGCTATGAGCAAAAGTCTACAAATATCTGTTCAAGTCTCTGCTTTCAGTTCTTTCAGATATATACCCAGAAATTGAAATACTGGATCATGCAGTGATTCTATTTTTAATTCTTTGAGGAACCACCATACTGTTTTCCACATCACCTCACCATTTGATGCTCCCACCAGCAAAGCACAAGAGTTCCAATTTCTCCATATATTTTCTAGCACTTATTTTCAATATCATTCTCTTTTCCTCTGACTACTTTTTTTTTAAAAAAAAGATTTATTTAAGAGAGACAGTGTGTGCAAGTGGGGGTGGGCAGAGGGATAAGGAGAGAGAGAATCTCAAGCACACTCCCCACTGAGTGTGGAGCCTGATGCAGGGCTCGATTCCAAGACCTTGAGATCATGACCTGAGCCTCAGTCAAGAGTCAGACACTGGGATTCCTGGGCGGCTCAGTCAGTTAAATGTTTGCCTTCAGCTCAGGTCATGATCCCAGGGTCCTGGGATCAAATCCCACATCAGGCTCCTTACCTGGTGGGGAGCCTGCTTTTCCCTCTGCCTGCCACTCCCCCTGTTTGTGTTCTCTCTCGCTTGTACTCTCTCTCTCTGTTAAATAAATAAAATCTTTTAAAAAAGAGAGTCAAGACACTTAACTGACTGAGCCATCCAAGTGCCCTTTTCCTCTACTTTTTTTTAAAAAGGTTTTCATTTATTTATTTGAGAGAGAGAGGGCATGAGAGAGGGGAGGGTCAGAGGGAGAAGCATACTCCCTGCTGAGCAGGGAGCCCGATGTGGGACTCCTGGGACTGACTCCAGGATCATGACCTGAGCTGAAGGCAGTTACTTAACCAACCAACAACCAAAGGCAGTTGCTCAACCAAGCCACCCAGGTGCCCCTTCTGACAACTTCTAAGATTTTCTTTTTATCACTGATTTCAAGCATTTTGATTATGATATCTGTTAGTGCAGGTTTCTTCATTTTTCTTGTGCTTGGCTTTGTTGAGCTTCATGGATCTGCTGGTTTATAGTTGCCATTCATTTTTTTAAAGTTTGGTCATTATTTCTTCAAACATTTTTTAAATTTCTCTTCTGTCTTTTGGAGACTTGAACTATATATATATATTTGTTTGCTTGAAGTTGTGCCATATTTCACCGATGCTATTTATTTATTTATGCTTTTTGTTTTCATTCTGTGTTTCATTTTAGATGGTATGTATTGCTATGTCTTCATAATCTTTTCATCTGCAATGTGTAATCTATCATTAAGACTCTCCAGTATATTTTTCATCTTAGACATTCTAGAAGTTGGTTTGGATCATTTCATATGTTCTATTTCTCTACATAATGCGTCCAGTCTTTCCTCTAGCTTCTTGAACATATGGAATACAATTAAAATAATTGTTTTAATGCCCTTTTCTATTAATTTCATCATCTATTTAATTTCTCTGTCAATTTTAATAGAACTTTCTCCTTATTATGGGTTGTGTTTTTCTTCTTTTTTGCCTGTCTGGCAAATTTTTATTGGATGTCAAGTATTGTCAGTTTCACCTTATTAGATACTGAATATTTTTATATTCCTATAAATATTCTTGAGCTTTGTTCTGGGATGCAGAACAAAATAGTTTGATCTTTTCGGGTCTTGCATGAGCAAAAGTTTTGTTAGTTGGGGCAAAACATAGTTTAGACTAGAGTTAATTTTTGATTACCACGGAGGCAAGATCCTTTTTATTGCTTTAACCTAAGATTTGTCAAACTCTGTACTATTGGAATTTTGGGACAGATAATTTCTTATAGTGAGGAGCTGTCCTGTGCATTGTAGGATGTTTAACAATATCCCTGACCCTTACATACTAGATACCACTAGCATGCCCCCAGTTGGGGCAACCAAAAATGTCTCCAGATTTTGCCAAATGCTCCCTTGGGCACAACATTGCCTTCCATTGGGAATCACAGCTCTGATGCTCCCTTAATTATGAGATTTCTCACACTAACTGGACAACAGACAGTATCTCTACCTGTGTGTGATCTCTGGGCACTGTCCCTATAATCCTTTTCAGTGATTACTTTCCTGGTTTTGGGTAGTTTCCTCACTTGTACTAATCAGTAGTTTTCTGAATATTTGAGGGAGATACCCAAAGATCTCTGGATTTCTCTCTCTCTCTACATCTCTTTCCTCTCTGGAACTCTGTCATGTGAGCTCTAGTCATCTCCATTTCTTCAGACTCCCACCCCTGTATACTTAATTTAGGAAGACTGCCTAGGTTCCCTCTCCCCATGCTGAACCTTGGAAGCTTTCTTCAGCTGGTAATCTGGGGCAATATCAAAGTTCACCTCATTCATTTTCCATAATCCAGGGATAACTCTTTTTTATTGTCCGATGTCTAGTGTCTTGAGTGACATGTTTTATGTATTTTGTCTAGTTTTTTTTTTAACTTGTTTCAAGTGGGAGGGTAAATACCTTCCATGATACTTTGTCCTGACTGGAAGCAAAAGTAACATTTAGTAGTGTGTATTGTTTAACTTATCAATATTTGGAGCTTTTCCAGATATTTTTGTTCTTTATTTCTAATTCAATTCCACTCTGGCTATAGAAAAGTCTCTGTTTGATTTCAATTATTTTAAATATACTGAGACATGTTTTATGGCCCAACATATGGTGTATCTTGGTGAAATGTCCAATGTGAATTCAAAAAGAATGTCTTTTTTGCTGTTAGGGGATGGAACGTTTTATAAATGTCATGTAGGTAAAATTGGTTAATAATGTCGTTCTAGTCTTTATATCCTTACTGATTTTTTTTAGTATACTTGTATCAGTTACTGAAGGCAGAATATTGAAGTCTCCCAATGTAATTGTGGATTTGCCCATTTTTCATTTTGTTTCTGTCAGTTGTTGCTTCATGTATTTTGACACTAGTTATTGATTTCATCCATATCTAGAATTATTATGTCTTTTTGATGAATTGACCTGTTTATAATTATAAAATGTAAATGTCCCACACTAGCCTGGGTAATATTCCTTGTTCTGAAGTCTTCTTTGTCTGATATTAATATATGTAATCAGCTTTCTTATGATTAGTGCATGGTACATATTTTTCCATCCTTTTACTTTTAACCTATTTGTGTTTCCATACTTAAAGTGGACTTCTAGTATAAATTTACATTTAATATAATTATCAATTTATTTGGATTTATTTGCTTTCTGTTTTCCTCATGCATTTGGTTGTTTTTTTTCTTCCTTTCCTGATTTTTTTGATATTATTATTTTATTAACATTCCATTTAACCACCTCTCTTGGCTTATTAGCTGTCTTTGTTTTATCTTTTCAGTAGTTGCCTAATATTTATAGTATACAATTTTATCTTATCATGGTCTATCTTCAAATGATATTATACCCCTTAATACACTGAAAACCTCACAACATCTTCTTCCATTTTCCATCCTATCCTTCATGGTATCATTTTCCTACATTTTATTTCTACATATGTTACTGGCACCACAATGCATAATTATTGCTGCTTCAAATAGTCAGTCAGGTTTAAAGAAATTTAAAAGAGGGGTGCCTGGGTGGCTCAGTGGGTTAAGCCTCTGCCTTCAGCTCAGGTCATGATCTCAGGGTCCTGGGATCGAGTCCCACATAGGGCTCTCTGCTCAGCAGGGAGCCTGCTTCCCCCTCTCTCTGCCTGCCTCTCTGCCTACTTGTGATTTCTCTCTCTCTGTCAAATAAATAATCTTAAAAAAAAAGAAATTTAAAAGAATGTGAAGAAATCACTTAAATATTTAGCCACATATTTAACCTTTCCAGTTCTCTTGATTTCTGTGCAGAGGTCCATGTTTTCATCTGGTATCATCTTCTTCCCGCTTGAAGAAATTCCTTTAACATTTCTTATAGACTGGGATTGATGGCAAGGAGTAACGTCAGATTTTGTTTGTCTGGAAAAATCTTTATTTTACTTTTATTTCTGAAAGCTCTTTTCCCTGAGCATAACATTCTAAGTTGACAGTTTCTTTAGCATGTTAGAGTGGCTGTTCAGTTGTTTTCTGGTTTGCATAGCTTCTGGTGAGAAATTTGTTATCACTCTTATGTATATTCATATATATATATCTCTCTTGTTCCTCCTTTCTGTTTCTGTGACTCCAATTATGTGCATGTTAAATCACTTGATATTGTCACACAGGTTGCCAGAAACTCTTTCCAACTATGTCTTGAGTAGCTCCAGGGACTGTGGAGCCCCAGTATTCAGATGTGGTCCTTTTTGTTGATTGCTTCTCTTCCAATGTAATATCAGCCTCTCAATAATCACTGAAGAATCTTTGTTATAATTATTTTAGAGGCAGGAATTTTCCTCTGACTTTCTTTTCGATGTGCCTTATTAAGTAACATTAAGGCATTAAACAATTTAAACATGTTTGCAGTTGGTCACCTCCCCATCCACCAACACATTCCTTTTACTGATAGGTGTTAGTATGTGTTTGGATATAGATGTGTTTCTAATAACTTAAAAGTTACAGTAGCAATCAATATTAGCACTAGAGATTCAGAAAGTACAGAAAAGGGAAAAAAGGAGAAAATAGAAATTATCCATATGTCCCACCTCCCAGCTGGAGATAATTGTTGCAAACCATTTGACATGTATATTTCTTATACTATACATCTTTGTATCATAACTGTTATTTAAAATTAAAATTGGAATTATGTTGGGCATCTATTATGCAACCTATTTTTTTGCATAATATATTATGAATGAATGTCTTTGCATTGATTCAGTGTTCTTCTATTTTATTTACTCAACAGAGTACTTACTATATTTCAGGCACCGTTATAAGCACTTTATTAATATTAACTCATTTATTTCTCATGACACTATGACTAGTAGATATTAATAATACACCCCGTTTCATAGAAAAGGACACTGAGGCAGAGAGAAGTTTGGTAATTTGCCCAAGATCCAATAGCTAACCTTGTAAGTCATGGGGCCATATTCAAGCTCAAGCAGTCCAAAACATCCTTTTTATTTCTGTATATATGAAATCTAGTTCCTGGTATATATATATTTTAAAAATTTTATTTATTTATTTCACAGAGGGAGAGAGATCACAAGGAGGCAGAGAGAGAGAGAGAGAGGGGGAAGCAGGCTCCCTGCTGAGCAGGGAGCCCGATGCGGGCCTTGATCCCAGGACCCTGAGATCATGACCTGAGCAGAGGCTTTAACCCACTGAGCCACCCAGGCGCCCTAGTTCCTGGTATATTTTTACTAAGGATCCTAACACACCAATTAGGCCCAGGTGAAATCTCCATTGCCCTATGAATGGATTTTTCCCCCACTGCCTAGCATCCATTTCCTTTCCTCATAGTTCCCTGATTTCTTCTTAGGGACTCCTCTCCCACTCTGCTCGCTCTTGGTTGGACAATTAAATCTGGACACCTGGTGAAGCTGGGGGCATATACATGACCCAAGCACAGCTAATTTTATGCTGTTCCCTAGGACTTGGATTTTGGGGCGTTTTAAATTAATTTGTTTCATTATGATGTCAGCTGCACAAGGGCAGGGATTCTTAATTGGTTTTGTTCATGGTTGTATTTCCAGTACTTAGGACAGTTCTTGACATACTAGGGCTCAATAAATATTTCTCAAATATATGCGTGAATTTGTAAAACAGCACGGTGCTAGTCACAGAGTAGATGCTCAAAAATTGGAGCTATTACCACTACCATCATGATCATCATCATCATTATTATCTATCTCCCTCTACTGGAATGAAAGCCCCATGAGAATGGGGGTGTTGTCTGTTTTGTTTACTGCTGTATCCCTAACATTGTACACTGTGCCTGGCCCATGGTAAATATGTATTGGAAGAATGAATGGATTCCAATAGTGGTATATGTTTGGGTGAAGCTGACTCGTTCCAGACCCTCCGGGGCACCCTGGTTCTTGGCTCTTTCAAGCTTGGTTCTTTAGTTTTCTTATGACTTCCTGAGCTTTTCTATAGGCTTACAGTGCATTTCCATATTTGCATAAGTTACCCAGAATCTTTTTTGGTTGCTTACAGTAAGAAACCTCTAGCTAAAACACCAACCTATAGGAATGTCTCTATCAAATCTGGAACACTATGGTGTTAGTATCAGTGGAGGACCAAGGACACATGATCTGAGATGTGATCTCTGTGAGCTGTTATAGTTGGTATTGCTATGATTACTGACTCAATTCTGTTGCTATTTGCTGGAATATTGGCATTTGAAGAGCTAGAAGGACATTTGAGAGCCTTGTGGGGATATTATCCAGTAGTGTATTTAATGCCAAGCTAGTCCTGGGAAAAGGGAGCCAGATGTTTGCTTTGTCTGGGTTACTTGTTTGGCAAGGACTCACAGTCTTCTGACATCCTTTTTCATGTACCTGGCTACTGTCTGTCTCTAGAGTGACTGCATTTTGTAAAAGGTAGTTGTTGTCCTGGGGGCAGAGATTCATGACGTGTATCTTGGATGTCTAGTAGACAATAAAATTTAGTATCAGAAGACCTCAGTGTGAATCTATTCCTCCAACTTATTGGCTGGAGCAGTGTGAAATCCATTTTTCAAGTAGTTTTGGTGATATGGCACCAATGATTTGAAAGAAAATTCCAGGCCCTCTCTATGACTGCCTCACACTTTTTTCATGACACCATTCCTGAAGGAGTCATGAAGTGCTTCACTTTGCAGATCAATGTTAATTTGATAAGCACCACCAATTTACCTTCTATGCTTTCTTAGCTCAAAGGGGCCAAGTAGAGCCTCTAAGATGATTTGTAACTAGGTGAGGAGGTTGCTTCATCAAAGGCTCCTTAGCGGGAAAGTAGTTGTTAAAATCCACAAGAAATTGATTCTTTCTTCCCGTCTAGGTATTTATTCCAGTAGGTCTGCACATCCCTCTTCATCATTATTATTCAGCTCAATCTGAAATCATTTACCAGGTCTCTTCCTTCAGATTATGGCCATCTGGGCTGTTAGCATTTCCTCCAAAAGATTAGTAATCAATTAGTGTGCAGAAAGGATTTATAAATATGTAAAAACTATTTCCCTGGGTTAAATGGGTGACATTATATTCCTGTGCCTCAACCTTTTGTTCTTCCAGACACATCGTCTTTTCCTGAAATAAAGCAAGAAACTGCAAACTCAATGAGCAAACAAAGTCTTTCTTTGATAGTTTTCTAGGACTAGTGTAGGAGGAAAAACCAGATTTCCTGGTAGATGAGCTTGTGAGAGATGCTGTCATAATGCCTTGAATAGAAGGCTCGAGGCCAAGTATGTAATTGAGCAAAACTCACTCTAACATTACTGTATTAGTAGGAGCCCATAATCCCCTCTGAGTGAGTTTACAGTTGTAAGGCTATTACCAGCCACAGTTTCTCTAATTGTAATGGAACATGCCAGACCACATCTTAGCCACTTTGGGGACAGTTATGCCAGGAACACTGCTGTCCACTCACCATCACATTGACCATGTTCTTGGACAACATTACCCATCTTAGCAAACAGTTGGCTTAGAAGTTGTTCTTGTGTGACTTGTTAGCTGCCAACTTGATGATCTTGCTGCCAATCATTACAAACCCAAACATTTAGTTTGTGTCACCTCCAGCTCAAGGTTTCTTAGATCATCTCCAGCAGAACACAGATGGTGTTCCCTTTCACACTTTTGGTGGGTGGTCTGGCATTATGCAGGACCTGGGAGCAGGACAAATTCAGACTGTGTCACAGACCTGTAATTTTCCCAAGCACTTCTTTTTCACCCCAGGAATCCATCTTCTGCAGAGCTTGCCATCTGGACTGAAGATCTTTGGAAGAAGCAAGATAGTGAATTACTGTGCACTCTCTTCTGAGCTTCATGGGATAGGAGGGATCTTTGGAGGAGCCCAGAGAAGGCTTGGGCTGGCACTCAGCAAAATATTAAGTCAAGACTTGGTCTCTAACATTATCACACTTCCTCTTCTCTCTACCCTTCCAACTGTCCAGATACCCAGTCTTCCATTTTATTCAGCAAGGAAAGGTGCCACAGTGGCTATAAAGCATCAATGTGAAGGAAGAGAGGGAAAATGCCATGTGAAGATCTCAGGCAACTTGGAGTCGTTTCTTTTGGTTGTAAGTGACAGAAAACTTCCTTCCTAGCTTAAACATGCAAGAGGACTTATTGGCAGGATACTGAGGTAGCTCCCAGAATTAGTGGAAGGGCTGCAAGAACTAAGGAAGCTCAGGAGATTTCAATATTAGAAATTGGGGACTTGATAGCACCAGTGAATGTATTCTCACATGCTAGTGTGGGCTAGTGTGGGCTAGTGTTCTCTCTCTCTCTCTCTCTCTCTCTCTCTCTCTCTCTCTCACACACACACACACACACACACACACACGCACACACACGCCCACAATTTCTGCTCATTTCTTGCTGACTCCAACCTCTCCTATTGCAGATGAACTTTCTTTCTTTACTTGGTGTAGAACATGGTTTCTGGCATTTTTGGATTTACAGAATCCCAGCTTGGAGACCCCAAAAGAAAGAGAAAACATCTTGGTTGTCTTGTCAGTATTTGAACATCCCTCAGGAAGATTCTGGTTTTGAACATAATCCTGGGGTTCTTGTTGATCACAACTTGGCATAACATGACGTGCAGCTGATGACAATGTGGCCGCGATCAGACCTATGTTGATACAAACATGCAGTATAAATGGATATGATGGATCCGAAGTATTCTTTGTTTGTTTTTTTTTAAGAGGATGATTGAATTTATGAGCCTTCTGAAGGTCTGGAAACCATGAATTGTGAAGTCAAATTGAACAAGCTAGGGAGAGGGGTGCCTGAGTGGCTCAGTCAGTTAAGTGTTTGCCTTTGGCTCAAGTCATGATCTCAGGGTCCTGGGATCAAGGCTTGTGTCAGTCTCCCTGTTCACTGGGGAGTCTGCTTCTTCCTCTCCCACTCTCCCTGCTTGTGCTCTCTCTCTCAAGTAAACAAATAAAATCTTTTAAAAAATAAATAAAAGAAGCTAAGGACAATTCATGAAGATAGAAGGCTCAGATAGGGCTGGTTAAGGTGGTGTGGAGACATGAAAACCATCTTCATATGATGAAGGAGAGGAACTAGATTTACTGCTTCATATGCACATTTCCTGGTGGTCTATCCAGGAAGTATTCACAGGTCTATTCCAGGAGTATCACATAGTGGAAAGTTCATTGGTCTTAGAGTCAGAAGGCCTAGACTTTGGTACTGGTTTTGCCTCTGTCTGAATCTCCTCCTCTTTAGGCATGGTTCAGCCATGGTTTAGATTGGCTGGACCATGACTCAGATAAGACTGCTGGGATTGGGGGTTGGAGTCAGGGGAACCAAAAGTATGAGCCAGGGTGAGGAGGCAAGTCTAAGTTCTTTACAGAGAGCTAGTGACAAAATCCAAGCCTTAGTTTGAAGGCCCAGAGGTAGGCAAGAGTCACAAGGATATCAGAGCAAAAGCAGGTCAGAAATAAGTTGGGTCAGGTTTTGGGGAATTGCTAAAAGCATGAGTAGGTACTTGCTGCTTGCCTTTAGGTGTGTGAGGATACTGGTGGGATACAGCAGTTTAGAGGGCTAGGGCAAGTCATTATCTAGCTGTGCGACTTTGGCTGAGTGTCTTCCCATATCTGGGCCTCAAGTATCTCTGCTAGGAAGTAAGGGGGTTGCTGTCAGGGCCCCCACTGGTTTTATGAGTTGTAGGAAAGAAAGAAATCTTGGGTATTCTATTAGAACAGGATTTTTTACCAATTAGATCAGTCCACTTATGAATCTGGCAACCTTGGCAAGTAGAGGGAAATCCAGACCTGTTGGCAAGATGAAGAGGCCTAAATTCTGTTCTTCCACCTCTATAAGGTAGTAGCTCTTCTAGAAAGGGTGAGAGCACGGCCTTCAGGTACAGCCTTTCAGTGGCATCTGCCCTTTCATGTTTGACTGGCTTCTCCCAGTCAGCAGGGCTCTCACAGGAATTGGATGTTCTCTATTTCGCCACAGTAGAAAGTAATATAAACACTCCTCAGATATTCACTGGTAAGAGTATTTTTGTTGTTGTTTTTGTCTTCCTTCTGGAAAATCTCCACGGCTGTGCCATTTGGCTATATGAAGCTTCTGCATGCATTGCAAACACCATCTGTTATAACCCGAGACACACATACTGCATGTCATTAGTAATAGAAGTCGATGTTGCAGCTGTATGTGGCAGGGGAAGTGATGGAACCACAGCTTCCTCTGTAGGACTGACATGGTGAATAGGGCATTTGTAGTTTGCCTGAGCCTTGGTGTTCATCAATTAAAGATCCGTTTCGGCCACTGTGGAGATACTGCTTATTTGATTAGAAAACGTGCCTCGAAGGAGACAAGTAGCTTCTTCTTAGGGCTACTGAGTACACATTCAGGAGGAAGTCCAACCTGGGGGCTATTTCAAGAGGCCTGAGGAGAATTCTTTGGTCAGGGTAAGCATACGTGTAGGTGCAGGAGGTGTGGCACTCTATCTCTGTCTCGGCCTCCAACATCCTCCAGAGGGGTCCCATGAGGCCACTGAGGTGCCAACCTTCTCTCCCTACTGGACTAACTTCTCAGGCTTCCTGCTGCACTCTTATCTTTTGTTCACATGATCCCTGAAGTCTCCCAGGAGGGAGGGGAGAGTCCACTATCTACTACTATTTGGGACAGAAGTAAAACTCAGGGATGAGACTGCCCAGAATCATAAGGGACACAACTGAGACTGGAGCCCAGATTTTAGGCTCTTGCCCTCTGTCTCAGCCTGTCCTTTATTCTTGTTCTGCTGCACGAGCTCTTTCAGCCCTTGGTTTATGGGAGATTGTAAGGGCATCCCAGGGAATAGATTTGGAGGGCTTTATAAGGCAGACAAAATCCCACAGGTGCCAAGCGTGAGTGTGCATCCTCAGGGTGGTGGAATAAACCTTCCCTTGGATGGATGTCAGGTAGTGAGTTCTGGCTCCTGGCTGCCTCCCTAGCATTAGAGAATGTTGCTCCCTTATAAGGGCTTCCCACTTCTTGCTGAGATGGTTGTGCAGAGAGACAGCCACGGGTACTTCTTAAATGGACAGCCTGTGTGCTCCTTGGTTCCTGTACCCCCAGGGCTCAGCTCAAGGCCTGGCTGCCAACGTGCCCAAGAGGGTGCTGAGCATCAAACAGGTAATAGGGTACAGGAGTGCCTGCTTTGTTCCAGATCCTTTGATAAGTGGGGACTAGGGATATAACCAAGCAAGACTGAGACACGGTCCTACCCCTCATGAAGTGGACAGTCTAGCTTGGGGGGAGTCTGCTATAAATAAGTGAACAAAGACCTGATTACAGGCATGATGAGTTCCTGGAATGAAGGAATTTGCACGGCTGTAGAGAACTGTGAAGCAGCTACTCAAAGCTGGGTGCTCTTTCCTCTTGGAAGAGATGGCATTGAAGCTGAGAATAAGGCACATGAAGGAGGTAACTATTCCAAATGTTGGGGGAAGGACTTCAGATAAAGGAACAGCATCATGGGTTATCATATCCCACTAATATGCCCAGAAATGGTCCTGATGGAGAGAGATGTGACAAGAGGGAAGATATGCCCTTGACTTTCAGGGAGAGGCTAGAACACATGGTACCAAATGCTTAGTAGCCTATGGCCATGGATTGATGTGGGTCTTCAATAGTGCCTCACTATGTGCTGCTCCATATGCACATTTCCTGGTGGTCTATGAGGTCTCAGCTCAAATGAGGCTAAATGATGCTCCTCAAGGGCCCTCTTAGTGCTGAGATCATTAAGGATTTCAGGGATCCCCCAGTCTCTGTTCTGCTCCTCTTGATAATATCCCCACACTGATTCATGGTAGGGCAAAAATCATCCAGCCAACAAATTTGGCAACACATATCAACAACCGCAAACTATCCAGGAATTTTGACTTTGGAAAATATATTCTAAGGAAAAGAATTCAAACTTTACATGCACATTGCAGAGTTGTCCAAATGGGCAATTTGGAAGCTACGCAGAGGCTGACAATTAAAGATTAGATAATTTAAAAATGCTAGTAAAAGGGACATCAGCTAACCCATACTAAGAAGTTACCGCCGGCACAATGCTATGTGCTTTACGGAATTATCTCATCATGCCTCAAAACGACCCCAGTGATGGGAGCTGTGCTGTTGTTGTTTCCAGTTTATAGAGGAGGAGACTGAGGCTCAGAGGTTGAGTTACTTCTTCAAAAGCACGGAGCCAATGAGCAGTCAAGTTGCAATTTGAACCAGTTCCATCTGATCCCAAAGTCTGGACTTTTAACTCCCTATGATGCATGTACTTTCCATCTCCAGCACATCCACTTCATGTGGTTCTCAAAATGATGGTCCTAACACTTAAAGATGCTCATAATTTTGTATGAAAAAGGTGAAATGTGAAATTGTAGCTATGATTCGATTAGTACCTTGTAAAACAAGCAGCACTTCTTTATAACCAAACAGGCAGATGGAAATATATCAGTGTCAACAATATATTGTTATTTCAGGATGGAAACTCTATTGTCTTTTTACACTTCTCTGTATTTTCAGATTTCCATAATGAGTACTTATCACTCATATAATAGCAATTCTGCTAATGAACTTATCATCAAACATGGGAATACCAAAGGAAACCTCCTTTATCTTTTCCCACCAAAGCATCCTCTTTTCCATGTGCCTTTGGCCCACAGATCATAAGCCTCATCTGTTTTTAGTGAGCAGGGACATGGAGGAAAAACAAAGCAAGTACTTCGATGGTTCGCCTTCCTGTCCTTGCAGGAGGAAGTGATGCGTAGTCAGAGGGGGGAAGTACTGGTGCTCCCTTTGCTTACTTCCTCCTCTTCTTTCCACCTAGTGCCTGAAGGATTGAGAGCTGAGTTTGACCTGTGTCATTTACATTTGGCAGATTAAGTCATGCGACCCTAGACCTTGCTGGAATAGAAAGTTTCCTTTGATTAGTGGCAGAAAGCACTTAGTCCTTCATCTGTGCAAGCTTTACAGAATGAAAATGAAAGTCAGGTGGCCAGTATCTTTGACTCTTTTGATTGCTCTTGCGTCAACATCCCATACCCATTTCAGAACTTTTAACACTCACTTTGTAGGTCGCTACGGTCTCTCATTTGCTGTGAATCCTAAACGAGCAGGTACAGGGCTGGTCATGACTGGAGCAGCCATGCTTACTTTGATTAAATATTTGCCTTTCGTGTTGGATTTCTTATTAAGTTGTAACTCAGAAACTCCCCTCTACAATATCCCTATTTATAAGTTTTGTAGTTGATTCAGAAATTTTTCAGTGTCAGAATGTGTGTGCGTGTGTGTGTGTGTGTTTACATTTATGTTACTTACAAGGACTCTTTACGTCTGGGAAGTAACATCATTCTCTTGTCTCAGTTAAGATTTTTTTCCTATTGCAAATGCTATTTTCAGCCCGATTGACAGGTTACTTTCAAGGTTTGAACTGTCCTGGTCCTAAAAACGGAAGGGCAATTTCTTGTCCGGAGCAAGAGGAAGGTGAGTTTAGGACGTTGGGTTATGTAGGACCAGACCGTCAAGATGTGACTTGCTGGAGGGCCTGGATTTGGGTATTTGGAAGCTTATAGTCTGTGATACCATCTCACATGCAGAAGCTGTCTCTGTGAAATGGATCTTCTTGATGATTGCAGAAACAGCTTTTTCCTAATTATGAGATGCTGACAGGCTGTCTACGGGGATGACAGAGTGAGCCTGCATCAGCCAGGACATTAGTGTTGGGGGAGGTAGGGGTGTCTTTGGGTCACTTGGATAATGAGCACTTTGCTCAAGGCTAATCAAGTGTCTCTAGGGCCAGGACTGGATTTAGAAGCTTCCGGTCATGCCCACAGCAACTGCAGGGCAACTGTGTGGAATGCTGGCTGGGTCGTGCTTGGAGCGCGTATCTCTGGTTTTACCTGGCTCAGGCAAGGATAGGGGGCCTTTCATGTGTTCCCACAGACCCTGACCTTGCTTTAGCTGTGTCATGGCCGGTCTGGGAGGTCCCTGTGAGATCACCTGCTGTGGCCCCTCCACAGAGACGCCAAAGCCATAAAGGAGTTTGATTTGCCCAAGAAAGAACACACAGAGTCCGAGGTAGGAAGGGGAGCAAGTTCCTTGAACTTCACAAGGACTTGCCTCACTCAGCATGTTCAGGGCACGGTGGGGGCTCAAGAATTGCTTTAATCACAGGCAAACTGTGGACTCCACGGTCTCCTCCTTCAGCAGCAGATTTTGCCACAGGTCTCCCTTTTTACTTTTTGTTGTGGCCACGCTCTCCAACAGATCCGGAGTTTGCCGGTAATAGAGAAAGGCAATTAATTGTCAGATTTCAATTTCTTCTCTCAGGCTCTCCCTCTCTTCCCTGTTTGTGTTTTGTCTGTTTGTTTGTTTTTAGGTTCTTTCAAGCCTGATGCTCTTAGCACTGATTTTTGCCCATAGACATTTTGGGTAGGAGGAATTTCAAGTGGTTGGTTGCTTGTCTGAGAAGTGAACATGCAAAAGCAATCGGTGATGTCTCCTGAGTCCTGATTGACATATTTTTCCCTTTACTAATTTTAAACTAGTGTTTTCAGATTGACAGTGTTAATATTCTTCTGTCGGCTCTCTTCTTTCCTTGTATGAATTAGCTGTGAGGCTGTGTGATGTGCTGTCTGGTCTGGGGATTATGGGACCTGGGTTTTTATCTTGAATGTTTTCCTTATGTTTCCAGACTGCAACGGTGTCTGTGTACAGTGAAGGCGAATGACTGGCGCAAGGTTCTGTCTCCTGGGAGACCAGAGGAAGCAACTGCGAGCTGCAGAATGATTTCAAAAGTAAAAGAGAAACTCAAATGGTTGTCACCTGATGAAAAAGAGATCTTCCTTTCATGTGAAGATCCTGTCATTCGATGGCCTTGCTGTGAAGGCGGATTCATAGTACTGAGGGGGATAATTTCCGAGTTCTGGAATGCCAGTGGTGGAAAGACCCATAGCAGACCGTTCGGGCAATAAGCAATTCCAGTATCTCGTGCATGGCTAGGTACTGTTCCAGGGGCTGGGAATGCGGTGAGGAACAAACATCCTTCAGTCCAATGCCCTCTCCTGGCAGACAGACATTTTAGTTTCCCCATAGAGGGGAGTGCTGAAGGTCACACAGCAAGCCCATGGCAAAGCTAGGCTAGAAATCAGGGCCCCTAGCACCCTGCCTGTCGTGTCTTAATTCTGCTACTCCCCCTGATTGTGCTCTAGCTCTGGTTGGACAGATTCCCCAAAGGGAGGTGAGCAAACGGCCCCAGCTGCCCATCCTCCCATCCTAAAAATAATCCAAGTTCCATGCCAGGCAGGTAGGCGGCTCAGGGTACTGGCCACCTGGAAGGTCTGCCCCTATGTGTGTGTATATTTAAGTTCATGGATCTTCAAATGAGGCAGGTCATGTCTTGAAAGGAGAGAAGAGAAAAGAGCCCCCTGTCAGGACGAGGGCTGCATAGCTTGGTGACAGTCAATGAGACTTTTTCCGTGCTCTCACAGACCACAGCCCAGCTTGGTGGTTAGACCCCTTTGAGGGGCCGTGCCCATGGAAAACGCTGTGTAAATTTGGGCCGAATGGGGCTGGGTTGGTGAGAGGACCAGTGCGGAGAAGGACAATGAAATCAATGAATGAAAAGAGCTGGGCACTGACTGACCTGCTGGGCCATGAACTTCTGCCCTGCCAGCAGGTGGTTTCTGTGGCCTGGCCCCTGAAAGCTGTCGCTTGTGTCCCCCTCCTCCCTTGCCGATTGTCCCAGGAAGAGATCTGCCCTGTCACATCAGGCATTGGACTGAAAGTTGTGTGGATTATGGAGCTTGCCATGTTAGCACATCTTTCACTTTTCAGAGATGAGAATGCCAGTCACTGTTATGGGCAGCAAGACACTGTTCATTGTTAATTAATTATTAGTTGTCAACTCAGAGACTTTGTGGAACTAAGAAGATTCAGGCGGGTTGTAGACTTCCTCCTTTAAAGGCATCACAACAACATTGTTTAGAGGAAATGGAACACCCTTAATTATCCAAGTCGGCTGAGAGCCTGTCATGCTTGCCTCTGCTGGAGGCCTGGGCTTGCTGAGAATTCACACTGTGGTGCCCTTACCTTATGGCTCGCTCCTTGCATAATGGCAGGGTATGAAATGGGAGCTCTGCACTGTCCACACAGGTCTGAAACATTTGAAAGGTTATTATGTGTTTCCTAAGTAAAGAAGACCCACAAAGGTGACTTAGGCCCATTGTCTACTTCCGGTTTGGGAGGGTGAACTCTAGAAGCTGGGTGCAAGCTTTTCCAAGAAGGGTTTGGTTCTCAACTGTATGTGTACTAGCTAAGTAAACTCTGAATGTTACGAGGAATACTCTTTTGAGATTGAACACTCACTGCTACCACCAAGGCCCTTGTTTTGTTGAGGTGACTTTTCCTAAATCTCTATTTAAGGAAAGCACATTTATAGCAACTTCCTGGTTATTCACTGACTTCAAAACTTGTATGAATGGGCTTTGGTGAAAGGATGTGTAGCATCTCAGTGGAATTTCGTGTTGGGCCAAGGTCTTTATGTATAGAGCCCCACGACTTCTCTGCCCTGTTGTCTGGGGCTGACTTAGCAGCTTGTGGGTAAAGGGAGTGGGCTAGCCAGGTATTCAGTTTGCAGCTCAAAGGGAACATTATTTAGGCCTTGTTTGACACAGAGCAAAGGTCAGCGGCTTACTGGAGGGGGATGGGAAGGAACATTGAATGACTATAAATGTAGGGATACAGAGATGATTACTTTCCTGTTAGCTGCTTCTCTCTATTACTTCCTAGGAAGGTTGGGTTGGAAGAATCATGCTTGCTTCTTCATCATGATGGCTTTTGGTGACTGACACCCCTGGCTGGTGGGCCAGAGGATGTCTATATGCTAGAGTCTTCATGCTCTTAAGGTAGAAGAACCATAATTATAGTGTCTTTCCTCTGGGCAATAGAAAACTCTGGAGCCTTGCCATTCAAAAAGTGTGGTCCGGGGAATCATAGAATCAGCATCCCTGGGGAGTTTGTCAGAAATGCAGTCTCAGGCCCCTTCCCAGATCCACTGAGTCAGGATCCTCATTTTAACAAGATACTCTAGTACCATTCTTGAGAAATCCTGGTTTAGTGATTACGAGCATGGGGTTTTGGCCTTGGACAAGCTTGGGTTCAAATTTAGGATGTACCACTTATTGAATAATGTGACTTTGAGTACATTAATTAACTGCGGTACACCTCACCTGTGGAATTGGAATGGGGGCAGGTAATAACAGTACTTGCCCTGTGAGACTTAGGTGATGACTGCATGATTAATTACACGTAAAGTGCTGAGCATGGGGCCTGGGAGCGGGTACGCCCCCAAACTGGGTAGTGACATGGCCAGAGCTGTGGTTTAAGGATAATACACTGGGGTGAGGCAGAAGAATGGTCCTGTTCTCAAAGGATGTTTGAGTTTTAGGAATGGACTCTGCCATAAGGAGCCTCTGCTCTTTCTAGTCTGGAAGAAAGTAGTAGAACTTCTCTTCTGGCCAAGAGTAGAAGAAGGAAGTTTAAAGGCACTGGACAGAACAGTGAAGGACAACACCTCTTGACTCCTCCACCGGCCAGGCATGCCCTGTAGCATAAAAGGATCGAGCCTCTGCCGCAGCACTGGAGGAAAGGAAGTTGTGCAAAGGGGGAGTTACAGCCTGGACTGTTTCCCTAGGACCGGATCCAACAAGACACCGAGCCTCTTGGTAAGCTGGAAGTTAGCGCTCCTGCTTCAGACCTGGCTGCTTTGAGATGATTCCTGATCTTGGAGGGACAAGATACTACTTTGATTAGCCTAGATCCTTTTAAGTCCTGGTGGCACTACCCTCCCTGGAGGATGCAGCCCATCCACAGACTTGGGCTGCAGGGAGAGAAAGGCCCGGTCAAGCCAAGTCCTTTGTGCTCGCCGCTGGTGTCTGCTCACAGAACACTCCCAGGTCCCACTGTCACGTCTGTTGAGCAAAGCTTACTGCTTTGATGGTACTGCTTTCGGTGTCTTTTCCTGTCTCTTTCTTCTTACCTGCTTGACCTCATTCTTCTCACTCATCCCTGGCACCAGCCTGTAACCCTGTGCGGAGGCATGACAGCCATAAACCTGACCTGCGTGCACCGCCAGGAGCAGAGCCTTCTTTTGCCTTTTCTTGCCTCCCTTACCCTTCCACTCCTTCTCTCCCTTTCTATTTTATATCAAATATTTGCTTGGTTTACAACTCATAAAATGTCATTTCATTAAATCATGTTTTCATTTAAGTAAGATGGCTGTCAGGCTGAGGCTATTTGATTGTATTAGGAGTCAGGAAAATATAAAGAAAAATCCATTTGGAGAATGGAATAAAACAACACATTTTAGTTCAGTTTCCTCGGTTTTTCTTTTAATGGCATTATAGATCTCCAAGTCTAATATTGTTCCTGACAATTCAAAACCAATTGCTTCTAAGGGGTTCTCTGGGCCCCTATAGCTGTGAGCTGGCATCAGCTGAAACCCCGCCCCTCTGGTGATGCCCTTGGGCTGCCTGATCTTGCTGTTTTCCATTTACTCCACTCAGCTGCCAAGTGTTCACAATACAACAGTTGACAAACTGATTCACTGCCCATTATGGACTACCTTCCATGGGTTCTGGGGATCCTGAAATCATTGAGACATGATTCCTGCCTCCTGAGGACTTGTGGCCTGTCTGCAGGGATGGCAGGCATGGACAGTCCATTTATATTATCTCCTGCTCTATGGTGGAGGCATGAGGCAATCCTGCAGGAACACAGAGGAGTTGCTCCTTTTGTCCTGGCAGGAGCAGGTCCGCTAAGTATAGTTGTGCAGGGTGTGTACTGCACAAGGATGCTAAATTCAAGTAGAAACCATTCATACTACAAGTATATGGATGTAGATATTTATTAGGACAGTTTTCTAACATATAAAATGATACATCTTGAGAGGGGCACATTTTTCCAATTTTCACTAAGACACTGTCTGGGTTAGCAAGTGGCCCTGGGCAGGAACATGATCAGAAAGACTGTGTAGAAGAAGTGGCATTTCATGTGGGCTGTGCAGGGCTCAGAGGAGTTGGCCAGCCAGGCAAAGGGCATTTTAGGCATAGGAAACATAAACTGTGCCAGAGGCAGAAGATCATAATGGTGTACCTGGAAAATGAAGGGCGGCCAGGTGTGGCTGCCATAGAGTAGGCATGGTAGACTATGGCGGACCATGGCCTGGAAACATAGTTTGGAGTTATAATACGGAGGGTCCGCTGAAGGCAGGGCTTGCAAAGGTCTACAGAGACCAGAGAGAGAATGAGGGGAGGTAGTGAGTGAAGTGTGTTTTAGACAAGAGAGGATGACCTGGAGAGCGTAGGGCCCATGTAAGGGGCAGCCATGCCCAGCTCCTGCTGATTGCTGCCAGGAAGGACTGTAGGCCAAGTGGGACCAGCTCTCCCAGGTTTTCATGAGAAGCTGGAAACTTGTATATTTATGTACTAATCCCCTAAATTCTCAGTGTGGGCAAGTAATTCAGATTTCTTAAATACTACATGCCATACAAGGCAGGTCCACAGACCAGAGTTGGCCAGCAATCTCTGATGATGAAGGAAGGAGGAGAAAATTCTTCTAAGGACCTGAGATGAGATGGTAATGAGAATTAAGTTGATCTTTGAGCTTCACCACAGGTAAGACAAACATGACGCCAATTCTATTCCTGGGGACCAGAAAAGCAATGAAGGCCAAGTGTATCAGGCCACATATGAACTGTGTGGATATGGAAAAATAAGCTGAAATGCAATCAAACAGCTGATGAGTAGGATTCATGCTGGTCCCTTCATGGCAAGTTCTTCCCATAAGAAAGTTTCCCTAATGACCTTTGGGTTGGTTGTGGCGGGACTGTCCAGGGCCAGAGCTTGAATCAGGTTGAAGAGCATACAGTGATTCACTGTTACATAGCTTTTGTGAGCCTTAGCCCTTATGTTTGTCAGTGAAGGCTTGACTGCTACATCTAAGAGCTTCCATAGGTCCCGGATTCTGAGTATGCCTTAGATATGTCTACTATAGCATCCGTTTCACCTTCAGTCCCAGCTCAAGGGGTCATCCTTGGTTGAACATGTTCAGGATAACCTGACCATTCCTGCCTGTAGCCAACTAGATGAGGCTGGGCATTTGTAAGGGTAGCTAACCCACAAACTGATCTATAGGCTTCAGTAGGATTGTCTGTTCTATGTGCCTTTTCAGAACCTCTCCTTCCATGTGACTCCCCTCAATGCTGCTATGTTCTAATCTGGCTCTTTGGGCCACTACTCTTTGGTTCAGAGGTGTGGACATTATCTGAAGCTGGAACAGACTCTCTTCTCTAGGATTTTTGAACTTGACCTCAAAAGAGTCAGGCCTGAAGCTACACATTGTAAAGTTTCTTTTTTTTTTTAAAAGATTTATTTATTTATTAAGGAGAGAGAAAGAGAGAGACATAGTGCATGGGGGAGGGGCAGAGGGAGAGGGAGAGAGAAACTCAAGCAGATTCTGTGCTGAGTGCAGAGCCTGACATGGGGCTTGATCCCATGATCCTGAGATCACGGTGGAGCTGAAACCAAGAGGTGGGTGCCCAACCGATTATGCCACTGAGGTTCCCCTACACATTGTAAAGTTTTAACACATACACACCACACACACAAAGAGCAAGAGGGAGAGAAGGGGGAAGGGAGAGAGACTTCAGACGTGAATGTGGACTGCTCATGGGTAAACTAGCCGACGGTATTTGAATCCCTATTGTTGTTGCTTCTGAGGATTCTTGCCTTTTGTTGTTTCTGAGGATTCTTGCCTTTTCGAGGCCTTGGATTTTTTATATAAATTGTGGGTTTTGTGGGGGAGGCTTAGGCTAGATTGAATTTGTTTTCTGTGGCTTGTAACCAAAAGATTCCTAAGTCACGGAGATAGCCGAGCATCTATTCTGTGGCTTCTGGAAAACATCAAACGAATGAAACACGCAACTGAAGAGCTGAAAGTCAAAGGATACATACCAAGAATAGTCACTGCAGGGAACACAGGGGTACCCAATCCAGCCTGTGCTTGCCCATGATGTGAAGGTATTTTTACACGGATAGGCGATAACATGTTGTAGGAACTCCAACTCCAGGAAATCCTAGGTTTCCACAAGTCAAAACGGTAAGCTGCATTTCCTAAGGTGCCTCTTACTAGTTCCCTCAGAAAGCGTGAGGCATGGTGATGTTGGAGCCCAAGCTCTGCCACTTCCGGGTCACATGGGCCTGGGGGAAGCCATGCCTTCTCCAAGCTTTGGTTTCCTCATCTGTCCAGTGAACACTAAGAACACCTCCCTCCCCAGGGCATTCTGCAGCTGAAATGAGGCAGCACACAGGACAGCAGCTAGTTGTGTGGCCTCAGCTCTCTAGAAACTCAATGAATATTGATTTTCTTCCATCCATTATTTCCCTGATTGAATGCCATCAAGGAGCATGTATTGACTGTTCTCAAAGTGCACAGGATGGGGCTGTTTATCTGCAGAGGTGAACTTCCAGATTTCATCCACTCTCGCCATTTCCTCCTTCCCACGATTTCTCCCTCTGCTTCATCACAAAGAAGAATTTTGGATCATGCCTGCATTCCTTTCGGACCTGGAAAAAAGAGAGATGAGGGAGTTATTTTTATGTTGCCATTTGGCCTCTCCCTGCCAGAATGATCTTAGAAACGTGACCTTAGTGGTGAAGATGTGGATTAAAATCATGTGTCCTGAAAGGGGAGGGCAGAGAGGTAGGCACTGTCTGCTCTCAAGGTGGGGCTCCCTCCTCAAAGGGTCTGCACCATGCTTCTCCCTCTCAGAGATGAAGGATACAAAAAGAACAAAACCATCAGGCATTTTTGTTTAACTATGTCATTGTAGTTTGTTAGTGGTTTTATTGCCTCACTGTACTGAGGCAGGCGAATTCTGAAAAGGCTGTGGAATAGATTCTAGATCTCCAGGGGCAGGAGCACACTCTAAGCTGGCTGCTTGGCTGCGTCTGGGGAGAGTGGTGTTGCCTGTGTGTGCACTGGGACACAGATGCTCTGCCTTCCACAGTCCCGCTCCCTGTAGGGGGCGCTGCAAGAGGAGAGGGGTGGAGATCGTCTTGCAGGGGACTGACAGGCTCAGGGCTTCTTCCAAGAAGGCACTTCCAACTCCTTTTCTTGCTATTAAAACTACCTAGAAGTCAAGTAGGCCGCATAAAATGAGGGAAAAGGCAATGAAGCCCGTTAATCTCCCAAGCCAGACATTAATTCTGTGAAAGCCAAATGACAGTTTCAGAACCGTGGCCTCTGTTCTGCAGGGAAAGAGGCTCATGCCTCGGGAAGGGCAGGAGCCTGGGGGCTTCTCTCTGACAGGGGAAATGTCATTGCACCGGAAATGTCATCTCCACCAGCGCCAGCCCACAGTTCCAGTTGCTGAAGCAGCTACGTGTTAAAGAATCATGATAAATGAGGACGTGGCTGTGGGTAAAATCCATACCGTGGACCTCAGAAGCCAGTCTCTTATGACACTTCACAGAAGCACCGAGTACTACCTGTGAGGTGGAGTCCGAGCCTATCAGCCACCTGTAAATCAGAGACCTTGAACACAGCCTCTGTCTCTCAGCATAACATTGTGGCTATGTGTCCAGATTCTGGAGCTAGATCAGCTGGGTTCAAATCCCAGCTCCGCTGCTCACCAGCTCTGTGACCTTGGGCAGGTTACTCAACCTCTCTGTGCTGTAGTGTTCTCCTCTGTAGCAAGAGAATAAATAACACTGGCATCTACCCCCAGAGGACTGCGATGCAGATTAAACGAGTTTATATTGGTAAAGGGACTAGGACAGCGTCTGGCACATCATAAATGCTTTGCTTTTTGTTAAATTTTTCAGTTAAATTACTTGTTTGTCAATTACACTCCTTCCTTAGTCTCTTGGGTGTTTTTGTTTTGTCTTGTTTTGTTTTCATATCATGTCTGTTCTCACCATATTGCAGCTATAGCTACAGGTCCCGGGAGGTAAAAGGAGTTGTCTAGGATCGTCTACCTGATCAAGGTCAGCTCATGTGCCCAAAGCCCAGGCCTCTGACCCCTTCTGCCATGTCCTTCTAGCTGTGGTCCTCTGTCACTGGGAGCCTGGGGGAAAGGGCTTGTGAGCCAAGTCACTTTATTCAAATGTATAGGGTCTGTTAGGGCCATGCACTTATCACTCGGTGCCCTTTCAGAGGTTTGGGTTATTGGATAAGGCGGCTCTGTTTGGGTAGGAAGGTCTATGACAATGTTTCGTTTTCCTGAATATGGCAGCAGTAGACTCCAAAGCTGTACTGGGCGAATTCAGCGCTGAGGGCTTTGGAAACCTGAGGATGACTCACAGCTGGTCTTTGCAATTGAAGGGCTGGACGGGAGATCCAACACTGCCTGATTCGACCGCCCCAGGAACCTAGCGAGGCACCCGAGTCTCCGCTGGCTGTAGCTCATACCAAGGACCCACAGCCGTGCTTCCACACTCCTTAGGCAACTTCCACATGGCTAGTTGGCTTCCCGGGGATCCGGAGATCAGAGGGTCTAGGCGCCTTGACAGTTTGATTTCTTGTTGTAATCCAGTAAAGAGTCTCTTCATTTCCCTCTCTAGGACCTTGGGAGCTTTCAGGGTGTGGGTGAGCACCCCCACATCCCCTCAGCCCCGCGGTAATGAGAGAGCAGCATATGAGTTTAGGAACTCGGGCTGTCAGCCAGTAGGCCAGCCCCAGGGATGCATCTCACTGTCCTTTGAGTCACATCTTTTCTTTTCAAACATCACCACTCTGCCTCTCCTACTGGGTTTGAGGACAGGCCATAACCCCAAGAGCAGTGAAAATAAACAATGGTTCTACGTGTTTCTGGAAAGTTTCTTCTCCTTCCTGGTCTGCGCAGAGGCCAGTCAGAAGGAGCTCTAGTCCCAGAGCCCAGGTGGCTAGCTGATGACTGGGAAAAGCAGCCTGGAAGTTGCTAGAAGGCAGCCTGTGGTTGAAGATGGGCCTCCCTCCCCTCTGGACTGCTGCTTCCCAGGACATGGGACTGGGCTTGCAAAAAGCCACAATGGGGCAAAAAGGAGGTTTCAGGAAGGCTCAAACATTGCATCCCAGTGGCTGTCTCTGCCTCCTTGGTCACTCTTCCCTAGAACCCACTTCACCCCTCCTCATGGGGGATCGCGCTTAGTAGTGCTCAAGGATGTTCTTGGAAGACAAAACCCATAATAAATGAACTTGAACACGTTCTATCTTAAAGCTGGCAGGGCCCATGGAGGTGGGTCTGCTCACACTGCTCCTTATGCAGGCAGTGGAGGCCCAGGGAGGGGAGGGGCTTGCCCAAGATCACAACTCCCCGGAAATCAGAAGGCTCCACAACTTTTAACTTGGCCTGTTGGCCTCCCCCGGGGATGTATACCTTCTATCAGATGGGCTCCACCACGGAGGACAGAGAAGCAAACGACATCTTGCTCAGGCTTGAACCCATGCTTAGCACTCTTCTGCCTAGTTCATTCACATGCACAAGGAGTAAATTTTTCCCAAAGAATAAGGCCCAGGGATGCCGAGGAGCATCTGGCGGGGGGAGGTTGGACCTCCCTTCCCTTCTCACTCTTCCAGGCTTCAGTTCTCTTTGGCCAGACCCTGGTCCTGCAAGCCTGTGGACCTGGGTGCAAGGGCTTGGCAGGAACTTGCTGAGGGAAAATCTTGGGGAAGGGCAGGGTGGGGAGGGGCTCAGGGAGGGGCCACTGGGTTGAGCTTTGGGGCGAGGAGGGTCAGCGCATTCGTAAGAACCAGCATGTGGAGGGGCTGAGCTCCCAAGACAAGAAAGAGGAGCTCCGATGGAGGCAAAGACGTAGGAGGAGGGAAACTGTGACCCTCCCTTGACTGGTCAGAGGACTTTGGGGGTACTGAATCCAAGTCTGAATTCCGGCTTGGACAGCCCAAACAACAGTATGTTCCATGGGTGTCTATCCTCAACCTGCTATTTACGGGGTGATCCTAGGGAAATTACTTAAGCTCTGTATGCCTCAGTTTCCTCCTCTGTGGAATGGTGGTTGTGAGGAATAAGTGACATAATCCATGGAACATTCCTAGCAAAGAGCAGGCCCCGAGTCAGCATTCAGTACCTAGACTGGAAGTTTTGGGAGGCCAGGGGTCACGTTTGCCATATTCACTGCTCTCTGCCCAGCTCACACTCTCAGGGCTGTCACTTAGGAGGGCGGGCACTCAAGAGAAAAAGATGGCGGGAAGGCAGGCAGGAATGGAGGAACGAAGGAAGACGCGAGAGTCTTACTTGGTTGAGGAAGGGACTGGAAATCCTGGCCTGTGCAGAATGAAGGGAATGGGGATGCACAACTGAGGGAAGAGAATACTCAGAGGGGCCATGAGAGGGATGAGATTACGAGATTTGTTATAAAAAAACAACAACAGCAGGGCGACAAAAAAAGAAAAAAGCAGGGAGGACCTAGAGGGTGGGGGAAAGGACCAGTGACTGAAGACAAGGACTTACTGAGTGCTCCAAGAGGGGGACGGGTTGCATCAGGGAGAAATGAGTCTCCCGACTTTGGAGGAATGCAAGCTGGACCCGGACTAGCCCTTGATGTGGCTGCAGCGGAAGGATTCAGTCACTAGACGGGACCGGCTGCACTGCCTGATCGGAAAACCGTCTCCTACCACCAGCCTCACCCCTTTCTCCAGGGCTTTACGTCACTGCTCATTGGGTGGCTGGTGTTCTTGGGCGTGCAAATGATGTGTGAAGTAACTTCTGATCTTTTCTGGCACAGCGCAAAGTTGTGCAGGGCTGAGGGAAATACTTAGCTACACTGAGCAAGCCTTTCCCAAGTCAGTATTGGGGAAAAAAATAACTCCATTAGAAGTGCTAAATGAGGATCGTAATGAGATATCCAAAGTCTTGCCAAGTGAATTTAATCGCTTTCTGATCCCAACAGCCACACAATTCAACTCTTTCTTAGCATAATTAAGCAAGTGACAATGAGGAGACTATTCTAAGACATGGTAATGAGATGCTGAGGGGCCTGAATTCAGCTGGAGGGGAATTCCTATTAAATATTTATTAGATATGCAAGTTCTTTAATAGCTAGAAAAAATAGAAAAGGAAATTTAGTTAAGTGAGGTCCATTTCCTTTGAAATTAAACTGTTAAAAACAGAAGCTGCTGGGTCACTTCTCGTAGGTGTCTTCATCTTTCTGGCCTGAGGGCTTGGCTGTGCTCTGTGACCAGAACACTCCTTAGGTGAGCAGGAGCCCCAGAAAAAGAGGCTAAATGAGGGAATGATGGAGATCCACGGGCTCGGTCATAAAGAAGGAAGGAAGGGGTAAGAGGTAGCCGAGTGGACAGGAAGGAGTGTGGGGTGTGGAGTCCAGATTCATGTTCGAATTTGAGCTTCGAAATCACTAGGGTGTTTGTATGTGTGTGTGTGGTGGGGGAGGGTAGGGTGGGGGAAGAGACCTGACGTTACCTCTCTGAGCCCACAGTCTCTTTTCTGCTCTGTAAAATGGGTTTATGCATCCTTACTTCCAGGGGGCTAAATGTGATCGCGGCTGTGAAAGCGCCTTAGAAACAGGAAAGCACAGTTCCCCCAAAAGGGCCTTGGCTCACAGACTCTGAATCCCCCGCATGGAGATTTTCCTATGGTGCTAGCAAGCTCTTGGCAGAGCTCAAGCCCTTTCTGCGGCTGTAGCTCCAGGGAGGAAGCAGATGGAGTAGGCTGGAAGACTGCAACCCTGCTGCACTTAGAATTTTTTCTGCCTAGTGAGGGATACCCTTGCACCCCACCAAGGACCCAAGTCACACACTTCCCCTAGCCGATGTTCGTCAGTATGCAGAGAAGATGCAGGCTCCGGCCTGGCCGCCAGGAAGAGGAGTTCAGCCTCTGCCTGGTCTCGGGTGGGGACTTGTGGGACGATGATGAGGCTCACCTGCGCGAGAGGCCCGGGGTGGGGCTTTGCTCGGGCCTCAGCAAGCCGCGGGAGGCCTGTGCGAGCATGCGCGGAGGGGCCTGCCTGTGTGCCGCCTTCCCGCTGCAGTCTTCCAGAGACTCACGGGTGGCCTCCCTTTCTCGACTCTTCCTTAACTACCTTCACTGCAGCGCAGACGGATAGCGACCATTATTGTTGCTTCCCGAGTGCCTACTTGGGCGGGGCACCGGTTAGCCCTGGTAACAACCTGCTGGGTGAGTATCCTTAGCCTTTTTCGGCCTCCTTACGCAGAGGGGCGCTTGATCCCAGAGTTGGGAAAGGGTTTGTCCGAGGTCACGAAGCTACTGGCTCAGGTTTCTCTGACTCCCAAGTCTCCCTGGTTTTCTGTCTAACACGCTGCCTTCCCCAGAGGGGTTCAAACTGAAGGATCTGGGAGGTACCACTCCCTTTGCCCCCCAGCCCGCCCCGCACCTGGGGAGGCCAGCTTCCAGGGGTCTTTGAGGCCGGGAGAGGAGGGATTGCCCCTCGGCACTGTGGGGTGGGGTACGAGTTGTGTGGGCGAGCCCTCCCTGTTGCCCCCGGACATAGGGGGAGGTGGGAATCATGCTTTCTGGGGAGCCCTTTTGGGCCTGACCTCTAGGGCTGATGGGCTCTGGCCAGGGCTGACCAGCATTTTATCTTTGGTATTGGGAGCCCAAGGGGGGCGGTCCTGAGCTCTCCCACATGGATCTTTCCTTTTTGGTCTGACAAGGGCAGTGGCCTCTGGTGAGCTGCTCTTCCTTTGTCCCCGTGCCACCTCCACTGCCATCAGAGCTCCTGGATGATTTGGCCCTTAGCCAACCAAGCAAATGGCCCAGCGTCTAAATCTTTCACATGTGCCCTGTTGGTGTGAAGGGCTTAACTGATGAGGGCCATGGATGTCAGCCCCATGCTCAGCTCAGCTGCAGATATCTAACCGTTGCCTTGGCGTGTGATGAATTTCCCAGAGTCCTACTGATAACCATCCCAGGGGCTCGGAGGGAAGAGGAAGGGGCCATGAGGGACTTGGGGGTGGCAAGAAGGCTTGATCTAGGAGGTAGGCCCTGCTCCGTGTCTTCCACAATGAGGATAGTTTGGATGGAGATGCCCATTGGTGGCTAGCTGCAGGAGGCCATTCTCTGACCCCTGTGATTTGTTTGGACTCCAGGGTGCAGCGGCATTCAGACACCCCTGCGACTGGAGGCTGGACGCGACTTGGAGGGGGCAGTGCCATGGGGCGCATTCCAGTTCACCGTGGTGTGGTAAGTATGTACCGAGGGCCCCCTGAGGCAGGATCTGTGGGTATGTGACGTCTCCGTTGTGTTGCTCACAGACACAGAAGACACAAGTGGGCTCTAAGAGATAAGGGGAAGAGCGTCCTGCCTAAGACGATGAGGAAAGTTGGGTCGGCCTTTGTGAATTAAATAGCTAGTGATCGGGCATTTCAAATCACTGTGTATTTTCTCACTTATATAAATGAGTGTGTATCTTTTATATGTGCCTTGTATTTTACAGTTTAGAAGGTACGTTCACATATTATTCAATTTGATTCTCAAAACAACCATTTCGGTCAAGGCTCCTCGTCTCTATGTTACAAATAAGGAAATGCATAGGCTCACCTTGGTTAAGATGCTTGCCCAGGCTCACCTAGTGAGTTGCAAAATGTAAGCCCAGGACTTCTGATAGCAAGTTCAAGGTTCTTCCCCCAAACCGCCACTGCTGTCGTCTCTCAGTGTGAGCTATAACAGAGAACAATAATTGGGATGTTCTCTGCCACTTATTAAAATTCTATGGAAATATGGCTACGGGAACATCTGAAGTTTACAATTGTGCTTTGTGCTTAAAGCCTCAGGACAGAAGCGTAATAAAACCATTCATTAAAATATTTAGATGAACTGACAGCCACAATAATTAAAAACTCATAGCAGCATGAAGCCATGTTTCAGATTAATCTTCTGAGTGGACAGGGTTTTTTAGAAAAATTTGTCCTCACTGTTTTAGGAATAAGGGCTTCTGCTGAGATGGTCATTGAGGTTGGGGGCCAGAGTGGTGGAAGGACACTGAAGGTCTGTTAGGGTAGGCTTCTCATGTCCTGAGGACCAAAAGGTAGGAGGTCCCAGGAGACAGATCTTTCTAATGGTGGCAGCTTCCTCGCGTTCAGGAGTAGTCAGTCCTGAGAGGACCTCCACCTTTCCTCTTCCCTCTCCACTTCTTCATTTCTCATGGCTTGACCTTTATTTTAAAAAATACAGAAAATTTGGTGCCTGAGTGGCTAAGTTGATTGAACGTCTGACTCTTGATATCAGCTCAGGTCTTGGCCTCAGGGTTGTGAGTTCGAGCCCCGTGTTGGGTTCCACACTGGGTGTGGAGCGTACTTAAAGTGTGTATTATAGTATGAATTAAAAATCTATAAAGTTGAGAGACTAGTTTGGTAAACCATTACATACCCATTACTCAGCTTTAATATCGGTCAACTGAGGGCCAGTTCGGTTACAGCTCAGGCTCCATTACTTCTTCCCTCCCATGTTATTTTATTTTTTTAAGATTTTATTTATTTATTTGACACAGAGAGAGAGATTACAAGTAGGCAGAGAGGCAGGTGGAGAGAGGACGAAGCAGGCTCCCTGCCGAGCAGGGAGCCCGATGCGGGCCTCGATCCCAGGACCCTGAGATCATGACCTGAGCTGAAGGCAGAGGCTTTAACCCACTGAGCCACCCAGGCATCCCTCCCATGTATTTTAAAGCAAATCCCAGCCTTTGTAGCAGGTCATCCATAAATCTTTCAGTATGTATCTCCAAAAGATATGAAATATTTTTATAACATAACCCCGCTACTGTTATCAAATATAAACAGGGTGATAATCTCTTTGTGTAATCAAATATTTGTTCAGTGTTCAAGTTTCTAATCACACGCACACACAGTTCATTTGCTTCAGGATCCAAATAAACTCCATATATTACAACTGGTGAATATGTCTTTCAGGACTTATAAAAATTATAGGAATCCTCTCCATCGTGTTTTTTTTTCTCTCATAATTTATTTGCTGAATAAGCTGAGGTGTTTTCTTTTTTTTTTAAGGTTTTATTTATTCATTTGAGAGAGAGGGAACAAATGGAGGGGTAGAGGGAGAGGGAGAAGCAGACTCCTTGCCGAGCAGGGAGCCTGATGCGGGACCCGACCCTGGGACTTGGATATCATGATCTGAGCCGAAGGCAGACGCTTAACTGACTGAGCCACCCGGGAGCCCCAAACCAAGATGTTTTCATGTAGAGTTTTTCACAATCTGAATTTTGCTGATGAGTCCCTATGGTTTAGGTCAAGATGTTCCTCTGTCCTTTATATTTCTTATGAATTGATGGTTGTATCCAGAGGCTTGATGTGATTTCGATTTAATTTGGAAGGGAGTGAGAATAATATGTCATAGGTGGTGTTGATTACCTCATTCAGAAGGCATATCCTGTCTAGGTACATCCCTTTTCTGTGATGATGGCAATCATTATTGCTCAGTGCCTGGATCCATCACTTTATTAGTGATTGCATGGTGGTAATATTCTAACTCGAACTATTTCTCCATTTATTCAGTATATTCTTTTTTATTCATTTGTATTCACTTATTCAATATATTCTTCATTTATTCAATATATGTATTCTTCATTTATACAGTACTTCTATAAAGAGAAATTTCCCTTGGGGTGCCTGGGTGGCTCAGTCGTTAAGTGTCTGCCTTCGGCTCAGGTCATGATCCCAGGGTCCTGGGATCGAGCCCCATGTTGGGCTGTCTGCTCAGCGGGAAGCTTGCTTCTCCCTCTCTCCCTGCTTGTGTTTCCTCTCTCACTGTGTCTCTCTCTGTCAAATAAATAAATAAAATCTTAAAAAAGAGAAATTTCCCTCATTTACTATTTGGTTGTGCTGTAGTATAGTCCACATAGAAACACGAGATTAATACCTGATTCTTTCCTTTTGATTATAAATTTCCAAAGTGATAAACTGGTTCTCTATCATTGTGCTGAAGTGACTAATTAGATTTTTGTATAATGAAGTTATGGATTTAAACATATTTGATGTGTTCAATCCACTGCAGTCATTTTTTTTAAGATTTTATTTATTTATTTGACACAGAGAGAGAGATTACAAGTAGGCAGAGAGAGGAGGAAGCAGGCTCCCCGCTGAGCAGGGAGCCCGATGCGGGCCTCGATCCCAGGACCCTGAGATCATGACCTGAGCCGAAAGCAGAGGCTTTAACCCACTGAGCCACCCAGGCGCCCTGCAGTCATTTTTTTGATACTGAAGTCGTCTCATCTTTGGCCAGGGGGAGCCTCTTCAGGTTGGCTTCTGAGTCCTTTTACCATGACCCCCCAGTAGTCTTTGTAGTTTCCTTGCTCTCCGGTCAGACAATACGCTCCAGGCTCCTCTTGTACATTTCCTGCGCCAGATCTAGAATCTGCCATTTCTCCAGGAAGTTCTTGTTTCTACTCCTGGTAAATGGTATTTCAAGACCACAGTCTGCATTTTAAGAGTGCTGGGTGCTACTGGGTCTGTCATTGTTTCTAGAGCTTTTCAGTGGAAGAGCTAGGCAATGTATTTTTTCAGATAAAATTTATCATGAGTTCATGCTGATATTGCCAACTCAGATTCAGGCTATAGGGTGTTTGTGTAATATCTTCTATTGTTTATCTGTATCTCCTGACTCTTACACTAAGAATCCCAGTTTTCAAGGCCACTGGGGATAATAGAATTAAAATGTCACACAATTACTTATTCGATTTATTTCATCATACAGAACTGGCTTGGAATACTAATACTAATGCTACCACCACAATATGACTACTGTAAATAGTTCATGATTTTTTGGTAGTTCTTGTACTTAAAGCAAATCCCACTGGGGATATACTATCAAATTACTGTGTTTAAAAGAACAGTTTCTCTCTGCCACCAACTACATGCACAATTAGATTCATTTATTTCATTTTGCTTTCAATTTGGGGGAATTGCTCTTTTAGTGTTCTTAGTGTTCTTTTATGATTATGTAATATGGTTATGTGGTTCCAAACTCAAACCTATAAGCCAAATTATATTCAAATAAATCTAACTTCTATCTTTGTCCTCTCCACCCTGTTTCTTCCTCACCTTAGAGTCATCCATTTCAAAATTGGTTATGGTTCACCCTTCCATTTTTTAAATGTTCTAAGTATGAGAATATTCATATACATATCTATCCCTCTCAGATAAATGACAGTATGATATATACATTTTATATGCCCTGGGTTTTTTTTTAAGATTTTATTTATTTATTTGACAGAGAGAGAGAGAGCACGTGAGCTCATACACAAGCAAGGGGAGAGGCAGAGCCAGAGGGAGAAGCAGACTCTGTTGAGCAAGGAGCCTGACTCAGGGCTCCATCCCAGGACCCTGGGATCATGACCTGAGTAGAAGGCAGATGCTTAAGTGACTGAGCCACCCAGGTGCCCCTATGCCCTGTTTTTTTTTTTCACTTAACAATATATCCTGGAAATCAATTTATAGTAGTACATCGAAATCTTTCTCATTTATTTAACAGGTGCATAATACTTCACTGTGTGGATGCCCCACAGTTTGTTCAACGGATTCCCTCTTGATAAACATTTGGGGTATTGCCAGTCTTTTGCTTTTATGAATAATTCTGCAACAAATAGCTTTGTGTATATGTATTTTCATGTTTTTTCCAGTGTATCAATGGGATAGATTCCTAGAATTGGATAGATTCCTAGAATTGCCTAGAGAAGGTAAATACATGCATAATTTTGCTAAATATTGCCAAATTTCTCTCTCTAGATGCGCTCCCATTTTACACCCCCAGCAGCAAGGTTGAGAGCATTTCCATCCTGTTCAGTGGCTGTGGTTCAGCCTTCCATGCTTGGTCTGTGGCCAGAACACTGGCAGCGAGTGTGGATGGTGAGAGGCAGGAGAGGGGGTTGGCGGACATGCAGGCTCTGGGGTTGGGCTGCCTTTAGCCCCAACGTTGCTCTGCCCCTTAGTAGCTGTATGTTCTTTTTTTTTTAAGATTTTATTTATTTATTTGACACAGAGAGAGAGATTACAAGTAGGCAGAGAGGCAGGCAGAGAGACAAGGAGAGGAGGAAGCAGGCACCCTGCTGAGCAGAAAGCCCAATGCGGGCCTCGATCCCAGGATGCTGAGATCATGACCTGAGCCGAAAGCAGAGGCTTTAACCCACTGAGCCACCCAGGCACCTAGTTGTATGTTCTTAAGCACATGTCTCGACCTCTCTGTGCCTGAGTTTTCTCTTCTGCAAAGTGAGGATAATGAGAAAAACTTCTTAAGATGTTGTTCTGGTGATGAAATGGGTTAAGTGAGCAAGCGAGGCATTTCGTGCTACACCTGGCATTTAGTATATGTGAAGTAAATGCTAGCACAACTAGTGTTATTTTAGTAAACCCTTGTCGGAACCCTGTGAGGGGCATATCACCAGCCCCAGTGTATAAATGAGAAAACCTAGGCAGAGAGCAATGACATCCTTTGTCCTGGGTCACACGGCTAGAAGGGTGTTGCTGATGCTTTGAGCTGTCTGCCTCCGAAGCAGAGATGTTGCAGGAAGGTTTCCTCTATAGAGCCAGTGTGGGACTAGCTGGTGCCCAGGTAGTGAGGCATAGTCTAGGTTCCAATCCCCTTCCCTTGACTTGTTGGCTATCACGCCCTTCTTCTAGGCCTGCTGTGCTCCCTGCCCCTCCCTCTGAGGCTAGCCGGCCACATCTCTGCTCTGCCCGTAGATCCACTGGGCTCCTGTGAGCAGGGACAAATAAAGACTGAAACTGGGGGTGCCTGGGTGGCTCAGTGGGTTAAAGCCTCTGCCTTCGACTCAGCTTATGATCTTAGGGTCCTGGGATCAAGTCCCGCATCGGGCTGTCTGCTCAGCAGGGAGCCTGCTTCCTCCTCTCTCTCTGCCTGCCTCTCTGCCTACTTGTAATCTCTCTCTCTCTCTCTCTCTCTCTCTGTCAAATAAATAAAAAAAATATTTTTTAAAAAAAGAGTGAATACTGAATTTGGTTTCCTGGCCAGATTTGATCTCATTGCTCTGTACTCCTACCACACAACTGTACTCTCTCTTCTGGACCCTCTTGCCTGGCTTGATCCCAAGGTGACCTGGAGCCTCGCATGCTCAGTAAATATTTTTTGCTTTGAATCCATATGCAAGAGGAAGTGTGTGTGTGTGTGTGTGTGTGTGTGTGTGTGTGTGTGTGTGTGTGTTGGGGGGTGAAATTCTTTCGGTGTGTGATTGAAAAACAGTGCTCTGAGTGATGGGACATTTGTTGCTCCCAGAAGAGCTGATTATTTCCTCCTTGGTGATGGCTCTTCAGGGCTGAGGTCTATGCTGCTCAACTTTGCTTGGTTGGCTCATCAAGCAAGTCTTTCCCCAGGTGTGGGTAACAGAGACAAGACAGGAATTTAGTCCATAACCCATTTTTTTGTTAAAAATTATTTTTAAAGTACCTACACAAATCATGAATACATCTACAAATCTCCGCGATCTTTCGTCTCCTGCCGGAAGCAGGTCCAGATTTGTGGGGCCTGAAGTTTACCAAATTTATGTGACCCTCTTTAAGAAAAGGAACCAAAATCACAAATTCAGAATTAGGTACAAAAGTCAGTATTTATTTAGGGAGGGAAATCACAGAAATCACAAATTTGGAAAGCCGACAACTACCACAGATATCATAAAATCCAGAAAAATAACACAAGGTTTTAATTAAGCAACTACCTGACACGTTCTTTAATCACTTCTGCATTTTGACAATTTTACAATATTTTCTGTGGAGAGAGTCGGAAGATAATGTTTCTTTCCTCTGCCATCATTGGTTGAATTTTATTTATATTGGTGATAGTTTAGAAAAACTGGTTTTTTTTTAAAGAATTTATTTATTTGACAGAAAGATCACAAGTAGGCAGAGAGGCAGGCAGAGAGAGGGGGGGGAAGCAGATTTTTCGCTGAGCAGAGAGCTGGATGTGGGGCTTGATCCCAGGACCCTGACAGAGGCTTAACCCACGGAGCCATCCAAGCGCCCCTAGAAAAACTGTTTTTTTCCCAGCTTCACAACTCTTTGTTGGTAATTCATTCAAATTGTTGATATCTGTTTTCAGATTCAGGAAAACCTCTCTCTCTGTTTAAATCTGTATGTAAGATCTGAAGGAACTTTCCATAGACCAGTTTCTGACTTTGCACACTTGAGCCTTGTCTATTGTCTTCCACTCTCTGTACACTTTTGGTACCAGCTGCTGTGGGATGCGTGTGCAAGCAATGTAACTTCTGGGTCTTTATGTCATGACTCCAGGTAGGTCAGCCAAGTGGGTGATAAGACTGTAGGAAGCTATTCCTAGAGCAATATGCTTAGGAATAATTTAACTAATCATGGAAGTAACTGCAAACCCCATAAATATATCCTGCTAAACTCAAAATCACTCTATCTCAAGTCAACTTCCCTTAACTCTTTCCCCACAATGCCTGAGGCCATTGCAACACAATCTGACAGGAGGGGAAATGGGGTTGGGGGGCAAGTTAGAGTTGAAAGGGGCAGGGCAGTAGGCTTAACTGGCTGCACTTAACACATCTTACTTTTGCAAATTTTACGAAACAGAGGGCCCTGTGAACACGTTGTTGAGGACCTTATGTACACCTACCCCCTCCACAGACCATTAATCTCTGGGTCCCCAGAACCTCATACACAGCCTGTTGAATTGTTGAGTGAATGTTCTGTAAGCCTCACCAAGGATATTTTGCAGACCAAGATTTAAAGAAAATAAAAAGCTCTCTTCTCTCAATGCTTTTTCTAACTTGAAATCTTTGGACTTTGTCAGAGATAAATGTTAGTCTTTTAACTCAGGACAGGGGCTGGGGTGTGGCAAGTGAAGCACCTTGGACATGTAATTCAAGGAAGCTCTAGATGCCTCACTCACCTCATCCCTAGCCCCAGCCTGGTCCCTGGCTTTGCCTGTTCTAGAAGGCTCCTTCAGGGAGTGAAAACATTTAGTTAATATTGAAACTAGAATGTGGGTTCTTACCAAGTAGCAAAATGGCTACCTCTTTGCTAAAAGAATCTATAGGAACTTAGTCTTCTTTTTAATCTAAGGCACATCATTCAAGATATGGGTTCCTTGAACGCACAGAGCTAACGCGGCCAACAGCCAAGATCCCAGCCCCAACAGCAGAGTGAACGAGCATATCTAATAATTTCAGTACAAAGGCAGCAATACGCTGCTCAGCTTCTGAGGTCAGAGCTCACCTAGATAGCTGAGGAAAGAGGGTGAGCATGCAGAGGGAGGCCGCTCCACCTTTCTTTCCTGGCTCCAGAGACGATGTGATCACCACGGAGGAGTCACAGCCAGAGCTCCCTCCGTAACTTCTGATGATCACATCACTAGAAAGACAGAAATGTTCTCTAGTGGATTCTCGCCTTTCTTTTAGGTTCCTGGAATTTCTCCTAAAATCCAAATATCCTAGCACCAAACCGAAATGTATTTTAACTACTTTTTCTTGTTAAAAAACAACACATGCACACTGTATAAAGTACGTTAAGCAAAGATAAGTGTGAAGAAGGAAGAAACATTACTCTGAATCTCATCACTCAGAGATAACCACAGTTGATATTATGGTGCATTTTCTTCCAGAATGTTTTATATACATAGGCACATGTACACACACGGCTCAGATGGGTTCGTGTCCTGCCTCTTTGACTTCCTATATCATGAGTATCTCTGCGTATCATGAAATACCCTTTGAAAGTGTGGCTTTAGGGGCACCTTGGTGGCTCTGCGGGTTAAAGCCTCTGCCTTCAGCTCGGGTCAGGATCTCAGGGTCCTGGGATCGAGCCCCCCATTGGGCTCCATGCTCAGCAGGGAGCCTGCCTCCTCCTTTCTCTCTGCCTGCCTCTCAGCCTACTTGCAATCTCTCTCTCTCTTTGTCAAATACATAAATAAAATCTTTAACAAAAAAAAAAGAAAGTGTGGCTTTAGGCAGGGATTTACTATTCTCATGTGTGGAGTTACCATAATTTAATCTCCTGTTGTTGAGGGTATAGGCTGGTTTCAAATTTTTAGGAAAATTGCCACAGTGAACCTTCTTGTACATGGGTATTTCTTGATCTAATAAGATTTTTAGACTAGATTCCTAGAAGTCAGATTATTAGGTAGGTCAAAGGGCAGGAGCATTTTTTTGGCTATTGATACTTCACTGTTAAATTATTTTCCAGAAAGATTGTGCCAGCTTGCGTTCTACCCAGCAATATAGGTGAATGTCTCTAGAGAAGTCTGTCAATGTAAAATGTTTTAATTAAAGTGTGTTTTTTAATTTGATAGGTGAAAAATACTTCCTGTTGTTTTAATCTCTAACTCTTTAACTACAAATGTGGTTGCATGCTTAATGTTCATTGGACATTTATAGTTCTCAGTTTGTGAATTGTTTATGAGCTTTATTTTTCTTTTGAAGTTATGATTTTCTTAATGCTTTGCAGTAGTAGCTGTTGTGACAATAAAAAGATGGTAGGTAACATTCACTGAACATTTACGGTGTGGTAGGCCTGGTTCTAAGCACTTTATATTAAATCGTTTAATCCTTTAAAATAGATATTATTATTACTTCCATTTTACCGATGAGGAAAACAGGAACAGAGAAGTTTAATAACTTATTCCAGGTCATGCAGCTGGTAAATGGCAGAGCCAGGATTCAGGTCAAAACAGTCTGACACCGTGGCAGCCACCCCACTGTGAAGAGGCTATTAGCTCTGTATTGTAGTGGCTACAGACATTTTCCTACTCTGTCACTTGTGTCTCAAATTTTGCTGATGGTATTTTTAAGTGGAGATTTTAGTTACATATCTGTAATCAAATTTACCAATGTTTTTGTTTTATGCTTCAATTTTTAACCTGTTTAGGAAATCTTTCCCCATTCCATGATCTGATCAATATTTGCCTATATATTGATGTGCTGTTTAATAGCTTCATTTTAAAACTTAACTCTTTAATTCATTGGAATTTATTTGAATGGAAGGGGTGAGGTGAAAAACTTTTCTCTTACTAAATAGTTATTTGACGTTCTGCCACCGTTATCAAATGCCAAGTATAGAATGGAGATCACAATGGTCTCTACCTCATAGGCTCATTGTAAAGATTAAGTAAGCCCCCCAAAATTAAACACACACTCAAAGTGGATAGCTAACAGGAATTAATTTTGTTTCTCCAAGTTAGTGGGCCCCACTCAGGAAGTGTTTCTGGGGCAATCGTCTGTTTATGTGACTCTCTTCTCTACTTGCTTCCTGGTCTACTTAGACAAGAGGGGTCCTTATCCAGGTTCGCAGACCTTATAATTTTATGTTCTTCCCTTGAAACATTTTGTGAACACTCTGAGACAATTTGAATAAAGCTGACTTCTATGAAAGAAGTTGTATACTTCAGAAACGAGGAGGTACTTTTGCTGTTTTGTCTGAGGAATGATATTTAAACAATTGATTCATTAATGATTATGGACACTATTAAGGAAATCAGTGCGGGGGCGCCTAGGTGGCTCAGTCAGTTAAGTGTCTGACTCTTGATTTCGACTCAGGTCATGATCTCGGGGTTGTGGGATCGGGCCCTGTGTTGGGGTCCCTGCTCAGCTCAGAGTCTGCTTGTCCCTTCCCTCCGCCCACTCCCACTTGCACATATGCTCTCTCTCTAAAATAGATACAATTTTTATAAAAAAAGGAAATCAGTGTGTTCCAATTGGTTATACTAATTATTCTGCTGGGAAAAGATGATTTTGTATTTATCTATTTCTTCCCTTTCATGGGTATTATACTGTGGAATGACCACAATTGTAATAGTCATATGTCTTTAATAATCATAAATGGAATGATCATAAACACAGTGGCAGCCTTAATTCTTCCCTCTCTCACTCCTTGCATTCAACTCATCTGCAAGTTCTGATGGCTCTACCTCCATAATATAGCCTGTCTCCATCTGTTTCTCTCCAACCCCATTGTTCCTACCCTGGTCAGGCCAGTGTCGTCTCTCCTGGACCACAGCCATTGCCCCGCTGGGTCCCTGCTTCTGGGCCCGCCCCTCAGCAGTCTGTTCTCCGTGCAGCAGCTAGGCCTTCTGATCATGGAATTGGTAGCCCATCACCTTGGCCACATCCCATGTTAGAAGCAAGTCATAGGTACTACTGCACCCAGGGCAAGGAGACTGTACACGTGTGGACACTGGGCAGTGAGAATCACTGGGGGTTGCCGTAGAGTTGGCCTGCCACACCCTAGGCCTAGCATTGCCACTGGCCCAGCAGCTGCTTCAGAGAATTTCTGGCCCCACTAGCAGCAGCAGCAGCAGCAGCAGCAGCAGCAGCAGCAGGATCTGCAGCCATCCTGGCCCATGCCATTGACTCTTCACATCCTAAGACTTCTGCTGGGATATGCAGTTACTGTGGGGTCTGGTGCCTTGGCGACATCTGGGTCTAGCTAGTTGGATTGGTGACAGCATGGTGCCACAGGCCCTGTCTCCTTGGGGAACATTCACCTGAGTGATGTCAGCAGCCTCCTGCATGTGTTACTTGTGACAAAAATGATTGGGGGGAGTATGTGTGGGGGCAGTTTCATGTACAGGCATGGGTATGTCTCTGCCCACTACTGGTTAATGTAGTGCTGGGTTTAAGGGCCACTATTGGAGTTACTCTGATCTTGTTCTTGGGTGTGGCCCAACTAGAGGAGTTCTCAGAAGCTGAGGATTGTGGGGGAAGCCTGGCTTCTGAATTCATGGAGGAACACCGAGCTTACAAGAGCATTCACAATTGAGCACCAAGTGGGAAGCCCAATCCAGAAAGTGAGAGAAGGTAATCCAAAAGCCTGACAATGTGAGGCTGTGAGGCAGACAGTGAGAGCTGGGCTGCAGGGCCTGGCATGGAGTAGGCTCAGGAAGTCTTGGGGTGATGGTGTAACCCCTGAAGGGCCTGCAGAGTGACCCCCATGTTGCTCATATACGAGGACTCTTTTGAACATGTAATTTTACAGTGTCCTGTAAAATCTTTGTGAAATAAATGTATCTCTTCTATTTAGATATACTGTGTATATAGGAATTTGATGTGCTCTACAGTCTATGGTTGGGGTCAATAAATCAATAAATGCTGAATGAAAAGAGCACTAAAGGCAAATGATCTTGGTTTATGTGAGCAAAAGCTCTTTGAAGGGCCAGCCTGCTGCCCCTCTGTTTAGGCACAGATCACTCAACTTGTTCTCTCTTGATAGATCATCTCACAGTCACTGGGCTGTTAAACATTGAGCTTGGCACAGTCCAGTTCCTTGCAAGCTCCTCTGTCTTCTCCATGGGCCTCCAGATGTGTTGGCAATTAGCCAGATCAGTTACAGAGGGCAGATAATTCTAAAATGCCTCTATTCACTTGAAGGTTTCAAAGGTCTTTAAAAAAATCGTTGAACAGACTGTGTGAGGCTCAGACAAACACTTGGGCCCATCAGTGGTGTTTTGTTCTGCAGCTTCTATTCACTGAGTGCCGGGGGGTGGGGGGAGGGCTGGGGGCAAGGCCGGGAAACCTGGTGTTGACACCATGGAGAGCCCCAACAAGTTTGGGCTACTTACTGGTGGAGCAGAGATGCCTCTGGGACACAATTCGCATCATTTGTAAAGTAAATCCTCTTGGTCTGTCACCTAGATGGGCATCAGTCCTTTCCTGTTCTGCCCTGGGAATTTCCATTGACCAGATGCCTTCCTGAATTTGAATATTTCACTTCTAAAATTGGTGCCAATTGCCAGGCCAAGGATGGAGTGCCGTTAGTGTTTGAGCTGAAAGGGATTGCCCGCTGGGATGCAGAGTCACCAGATGCCATGGCGGCAGAATGTTCTCTGGACTGTCCCAGGCCCTCTCAGCGGAGAGTGCCCCTCCCCATTCAGTTACTCAATCCAGAAGCTGAGCGTCACCCCACACCTCCTTCTCACTGCCTTCCTACAGCTAACCTACTGCCTAGCCCTGTCCATTTCATCTCCCGTCTCTCCCCTCCTTTTCCCCCTTTCTCTACCCTCCCCGCCATCCCTCCCCATTGTGCTTCGCACCATATCACCCGGCTTCTCCTCTTACCCACTTCCAGTCTCCTCTCTATTTCCTGGCAAAATGACCGCTGATTATGCTGATCCTATAAGGACTCTGCTTAAAACCTTTCACTATCTTTCCATTATTTCTAGGCTAAATCCCCAAATCCTGACCAAGAGCTACGTGGCCCCTTTGGCCTGTTGCAGTGCCAGCTTGGGCCACTCTTCACCCCACTCTAATTGGTCCTTCAGAGTTTTACTCAAATGTTGCTTTGGCAAGGAAGCCTCTGTGACCCTCATCCAAGATAGGGTTAGTTCTGTCTGTTGTTTGTTCTCTTAGCACATGGGCTGCTCCTTCATGGCCCTTACCACCCGTGCAGCCATGTCATTAATTGGGTTATTAATTGTTTAATGACAGTCTCCCCCTCTAGACCACTGGCTCCAGGAGGGCAGAGAGCGTGCTGTCTTATCTGCTGTGGCAAAACCCAGCACCAAGAACAGGGCCCAGGGGCGCCTGGGTGGCTCAGTAGGTTAAAGTCTCTGCCTTCAGCTCAGGTCACAATCTCAGGGTCCTGGGATCGAGCCCCACATTGGGCTCTCTGCCCGGCAGGGAGCCTGCTTCCTCCTCTCTCTCTGCCTGCCTTCTGCCTACTTGTGATCTCTCTCTCTCTCTCTCTCTCTCTCTCTCTCTCTGTCAAATAAATAAATAAATAAATAAATAAATAAATAAATAAATAATATCTTAAAAAAAAAAGAAAAAAGAACAGGGCCCTGTGGGTTAGGGCCTCACCCTGGATGGTTGTGAGAGGAATGAATGTGTGTGAGGTAGGTACTATTCTACCAGTTACTGGCTGTGCGCCCTTAGGCAAATCGGTTAACCTTTCTGAGATTCCTCACTTGTAAAATGGGTTCTCAATGAGAACACAGGTTAAGTGACAATTAGCATGTGGTGGATTGTCAACAAGTACTCCTCTCAGAACGGAGAGTCAGAATTCTAGGAATTGGTCACTGGAAGTTCTATCAACCTGGTCAAACATTTTCAGAATCCTTCCTGCTAACAAAATGCCATGTCCTTTGGGTAGACCGATATCACTTGGAGGACGGGATTAGGAGCACATCCATCCGGCCCTGCAAAACTGAGCAACGTCTGCCTCCGTCCATTCCTTTCCTTAACAAATGTGACTGAGCATGTGCCGTGAGCTAGGTGCAGCGACAGCAGTGACCAAGATTGTCTCTGACCTCTTGCAGCTTATAGTTTGTTCCCTTCAATTATCTGCTTTTCATGTCACCGAATAAAGGGCTTGCGTCTTCTGGGTTTGGCTGTAGCCAGCCCCGGCTGTGGCCTGTGGCATGGCGGGGAGGAAGCTTTAGCTCTCTTGGCTCCATTGAAGCCGTTTGCCTCTCCAGACAGACTTTCACTGGGATTTTTAAATCACCATCAGCAGCACCTCTTCTTAATTTAATATCTTTCTCTTCTGCTCCCTACCCTCATCCTCTCCTGAATTGCGCCTGAAAGTGCATCCTCTCTCATGACATGAATGCAGTTATCTGCAAAGTGCTGGGAAGGAGAGGCATCAGGCGAGGGGGAAATGCCCTCGCGGTATACTGAAAACCATCCCGTTTGTTTTCACTCCCTACTGTGTGCCCAGGCTGGCGGCGTGGCACTGGGCCCAAAGTCTGTTGGCCCGTCTTGGCAGCTCTAGCCCACTAAAGACAGCTACCTGTCGAGACACAGGTAGAGAAGCCCATGACCGCGAGGAACCAGAGCCCCCGTCCGTCTGTGATTTGCAAAGACGCTGATTCATGACACTCCGCATGGGGAGTGATGCCCCGGTCAGGAGCCAGCTCGAGCCACCCTGCTGGCCGGGACTGCGTGAGCTGCTGGGGGCCGCTCCCAGCAGGACACGGGAAGACAGCGTCCGAGCCGAGAGGCTCCTGAGATGGTGACACGGCAGGGCTGGCCCAATCTGGTCTCTCCGGGTCACGCGAAGAGTCATCCGAAGCCGGGAGAGGAAGAAACTTGTCAGAACCCCGTGTAGTTATTTTGGAAAGAGGTGACAGAGCCCCCATGTGTGTATCTGGGCTTGAGCTCACTGGCTTTGAGGGGGGAGCTTGTTCTCAGGGGAGGGAGCCCCAGTCTTCCTCTTTCCAGAAACGCAGGGCCCGCCCATGTGACAGAGCGAGTTCCACAGCTTTGCCTTTAATGGAGTGAGCAGATTGCAGGAAAAATGCAATGCTGCTCAGTAAATTTAATGACTTTATGAAGATAAATGTTTCCCTTCCGAGGCTCCTTCTTGTCAGAATACATTTAATACCGCCATTCCTTTGAGAACGAAATTCCTGTAGCACTTTGCAGCATACTAACATGTTTCTCTCACCACATGAAATTGCACTTCAAGCAAGAAATAATAATGTTTCTGCCTCCCCTTGTACATTTTTATTACTGCCAATGAATGGGAGTAAATTAACTATTATGGCTAACATTATTCACGGGGACAAATTCCTAACTCATTTTACAGAGAATAATAAATAACTGAATGAATAAGATGCCTTTAATTTCACATGTGAATTATCAAAGATTCCTCAGAGTAACGGGAGAGAGGCCGTCATGTTTATACACAAAATATAAATATATAGCCAGTGTTGAGCATCACGAGCTACGTCACCCGGTCACCCAGCTGCTCTGGGTCCCGGAGACTACGGAACCCCGTTCCCATTCAGCAGTCAGCCTCAGCTAGCCAGCACGTGCTCTAACCATATACTCGAAAGACGGTATTTAGCTTGCACAAAATCTACTTACAATTTCTGTCTGGGCATTTATCACTTCATTCCATAGGCAACCCCAGGACCAGGCAGATCTTGTTCCTGTTAATGACGTTACAAGGCAAATTCCACTTTAATGGAAACCACCAAAGTCCTGGCCAGTGGCCCTTTCATTTGGAGTCGCCTTCAACAACCCCAAATTCCAGTACAGTGATGTAATTCCAACACCTTCTTGTAGCCTGTCCTAATGGGATTTTTGCTGTGCCATAAATTCTTGAGGACCTGAAAGGTACAAGCAAGCAGGATAATAGGGAACAGAACAGCATATACACCCTTCTGGAATATTATTCTACTTAATGACCTTCCCAGATCTCTGTGGCTGCTCTGCCACGTCTATGACCTCCCTGCCAGAAGTCTTGAGCAGGGCCTATGCTGGGGTGCAGGATACACATTTGAGGGGTTTCCAGCCTCCCCGAGAGACCGTACCCTGCCTGGTATCCTTGGTTAGTTCCCTAAAGGGGGCCGGGCTGAAACTCTGTAGGATGGGATAGGCCTTCAGGGAAAGAGAATCACTTGGCCTGGTGGAGAGGAGAGGAGAGCAGAGCAGAGCAGAGCAAGGAGGACTTCTAGGCACACATGTCCTAGAAGCAGATGTGCGGAGGGGGGGATGTGTCAGGATCCTTGGGCAGGAAGCGAGAAGAAGTCCCTTCCATTTGGCTTACGTCATCTTCATGTGTACCATTAATTCAGGTTTCCCCTCAAAACATGGACTTTTTGGGCCTACATACTTCATCTATAAGTCATCAGTGTCTGCATGCTTTAAAAAATCTTTGTTCATTTGATGTTCAAAAAAAAAGGTGCCTCATTTTCATTTCTTTGATTACCAGTCATGTCGGGCATTTAAGTGTTCATTGAACATACAGGATGTATATGTTGTGATTGTCTATTGGTGTCTTCTCTCTCTTTTGTGTTGGGTTTGTTTTTTCCTTACTGATTATGAGAGCTTTTTATATATGAAGGATATTCACTCTTGTCATAGTAGTCAGAATATTGGCTCAGTTTCTCCTTTGCTTCAGTATCATGTGTAAAATAGGGATGATTCTGTTTACTTGGCAAGGCTGGTTTTCTGGTAGCCACACTGTGAGTGAGTCCCTAACATAGCGCCTGGCACGTGGTTGATGCTCAGTATAGGATAGCTATTACTGGGGTGCCTGGGTGGCTCAGTGGGTTAAAGCCTCAGGTCATGATCCCAGGGTCCTGGTATAGAGCCCCGCATCAGGCTCCCTGCTCGGCGGGAAGCCTGCTTCTCTCTCTCCCACTCCCCCTGCTTGTGTTCCCTCTCTCTCTGTGTCTCTCTCTCTGTCAAATAAATAAATAAAATCTTTTAAAAAAGGATAGCTATTACTATTGTTGCCACTGATTAGACTGTAATCCGCACTTTCTGGATGCAGCTGTTTGGGCATTCCCCACCCCACACCCAGCCCGAATTGCTGTGCGGAAAGCTATAATACTAAAGCTGCCTCTAAGCAAGCAAAGGGCCCAGTCACTTTCTGCCCCAGGGCGGTGATCCATCAGGCCAGCTGACCTTTTGAGGGATGACTTCAGCTAGAGGACACAGATCCTGGTGCCACCAAAGGGATCTGCAGAAGTGTCACAGCGCTCTTGTAGAGTAGATGCTGCCACCGCCTCCAGGCTACTAATGAAATCACACAGTAACTGAGGAAAACCCAACGATATGACATCTTGGAAACCAGCCACAGGAACTTGAACAGATCTGTTCTCTGGGCTGGGGATTTCTCACCCATACAATGAAGAGGTTCTACTAGGCATCTCAGAGACCCTTGGAACTCCAGGAGTCTGTATTTCTTTCAAAGGATGTATGGGCCCCAGACCTCTACTAGGCTAAGAATAGCCCTGATTCATTGGTCATAAAATTCATAAAATTGATTCACAAATGCTCAAGGGCATTTTATATCCTTTGCAACTCTTGGCTCTATGACTTACTTGCCAGTGAGGAGGGGTTAGGAGGTACAGGAGCAAAGCCTCCTTGCTCGTTGGCCTTGATTCCTAATTAAAATCCCCTCTGGGACACCTGGGTGGCTCAGCCGGTGAAGTGTCTGCCTTCGGCTCAGGTCATGATCCCAGGGTCCTGGGATCGAGTCCCACATCGGGCACCCTGCTCAGCAGGGAGCCTGCTTCCCCCTCTGCCTGCCGCTCCCCCTGCTTGTGCACTCTCTCTCTCTAAAAAATAAGTAAATAAAATCTTTAAAAATAAAATAAAATAAAATCCCCCCTGTAACACAGTGTGCAACTACCACCTCACAGACCCCTCCTACTCAACATGTCTGAACTGAACTCAGCTTGTTCTCTGGCCCCAGAGCTATTCCTTCTAGAATAGCATCCTGGCTCCCCCTCCCAACATTTCTCACAGTTTGTTCTCGTGCGTAGCTTGCTGATATTATTTGACTGATGTCTGTCTCCTGGGACTTCTGAGATGGCTAAGATGGGCTAAAAGTCCCACCGAAGAGGTGAAAATTGGGCCCTCGGCATAATTATGCATTTTGACTCTGCCTCTGCTACAGAACGCTCCACACCCCTGCACCTGTTGGCCTGGTTGGTTATCTGTCTCTTGCGAAAGACTACGAGCTCCTTGAGGGCAGGGCATGCTATGGACTGCATTGTATCCCCCCACAAAACTTGTATGTCGAGACCTTAAGCCTTAAGGTGATGGTATTTGGAGATGGAGATAATTAGGTTTCGATGAGGTCTTGAAGGTGGGACCTTTATTAGAAGGGTCCTTAAGGAGAGACCCCAGAAGGCTCACTCTCTCGCTCTGTCCAATGTGTCCACACTAAGGAAAGGTCATGTAAGCACACGGTGAGATGGTGGCCCTCATCAAAACCGTACCATCTGGCACCCTGATCTTGGACTTCCAGCCTCTGAACAGTGAGGAAATAAAATTCTGTTGTCTAATCCCTGCAGGCTGTGGCATTTGGTTACGGACGCCGGGGCTAAGACAAGGCAGATCTTTATGATCTTTGGCCCCCTGGTTTCCAGCACAAAATGGCTACTCAGTAGTTTTGGGGCATAAAATAGGCTCCCTGTAAAAAGTAGGTGGCTGAAGGAAGGACTGTGTAGCTGAGAAGCCCAGCTGTTTCTCAGGCTCAAGCTTATATCCCAGTCCCCTCAATAACAGCATATCTGTCACATAGGCTGCTAAGAAAGCTTGACTCTGGGCACCTACTGTAGAAAGGATTGAGAACTCCCCTCCATGTGAAAGTTACCATAAAGCAAAATCAAGAACAGAAGTATTGAATTCCATTAGGCCTCATACAAGCTTGCCGGACACCATCCTCTCCTGTTGGAAAAACTATCTGAGCTTTCCAGGAGAAAGCCAAGAACTCCAGAAGGAGACACTATGAGGAGAGACAGTTTTCTGGCTTTGGATTGTTCCCCAACTATGTCCAAAGCCTGCTAAATATCCAACTCCGGTGAGGACAGAAGCCTCTTCCCTTAGTTCATTGTGGCAAAGCTGAGGCAGCCTCCAAGAGAACGGAGCACCGAAAGAGCAAGGTAAGGAAGCCTTGCTAGGTGGGCCAGGAATTCTAGCTTCTTGGCTTCCCCTTAGCCACATGCAGGCTTGGGCTCGAAATGGCTGCCTCTCCTTTGCCCATCTGGCCAGTGTCCTTTAGCTCCAGCTGTCGTCACGGTGCCAGCGGGCTTCGGACCACTGTGCGGTGGCTGTCCCAACAAGGATGCCCTGTTCTTCCCCAGTTTGGAACCTCCCATTTCTCCAAGAGGCTCTGATTTCTTGGGGTGGGGAATGTCACCCGGTACCTGCGGGCCAGATGAGCTTTTTGCTGCTGGGGCGTCCATCCTCCTCGCTGCTTCCCGTGGACAGAGATAGGGAGCACAGATGTGCACACGTGACCCCCCGTCTCATTTTAAATCGCAACTTGGTACTGATACTTTGAATTCCACCCCAAGGTTCTTTCTCCCATTCCTCAGTTCCATGCCCGTATCTCTTTTCTGTCACAGTGAGAAGTTTAGTTTTCAACAACATCAGTCTATGTACTCATTTGCTCAATACATGAAAAGTCGTTTGGGAGTCGTCATGCCAACACCGTTACCAACAAGCCTACTCAATCCGGTTTAGCTTGACTGGGAGCGGGGCACTGCCTCGTTACAGCTAGTTGGGATGGAATGCTAAGTCTCCCACTGGGCCTTTGTGAACACCCAGGCTGGGGCCTCTTGTTACTGCTGGGTGGGGGTGGAAGTTCAGGCCTCCAAGGAAAGGAGAAGGACCCCATCACCGCTCTCCACCTGACCTCTGCTGACACGGCTTAGGGGAAAGAGCTGATCACTGTCTAGAGGGGATGAGTTCTCGCTCTCCCCTTGGCCATCCAAGACCCCCACCGAGCACGGAGTGGGAAGAGCTCCTCATGACTGCTGGCTCCCTCTGTGTTCTCCACTGGCACCATGTGGGGGTAGTCTTGTTTGTCAGTCAGGGCTCTCCAGAGAAACAGAATGGATAGGATGTGTACGTGTGTGTGTGTGTGTGTGTGTGTGTGTGTGTGTGTGTGTATGGGGGGGGGAGAGAGAGAGAGAGAGAGAGAGAGAGAGAGAGAGAGAGAGAGACTGATTGTAAGGGATTGATTTCTGTGATCCTGGAGGCTGGTGAGTCCAAATCTGTAGTGCGGGCTGGTCGGCTGGAGCCCCGGGAGGGCCCATAGCGCAGATGGAGTCCAAAGACAGTTTGCAGCCCTCGTCCCCGGGACAGCTCTGGGGGAGTCCTCACCTCTTTACCTCATTCACACACAGCTGGGAGCAAGCAAAGCCAGATACTTGAATGCTGAGGCTGGAGCCAAGGGAGGTCACAGGGAGGGCCTCTGTGCTGTGTGCTGTCAAACAAAAGCAGGAAAATCAAAACCCGAGAAGCTGCAGAGACCGAAGGTGGAGATTGTCCAGGACTGAGCGAATGATGGAGGGGTTTCACAGGCAGTACTCTTCGGGCTTTGTGAAGACGGCAGGTTACATTTAAATTCAGGATCAGTCATCATATCTAAAGGTTTTAACAGAAAATACTGGAGCCAGTGTTAAGACTAAATCACACTTGGGTGTGGTACACGTGGCCTCCACTGTCAAAGAACCTGGCCAAAGTTCTTCAGTGTCTCCAGCCTCACTTTGCCACCCTTGGTCTGCAGCCCAAACCCCAGATCCTGGCTCAGTGGTCTCCAGTCATTCTTCTATTGGTCCCCAGTGACTCTCATTGAGAATTGAGAAGCACTAACTACAGGATCAGCTCCGACCTCCTTAACACGGCCACGGATTGGCCTTTGATAATCTGACCCTTTCTGCCTCTCTCTCACCTAGTACTCCACCCTACTTCAAAAACTTGCCAGGCTCTGAGTCTTAGCGCCCATGACCTCCTCTGCCCGGAGTGTCCCCCCCTCCCTCCTGATGGTTCTCAACAGCCCCTCTGGGGGACCGTCCACTGTTCAGTACAATGGAGCCCCTTGAAGTCCCATACAGACTTTCCCTCAGTTTTTCCTCTACTTCTGTTCTTTCGTATCTCTCAGGGAAATTTTCCTTAAGGGCAGGGATTATGACTGATTTGTCTTTAGAGCTCTAGTGCCTGGCACTAGAAAGGAAGTGGCAGATTGGGAAAGGAAATCAAAAGGACTCACATGGTACATTATCACTGTTGTTGGTAGTTTCTGTCAATGTCATTTTCTGTCAATGTCATTTTCATTTGCTAAGTGTACTTTTAGACTCTAAGAAGTCAATGGCTAAATGTCACTTGAATCAGCAGGATTGACCCACCATGAGCAGGACTGATCAGCTTTCCTGTTTTTCAGAGAAATCTTCCCGGGGATAGCTACTTGGGAGACTTAGTCATTTCCTCAAGGGATCAATATGTTGCTGATTTTGTTCCGTAGAGCAATGTCAGGCACTTTGAAACAGCTTTCAGTATTGTTATCAGATCTTTCCAGGCCAGGTTTCTCTTTTCTTTTTCCTCTTCTCTTCTCTTTTCTTTTTAGTACTACCATTCTTCCTCTTAAACTTAAGGCAACCATACCTTCCTTCCTCTTACATTTTGTTCATTTTGTTTCTTTGCTTTCTGGATTAGTGCTAGAGAATTATATTAGATATTTGAATAATAAAAAAAAATACCACAACTGTTTGGGGCGCCTGGGTGGCTCAGTTGGTTGAGCGTCTGACTCTTGGTTTCAGCTCAGGTCATGATCTCAGGGTCATGACATTGAGTCCAGTGTCTGGCTCAGTGGTGAGTCTGCTTGAGATTCTCTCTCTCCCTTTGCTCCTCACCCCAGTAGATAAATAAATGAATAAAAATTAAAAAAATTAAAAGACCCCACAACTCTTTGAAAGGCTATACCCATCAAACATGGCCATCCCCTCCCCTGACGGCTACCTGGGGATAATGATCTTTTGATCTGTGAGAGCTGGTGTGCTTTATCAGACCTGATCTTTCTGCCATTTGACTTTGGCCTTCCTTTGGCCTGGACGCATCCATATTCTTCCTTTTCCTGAGGTCTCTTTCATCCCATAACTACACTGTCACTTCTGGACAAAATAGGGCTCCTTCAGATTGACCTAGCACGTAGAAAAAGACTCTGCACATGGATGCAGGCTCAGTGGGCTGTGGCTGCCTTGCCCAAACTATTATTCAAAGGATCCTTGCAGACCACCTGACTTCTTCCTTTCCTTACTTTAACAAGTACTGTTTCTGCCTGACTTATATTCCTACCCAGAACAATGTCCTTTTTTTTTACTTAGACATAGGTGGCCAATAAGCCATTTGCTCATTCCATAAATATTTCTTGAGTGCCTGCTATGTGCTGGACTCTGTGCTAAGTTTTAGGTTATAAGCTAAATATTTTAATGCAGAGGTTCCTAGATGTTACTAGAATGGGTAGCAAGATCTTATCAGCCTTGGGAATCTGAAGGGAGAAGTGAAGGTGGAATATTCCATATCTTTAAAAAATTTTTCATGTACATTTATTTCTTCCAGCTTTATGGAGCTATAATTGACATACACCATTGTGTAAGCTGAAAGTGTACAACTGTGTTGATTTGATACACATATTGTAGAATGATGGCCGCCTTAGAGTTAGCGAACACCTTCGTCACATCACATAATTACCACTTCTTTTTTTGAGGTGTGAACATTTAAGATCCACTTACTTAGCCACTTTTGAGTATGTAATACAGCGTTAGCTAACGTTCCATGTTTTCGCCACAGCACTTCCTCTGTCGGGGAACTCTGACTTCTCCCCCCTTTTCATGGCAAGCTCCCTATCCCTCAGGTTTCAATCTGTTGTCACGTTTTCCCTAAAGCATCTCTTAACCTCTGCATTCTGGCTTCAGTGTCCTTTGTGCTTCCATGTGTCACCCTCTTCCGGTACTGATCAGCTGTCTTTTTAATTGTGCTAGCAACACTGGATGTGGGTCCTCCCTCTTACTAGAATTCCAGTACACAGTGCTGTGCAGAATTCTAGAGTCTCACCGGAGAAGCAGAAGCAACAGTAAGAGGCGTGGGTATGTCATAACTCCACTACTGTATACTGCGGGGGGGTGTATTTACAAGGAATCGGCTGGTGAAATGTGGGGTCTGGTGTAGCAAGTCTGAAGTCTGTAGAGCAGGCAGTCGAGAGGGGAGGACGACGAGCGGGCTGGAGACACAGCTGAAGCTCATTATCCCCAGGTAGCCGTCAAGCGAGGGGGTGACGGGCAGGCTGACACCCTGTGGGCAGGAGTTTTTTGGAGTCTCTCTGCCTCAGGGAAGGCCTAACCCTGCTTTTGAATGGCTCTCCTGATTAGGTCGAGCCTACCTAGGATAACCCTGCCCCCAATTTATTTCAGTCCACAGATTAGGAAGCTGAATTACATCTGCCAAATCCCCTTCACCCCTTCATTGTAGCACCTATATTAGTGTTTGATTGAATAGCTGGGGCCTGCCGCTGAGCCTAACCAAACTGACCTATGAAGGAGCTGTCAGAGTGTTCAGCCGATGATGATGGAAGGAAAGAAAGACCGGCTAGCTGAGGGAAAAGGCCAGGTTATTGCACACTGAGGCCAGACGGAGCATGTTTGGTCCTGCTTTGGAGTGGGACAGGGACAAGGGAAGGCTCTGGAGTCACTGACGCCAGAGGAAGAAAATCCCAGCGCATGGAGTCATTTCTACAGCTCTGCACTGAGGACTTAAGGCCAACTTCCTTTGCCTGATCTTCCCGGTTTCCAGGGAAAGGCCCCTTTCCACTGCATCTGCCACAGTTAGCGCTGACTCGGGGGTTTCTGAACTGGGCTCATTTCCTCCCACCTCTGCTACTTGGCTTCTGTCTGCTGTTGTTTTTGCCTCTTGTGTCTGCCAACCCACACGCTTGCTCCCTTTTGGTCCCTCAAGCTCTTCTTTTAGAACCGTCTTGATTTCTTCCCAATTAGATGAGACTGCTGTCCCCAAGGGAATGTGGCCTAGGGCAGCAGGCCTGGAGCTATGTCAGCCCCCAAGCACACCCTGTCTCTTACTTATCTGTGGCCTTGTCTTCTCACCCATATTGGACCGCAAGCTCTGGGTAGGCGGGCTCGATGCCCTCTCCTTCTCTGTGTCCCCCACAGAGAGCCTGCCCCACGCAGCTGCTCGGTGGCTCCCGGAAATTTCGAATTAAAGCAAGGCGTTTCAAATCAACCAGCCTTATTTCTTAAGCTGCTGGATTCTGTCTCACATGTTCAAATGAAAGACAATTTGTCTTCTAATTAGGTTTTAACAAATTGCACTTGACCTTTGAGCTCTATTTTCAACCTTGAGAGGAGGCAGTGAATGTATAAATTCCCAGGCTTGATTTAATAATAAAAATCACTTCTCTTTGTGGAGCACTTTAATGGCCTTCAAATGACGTTGCCCCCTCTGGCCTTGCATGAGCTTGGGGGGTAGGCGGAGATCCACCCCATCTCCCAGATGAGGAAACTGAGAACTAGAGAGGTTAAGGCCTCTGCCCCGAATTACTCAGCTTGTTGGAGGTCATCCAGCCGCGATGTCCTAACTCCTGGTCCAGTGGGCTTGCCCCGAAGGGAACAGCAAGCTCGCCAGTGGGGATTTCAGGGAAATGGACAGGAGCTCCTACTCCTGCTCTCTGCCCTTTCCACCCCCCGCAGCCCCCACCGTAAGCAGGGCCTCCTTGGGGGACTCACGCTGCTCGCTGGGTTGCTGTGAGACATTCCTCAGGATTTGCCCAAGCCGGTCTGCCTGTGTTATCTGACAGCAGTGGCTCTAGTGTGCCGGTGGCAACTTTTCCTTTCAGTTCTTGGCTCCTGCCATAAATTATTTGACATGTTTTCTTACAAAACAGTGAGACTGGGATATAGAGAAACTGGAGCAGTGAGAGACAGAAATGATGGCTTTGGTCCCCAGACCACTAACATCACTTCAGGATCTGGCAGCCCCATTGGACTGTTCATTTTCTTTCCAGCACTGGGCGTCTGATAACCTGCTCTCGACTCTGAGTGACCCCTGGGGTAAATAAGGGGAAAGAGCTGTTGTTGTCTTGGTCACAGAGACAGCCACAGCTGGGGTAGTTATCAGGGGACAGGTTTGTCTGTCTCTGGTGTGCACTGAGCTCTGGGACTCGGGGAAGCTCTCCTTAGTTTCCTTCTTACCTCACGAAATTCTTTTTTTTTTTTTAAAGATTTTATTTATTTATTTCACAGAGGGAGAGAGATCACAAGGAGGCAGAGAGAGAGAGGAGGAAGCAGGCTCCCCGCTGAGCAGGGAGCCCGATGCGGGCCTCGATCCCAGGACCCTGAGATCATGACCTGAGCCGAAGGCAGAGGCTTTAACCCCCTGAGCCACCCAGGCGCCCAAAATTCTTGCCAAACTTTCACGCCACAGCTCCCCTTCCTTGAGAGGCCTGCTCAGATGACTCAGAATTGCTGAGGCCACAGGGTCGCCACTGTTCCTGGGTGCAGCATTTCGTGATGGATGGAGCCCCCCTTCTCCAAAATCTCCCCTGCCCCAGGTCTGGCCACACTCCCAGGAGATGGGCGGGGCTGCCCCTCTCCTACCCATTTTACAGTCAAGGAGCCTGAGGCCCAGAGAGGTTACATGCTGTTATCAGGGTCACACAGGTGCTGTAAGTGGTCTGTTTTCTGTAGCTCCTTCCCAGCTCCGGTCACAGCCCATGTCATGCCTATCATATGAGAGGACTAGCGAGTGCTCATTGCCCGTGTCCCTGGCACCTACCTCAGGCACAGTGTCTGATGGTGGGGTACCTGCTTAGCAAATATTTTTTCACAGGCTGAGTATTTTCTGAATCCTTTCCCAGAGCACTTTCCATGTCACTCCCACAGCCCTTAGATAGTCCACCGAGAGCATTTCACACTTAGGGTGGACTTGTGGCTGGCAGGTTCGTCGGAACAAAGTACAACCCCTTCATGTGCTCAGGAAAAACTGAGACCCAGAGTAGAAATATGAATTTACACAGGTCACACAGCCAGACTGGGATGTGAGCCCAGATTCTGGCACTTTCCAAAGTACCATATGGCCTCATAATTAGTGATTGTCTTCTCTTCTTCTAATTGCCATATGCATGTAAGAGAAGTAAAGGTAACTAGACCGTTTGCTTTTAAAAGACAGGGTCCAGATCATAATTTCACACTGGAAAATTACTAGGCACATAGGTTACATTTTAGTTATCTGTTGCTGGGTAACAGAGTGCCCCAAAACTTAGTGGATTAACAAAACAAAGATATATTATTTCTCACAAAGCTGTCGTTGGCTGGGTGATTCTCTTGCAGGTCTTCCTTGGGACCCCCATGGCTGCACTTAACTGGTAGATTTGCTGGGGGCTGGGCTCACCTGGGATGCTGGGGTGAGTGGTCATCTATTGGTGGGAGGAGTGGCATGTGTTTACAAGAATAAGAGGAATTAGCAGCCATTTTTGCAGACAATCTCCCATGGTACTCAATTCATGCTCATGATCCCTTTCAGTAGAGGTGATGGTGGAGGTCAGCAAAGGAAGAGAATTAGTGAATTCATTGATGGGTAAACAGTGGGTGATATGACTTGGCACATGGAGACCGGAGAGTTGTGTTGGGAGAGGTCGGTCGGGCCAGATCAGGCAGGACTCGTGAGCCCCACTTAAGAGCTGAGGCTTGATTCTGAAGATGGTAGAGAGCCGATGAAAACCTTTAAGCTGGGCAGGGACACGGTAAGGTGTGCATTTTATTTTGGAGACATTTGTGTTTTACCAAGATCTCCCTAGTGGTAGAATTGGAAGGAGAGTGACAGGGCAGCAAGAGGAAGGTATTGTTATGGCTCCTGAAGAGACTACAGGCCACCGAACATCTCGCCTGCGTCTCAGGGTTCGGTCTGCCCTCGTGTTCAGAGAGCAAACACCTGGCTGTAGTTCTGTAAGACATTCTACTTCCTGTTTCACAGAGTTCTTTATTGGCTCCTGGTAAATGACAAGTGGATTTTCCAGGAGCAGTGGCCAAGAGTGACTCAATGTTTGTCCCTTCTTGAGGTTGTGGCCCTGAGAGCCATGAGTCGTGGTCCCGCCAGCCAGGCTCGTGTCCACGGTGGCAGCACAGGAGGGGGCTCTGGGAGCCACCTTGTCCAGTCCATTCATTTTGAGGTGGGTATGTGCAGGAGGAGGCTGGATGGGAAACCAGGGTAAGAGAGTTGCGTGAGCAATTCATGGAGACCCCAGAGCCAGAGCTGGGGTGTCCTGTGTTTGTGGGCAACCCCCAAAGAAGAGCGATTATGAGAAAAAACAGAAGGTACTCAGGGCCCCGAGGCGAGGCAAGGAATCCGTGGCTCCCTAAGTAATGAAAAGTTGGTCCCCTTCCCCATGTACCTGTCCAAGTCCTGCACAGTCCAGAGTGTTCAGACATTTGTAGAATTGCAGAATGTGCAAAGGCTTCTGGGAGAAAAGCCCCCTGTCCAGACGGAGGGCTCTCAGGGTCACCTGGCCTTGTGATGCCTCTCACTCTGGAGAATGGGTTGCTGGGGCTGCGGCACAAGCTTTGATGACTGGTGGAAGGAAAGCAGGAGAGTAGGCAAGAAAAATATTGGCATCTGCTACATTCGTCACACAAATCATGGGGCTTTTATGTCTAAAGGGAGATCAGAACCATGTTTACAGAATGACTGTCAAGGAATAGAATGATTTAAGCACATAGGCATCTGGTTTATTTTATGTTTGGTGTTTTCCTGTAAGATTTGTAGTCATCGGGAATGACGGGCACGCCAAGGCAGGGAAAGGAAGAGAAAGCCCCTGGATCTCCAGAGAATACAGAAGGGATGATGGACAGGCAGCCATCAGGGGGCTGAGGGGTGCAGGCTTCATCTGGAGTTAGTTGTCCTCACTGCCATCAAGAGCACCTACTGCGTGCCAGGCCCTGAGTTGAGCACCATCCATGTCTAATCTCAGTTTCCTGTACTGCTCCGTGAAGTAGCCAGGTCAGTTTCCCTTCTGACACATAAGGGGTTAAATCCTTTCCCCCAGGACACCCAAATGGTAAGAGACAGAGCTGGCATTCCAAATCCTGCATACGAAAGGGGTTGGGCGTTTCTGTCCTCCTGGGCCAAGTATCGCTAACCTAATTCCCTTGGCAGCGTGGAGAAGTGGGAACCTGAGACCTAATTCTGCTAAAGAGAAGCTGTGTGATGTTCGGCAGGTGGCTTAACACCTCTGTGTCTCAGGCGCTTCACCTATGAACTGGAGTTAAAAACTCCTGCCCTTCCCCTTTACTGGATAAGCATGAGGCTACAATGAAGCAAACTAAAGGCATTTGGAATAGGCCAAGTACTACACGCATGGCTGGTAGAAGAGTTGATTATAGGCTTGGGGCTCCGTGAATCCCTCGGGAGCCTTGGGGCACAGGGCTGGTGTAGATCAGGGTGTCGGATGCAAGAGGGGGTCCTCAGCGAGCACGTGGTCTAACCCGGCATTGCACAGGTCGGGTCATACAGATGAGGCCAACAAGGGCCCAGGGAGAGGAAGGGCCTCGATCAAGGTCAACCGGCAGGCACTTTTTCATTTACCATTCTCCAATACAAAGTATTTCATTTCGCTGTGGCATTGCACGGTTCCCGTCTTACCAAACTGCATGCTTGCATCTTGCATGATAATCAGCTCAGAAAATTATTGCAGTGCAAACTGAAAGATAAATGGTCGTGGCATTTGTTAATACTGTAAACACCATTTGTTGGCAAACGATAAGCTTTATTGATACCCCTAATGTATGTATTAGCAAGAACAATGCACCACAAAATGTTAACATCTGCCGACGCAGTGCAAACAATTATAAGTAACTTTCGTGTAATGCAGAAATTATGCAATAACAAAAGGTATGGCTGCAAATTAATGTGACACGGAGCCAGCTTTATGCATTTTAGAGGCATAAACACTAACTTCCTACAGAAAACAAGCAAAAGTTCTTTTAAGCATCTCTTTGTCAAAAATGACTCTCTGACACCAAATACGGGGGAAAGTCAGGGAATTGAGATGGTTATTAAATCTGACCTTGATCAGATTTTTATTATGTCAGAAAAAAATGGTTCTTAAGAGAGAGAGTTGTCATGGGATTAGAGTCCATCTACAGCGAGACGTTTCCATGGCAACAAATCAAACACCATTTCCTCTGACTGCAGTCTCCTGCTTCAGAAGTATGAACTTAGCATTGAATAATTAGAGTGAGACACAGTAATGTTGTTTAAAGACAAAAAAAAACCAGAAGAATCAATCTGGAGGCAGTGAATTATTTTAAAATGGCAATTAACCCCATCAACGCGACTGTCTGCCACCCGTGCTAGCCAGGACCGGTACCACGTAGGTCTTTGGTTTTACAAATTGAAAGTATAATTTTTTGGTCACACACCACCTTAAAAAAAAAAAAAAACAAAGCCAAAGCATAATTCTCCCCAAATTAATGAAGTCTGAAAGTTACGGATAAGGCCATAATAGAAATTCAGAGCTGTGTCCGAGTCTGCAGTAGGTAGTAACATACGATGCTCTCTACCTGAATTCTCCTCATGTTTGAGGGATCTGCAAACATACTTGATACCGGTGCGTGGTTAGTGTCCCACAACCAATGAGCTATCTAAATTCATAGGCTCCAATGTCACACTCCTAAAATCTTGGTGGAAAGTTAAACTGGTGCACACAAAGCCACTTCGAACTTAGGGAGATGCCTATGCCTTTTTGCTCCTTGCTTCCTCGCGGCACTGCGGTCTAATTGCATCAAGGGTGTATTGTTCTTCCTCAGAAAATGGAGATTGGGAGCTAATCTGGTGGATGGCATCCGAGGTTCACCACCGGGCTGTGTTTTTTTTCCCCAGCTGTTTTCCATTTCTTCTGGAAATGTCTCCTACCCTCGGGGAGAGAAGAGAATCCAAGATCCGAGCTAGAGCTATGGGAGAACATGTTGTCTCACCCGTGTCGCCCGGGACGTAATGAGGGAACTCATCAACACAGCAAATCTGTTCCAACCAAGTCTGTCTTTGTAGAGGATCTCAGGGCTGGGGGCCCTGGGTGCTCCTGCAAACACACTCGGAATCCTTCCTAAAGCTCTTTCATCTCATTTGGGCCTCATTCAGCGTTCTGTCAGGGACCCCTCCCTGCAAAACCCTCCGTCTCCCGTACTGTTCTTTCTTCACTGCATGGAGGCTGGGGCCATTTTTATGTAGATTTTTTTTTGATCTGGAGGAAAGATTTTGTGCAATTAGACATTGAGAGAGCCCCCAACTCTGAGAGAAATGGGAAAAGCCTTACTGGTAAACTGGGGCTCTAGATTCAGAGGCACAGCTGGGCTTGTCTTAATGTGAAGTTTCTTGAATTTTCCTTCTTTCCCCTCTTATTTCCAGGACTCCTTTGTCCTCACCTCTTTGTTGCACAAACCTGTGCCACTGGGCTGGACAGGATGAGAGAGCCCTAGAACCTTCTGCACAAGTTAGGAAACCAGAGGAATCCATTAGCCCCCTTCATCCATTCATTTTTTTTTCCGGTTCTCTCATGTATTTGTTCATTCGATAAATACATTCATGTGCTCCCAGATATGAGGCAGCCCAAAATATTAATACAGAGAAGAGGATGAGTCACAGAGCCAGGCCACAGTAACCCCCCCATTTGGGGGTGATGCAGACTCGTTTTCATTAAGCGAATATTCCCGCCCTTTATGTCTGGTTGGATGGAAGTGTTGGGCTGGCTTCTTAGTGAGACTAGATGTGAGGCGATGTGGGAGAGGCCTTTCCTGCTGTATATGCCCATGAAGACTGGTCCCTCATCCACAGAGAGGGACAGCACCCTGGCCAAGTGATTCCCCAGGGTAGTCTGTGCACAGCCAAAGGGCTACTATTGGTTGATTTGGGGACAGAGAGTAGCCCACAAGAGCACAGGCGTTGGTTCAAATGCTGGCTCTATCTCTTGCCAGCTGTGTGACCTGGGGCAAGTCACTTCTCTTCTCTGGGCCTCGGGTGCCCCTATTGCAAACTGGTGTTACTATGTGCCTCACTGGGTCATTGCTCGGGGTGCAGGAGCTAAAACAAAAGGCACCAAGCTTGGGGCCTGCCATACCAGCTTGACACATGTTAATAGAATGCCAATGAATGGGTTGTCAACTCCATTTTCTGGTTCAACCTTAACATAAGGATGACCCTGAGGAATTTCTGACGATGGATCTAGGAGAGGTATTATTGAAAAGCCCGTGTAAAATGGGTAGCTTATAAAAATGCATTGTGCTAGTATGACATTTCAGCCCTCTAGTACATTTTGTGGCTTAGCGAGGTAAGATAAACATTATTCCCACCTTCATTTTTCAATTCATTTTATTGCATGAAATCTCTTACATGCAAATTGTTAGATCCTTTAAAGAATGGAGCAGCCACTTACTTAGATGCTTGACCTCATACATTTGAATGGTCTCACGATTTCTTTTATTCCAGGACAACTTAAAAGCCATCTCTATGTTAATGGTGAAATAGTTACTCTAGGTCTATTCTAATGCCTTTAATAATAGTTGGCAGTTAGAAAGGTGACAAATGCAAGTGTCCCCAGACAAACTGTGTGTCGCGGGTCTTGCTGAGTAGACATTTACAAGGGCCGCCTTTTAGTCAAATGGCTGAGTGACAAGCATCTTGGCACGGGAGGCAGTGACTCCCTCAGAGAAGAGGACATCCTTCTGGAGCGCACGCTGTCTCTTGGGACTGTTGGTGAGTGCCCAGTGTGCCCTGGGGAGCCCTCAGCGGCTGGCGCTCCTGCTGTGCCCCCAGCTCTCAGCCCTATGAGGCTTGGACGCCGCCCTCTCTAGGCCCTTCCTCACTCACCTTCTAGGCTCCCAAGCTCAGCTACCCTGCCACCTGTTGAGTAGCCACTGAAGAACAGGACAAAGACCAGCCACCCCCCCCCAGTTCTTGCCCCTCCATCCCAGCAGCTGGAGGGGCCGCCACAGGGCGCTCATGCTAGTCCATCGGGGCCCTCTCCTCAGCCCCTGCGTCGTGGTCTTCACTTGATGCCCGTGTCCTGCTCTACCTACCAGCAAAGCAGAAGCAACCCTGAGATGTCAGGGGGCACATTTCCAAGGGCGGGCTGCCCGAGAGTAGGAAGCCACAGTTGTCTCCATGGGGAAGATGGGAGCACATGACTTGCACAAAGCTTGGACTTGAACCCAGCACTGGGAATGCGCCCCCTCCCCCTGCCCACAACCAGGAATCCCTTCTTTGGTACAAGGAGATATTTCTAGGAGGCCCCTGTAGACAGTCCCCAGGGCCCGCAGAGGGTGGAAGGGAAGTGGCAGAAAGAACACTGGGCTTGGCCATCCCCATGATCTGGGAGTTCTTGTAAAGATGCTAGAAACCGAGGCTTGAGATCCTGGTCTGTCTGTAACTTGCTGTGTGACCTTGGGTGAGTCCCTTCTCCCTGAGCCACAGCTTCTCCATAGGGTCACATAACACCTGCCACCAGGTTTGAGAAGTCATGGAAGGTGAGCGCTGACCTGCTGGCAAGTTCTGCCGGTGGGCGACTGGCTTGTTCCAGGGCAAAGAGGAAGGACTTTCCGAAGCTTTATGTCTTTGGTGCCTCAGTAACTCTAGTCAGCTGTACTTTCCCGTCAGAGAAACATGTCTTTCTCCCCAGCAACCCAGACAGAGGCAGGGCTGCTGTCCCTATCCTCTTTCCGGCACCCCATTCTCCGCCCTCCCTCAGAAAGCCTTTTAGGCTCTTGTGACCTCCCTGCTCTTTGCCGACCTCTGTCCTCCAGCTACGCTTTCCCGCTACGGGTAGAACTGTGTTCCCCCTAAGTTCCCGTGTCGGAGTCCTAACCTCCACTACTTCGGAGTGTGGCCTTGTTTGGAAAGAGTTTTTGGAGACCCTGTGTAAGCGGGTTTAGCTCCCACACGAGGCTGGGCCCTGACCCGGCACGACCGCTGTCCTTATAAAAAGGCCCAGCTTGGACATGGAGGTGGCTCGCAAGCAGGGAGAGTGCTGTGCGAGTCTGATGGCAGAGATTGGGATGAGGCGTCTACAAGTCAAGAGACCAAGCCTGCCGACCCCTGGAGCTGGGATTTCTGGCCTCTGGAAGTGAGACAATACATTTCTGTTTGTTTAAGCCACCCCGTTCGAGGTACCTCGATACGACAGCCCCAGGGAGCTAATGCACTTGCCTTTGCACTTACTCTGGTCCTCAGGGGGTCCCAAGGGAACACGTGCCTCAGCAGAGCTCTGAAGGGGTGGGACAGACCTTCACATGTGCTTGGAAAGTACGGTTCAGGAACGGTGCTCCAGCCGACCTCAGAGCCTCAGGGCCTTGAAATGAAAATGAGGCCGGGCTTCAGGCCGGGCCCTGCAGGGATTGGCACTCCCCAAGGAAGCTGGGGCATACCCCACAGGAGGAAGACCTTGGGCTCTGGAGTTGGACACCCCCCAACCCCCCAGGTTGTCCATTTGTTGACTCAAGAGACTCTTTCCTGAGAGCCAGTGCTGGGCCAACCCCCGTGCTGGGCTCTAGGGGTTCCAAATTGTGGACAGTGGTGCCTGATCACAAAAAGCAGGTCTGGGGAGAGGCCCAGTGAATTGCCCTGAGATGTTAGCTGTTCCCTAATATGTGTGTGTGGTGTGTGTGTTTGGGGGGGGTCATGTGCAAAGTCCAGTGGGATGTGGAGGAAAGAGAGTGGTCATAGCGTCTGGCACACAGTAGATATTTAGTCTGTGATGGCCGTTAGCAATCCCTCCCCAACCCCCCAAAGGTTTTGAAAGCTTTATCTCGCTGGGGAAGGCATACTCCTACAGGGTCCAGATGCTGCCTCAGAGTCCTTCTTAACACACCACTCCAGGTGGATACTCCCAATCATTCAGAACTGGAAAGTGAGATGGGTCCCATCACCAGTTTGCCCTCTAGCCTAGACAAGTCAGGGCTCCCCGTTGGAAATGTCTAGGGTGTCAAGCCACCGAGTCCTTGGCCCTTGCTCAGCCATCTGAGGCCTCCAGGGGCCCTTTTCCTAGCCTGCAGGGGCGGTGGGGTTTGTGGGGTGTGTGGCGGAGGAGCAAACATAGAGTGTGATGAGGCAGGCTTCTCCCCACTGCCCACCCCTCTTGCCAGAAGAGCCAACCGGAAAGATCGTCTCATCAAATAAAAGAGAAAAATGATCCCTCCATTACTCTTAAACGGGTGTTTATGTGATTTTGGGTAACGAGAGCAGTAATGATTGTATGGCTCAAATAATAAAAATTGAGGAGTGTTGCACATCTGAGCTGACCATATGGGGAGCATCAGGCCTGGAAGCAGGGGCACGGAGCGGGCTGCCACCACATGGTGAGAACAGCCGTGTGGAGGAGCCTCCTCTTCCCTGGGGACCCACCCGTTTCCCCCCTCTCTTGGGAGGCCTCGCTGTCGAGCTCAGGTCTTCTTAAAGCCCAGGAAACGAGACAGAGGCTCTTGATTCCTACACTGCTGTGCGCCTCTATCTCAGAACAGCTCTGGGACTGCCCTGAGAGGGTGACAACGTCAAGGGCAGGAGGTCATGGTCAACAGCCGACCCCAGCATTAGACCAAGCCTCAAATGGGACCTATTCCTTTCCTAGCCACCATGAACTCCTGCCAAACAGGAGAGCCTGACCGATGACAGGGGCATCCTTCTGGGCCGCCCGTGCCCCACACCGCGAGACCTTGGCTCCCGCTGTGCTTTCTGACAGGACCTCTGCCTCGCCCCTCCCCCACCCTTCTTATTGCTTTCTTGCTTTCTGTCAAAATCTAACTTGTCTCAGACTCGTCACGAGTGACATTTCCTCGGGAAGCCACTCCTGGCACCATCTCCCCCCACTTCCCCACCTGCCGAAATTCATTTCTCCCTGTATTTCTCTGAGCCCTCCTCAAGAACTCAGTAATTCTGTTTGGAGATTCGTAACTAGGCTGTGGGCCCAGTGCCTCCCCTGAATTGTGAGCTGTGTGGGGACACACACCCTGCCGGCCTTGTCCCTGGAGTTCTCCAGGGGCGGGCCCGGCCTGGCCCTGAGTGGGGCCGAGAAAGTGTGCTGAGTTGTATTTTGAGCTCAGTAGCCCGGCGGCAGGCCTGCTGAGCTGGCCTGAGACGTGGTCCTTGCTGGCGTTGCATTCCTGGGCTTCCTGCCTGGCAGGAAGGCACGTGTGGTGTCACGGGCGTACCAGAGTCAGACCGTCTTTCGCCAGGCCCATGCTTGCTACTTGTTTCCTGGAGAACGATCACCGCCTCCGCAGCCTAGCTCCTGGGTTGACAGTGGGCAGTTCTGTGGCCTCTGCCATCTTCTCTCGTGTGTATATGGCTGACAGCGTGGACCCATTCTTAAGGTCTCAACTTGGAGTGTTTGGTCTGTGAAGGGGAAGCCCCAGGGCTGCCTTAGGCCCTGGTGGTCTCAGCAAAGGCTGAGACTGTCTGAACTAATAAACTAATAGAACTCTGGTTTTAGAAGGACCTTGGAAAGGAAGTGAGCCCTTTAATTTAGAAGGGAACAGAGAGGGCATGTGACTTGTCCAGGGCCACAGAGCAAGTCCGTGGCAGGAATAGGAAGAAAAGCCAGGTCCTCTCACCTGGGGTCAGCCGTTTGTTCGGTGTGTCCTCCTGCCTGTTTGCTGATCACCCAGCCTGCCTGCATGGGCCAGAAAGGCAGGTGAATGGGACGTGGGTGTGCCTGCTAGAGGGGCTTGGTGATTTCTGGGTTTCACATGTATAATTTTTAGAAAGCAATTTATCACAATTTGTAATTGATTAACGTAGAATGGCCTTTCAGTATGTGGAGTGAAATTGCTATAAATAATTCACCAGAGTCTACATTTGACTGAGTATGTAAATTGTGAAAGCAGTTGGAACTCAGAGATTCCAGAGCAGAATGTCAAAAACCTCCTGACCAAAATTCTCTTGAATACTGGTTGTCAGTGTCGATGAGAGGGTGGTAAGCCTGGCACACTGGAATATTCCAGGGATTGTGCAAACCCCCTTGGGGTCGCTCTGCCTGTCACTCACTGACCAACAGACTCATTCATTCTCTGGCCCATTTATTCATCCACCATGCATCTGCTGAGCCCTGGCTTGAGGCCAGGCCACCCTGCCCTTTGAAATCCCGCCTCTCTTAAACCAGGCCATGGCCTGGGATTTGGCTACCGCAGTTCTCCCTAAATAACCCACGGGAGCGGCAAAGTTCTACACTCAGAAGTGGCCATTACAGCATTATTGTGAAAGCGGCCCTGGAGGGGGCTGCTGAGATTACTCAGGGCCCTTCTGCTATACGACTACATAGCAGTTAAAGCAGCGGGCTATGAGGACACTGTGGAAGCATGTAAAACGCTTATGATCCATGAAAAAAAAATGCCTTCTACAACACAAGGCTGTCTGGAACACCATTATGTCCATGTAAAACCGTGGGTGTCGCGAACAGGACCTGGAAGGTGTTTCTCAAAACGAAAGTGATGGCTTTGTTGGGGGAGCGTTGCTCCTGAGTCCTTCTCGGACTTTCCTAACCCAGAAGCTGTTGCTTGCTTGATTTTATTTATTCACTTAAAGGGGAACAAAGCCTAGTGTCTGCAGTCCGGGCCATGTGGTGCAGTTTTGGTCTCCTGCCAGCAGGTGGGGTTGCCCAGCTTTCTGTTTCCGGGCCGTCACACACATACCAGCTGCAGGAGAGCCTTGGTTTCAGCCTGAAGGTCCTGCGTGTTCTGTGCATTTTTATTTAACTATCTAACCATGACTGCTCTAGTACCTGATGAGCCCTGGAAGTGACTTCTGATAAAGCTATTTGGCTTCCAATGAGCAGATCCAGATTTTATAGGGCCTGAAGCTTATGTGATTTGGGGTACCTCTTTGAGAGAAAGAATTCAAAATTACAAATACAAAACCAAGTGCAGAACCTTGGAAGGCGTTCCTGCAAGTAAGGGCCACTTGGCTGAATCTTCATTAGCTTCCCAATCACTCGACCTGAGACTGCTGCTTTTCCACAGTCTGGCTGGCCTGGGGCATGAGTGCCTTGCCAAGGGGAAACCATGAGCTCCTGTGGGGAAGGACCAGGTCTTCATTCTCATCAGGCATTGGTAAAGAGTCATTGTCTTTCCTGCTCTTATTAGTATGATGCTTAGTGTCTGATACAATGTTTCGGGTCTTATTTGTGTAACATTTAGCGACTGGATATTAAATGAATGAAGCAGATACTGTGGCTAGGAGGCGATCTGGATCTCAAATCCCTTTGTAGAGAGGGGGAAGCTTGAAAGTGATGCTTCTTTGTTTCGGTCTTCGGAGGGCAGGAGCTGGTTAGATGGCAGTGGTCAGAAGGGCTGCTTTATGACCTGGGTCTTTTCCTTCCCGCCTGTCAACTGCATGCTCTAATTCATTCTGGGTCGCAGAAAGTCTGGACGATACAGTCTTATTTAAGTGTAGAGACTTTAACAGCTGGAAACCCCCTTCAGCATGAAATAGGTAAAGGGAGTTTTTCCTTTAAATTCTCTTATGGGCAAAGGGTTATGTGCTTGATTCACCCTGATTGCCCTGTCCTATTTCCTTCCTATATTTTTTATATACGGGTAGGCTCTGTCCTCCTTAATGTAAGGATTCTAGTGGTTGGCTACTTTGCTCTTAGTTTTCTGTCCATAGCAATGGTCAATCCCCCTCTCATAGCCACGCCACCTCTTTCCGGCATCATATTACTGCTTATTCTGGTCTATGTTGGGTCAACTAGCATTGGCGTTTGATCTTTAAAATTTTTATAATCATCTCTAAGGATAATTACACACCAAATAGCCTTCCCTGTTGTCTTGCCTCCATTCATATATTGTTTTGGTTAGGTTAGGCTGCATTGATAAACCCTCAAGCATAATGGCTGAACAGAGTCGAAGTTTAATTCTTGCTTGTGTAACAATCCAAGATGGGGGCGCCTGGGTGGCTCAGTGGATTAAACAACCAACTCTTGATTTTGGCACAGGTCACACTCTCAGAGTCCCAGGATCGAGCCCCACATCAGACCGTATGCTTGGTGGGGAATCTGCTTGAGGATTCCCTCTCCTTCCACCCTTCTCCTTGCTCACGGGCTCGCTCTCTCTCTCTCTCTCTCTCTCTCTCTCTCTCTCTCTCAAATAAGTAAAACTTAAAAAAAAATCCAAGAGGGTCTCTGACAGAAGGCTCTATTCCTCTGTTCCACACAGTCATTCAGGGGTTCAGGCTGAAGGAGATTCTGCCTTTTATAATATATGGCGATCAGTGTCATTGTGGTTATCTCCAATTTAATCGGGGAAAAGGGGGAAAGTGTAGAAGAATGCATGTTGGAGTTTTTAATGGGCCAGGCTTAGAATTGGCACACCTTCCTTCTACCTAAATTCCATTGGCCAAATCTTAATCATGTGGCCACAAATAACTGCAAGGCTGGCCAGGAAAGGTAGTCTTCTTGCATATTCAAGAAGAGGAAATACATTCTCATGAACAGGTAGCAGTCTCTGCCAGACCATGTGCAGCACAGCAGGTCTAAATGAGCAGTCTAGGTTCCTCCTAGACATTAGTTTTAAGATATTGGAGTAAGAATATGTTTTCTCTGAAACCACATTGGAAAAAAAAGGAATGAGAAACAAAGACAGATACTCTAATTTTTCGAAACCAGGAGACACCTATAATCATGAACAACAAAAAGTAGATGGGATGTCACATGCAGTGAACATTGGACTGGAGCGATGGGGACTCCAGTAGTGGATGAATGTCTTTCCGTATCTTGGGGACAGCTGGCAAAGCACAAAATTCTCCCAATTAGGTGTTCTACCCTGAGGGCAAAGCCAACAGTTTCTTACTTGGAATAGTAAGATCTGGGTGCATGTTTGATCGCCAAGCCTTCCAACCCCCTTTGAATTCTTTAAAATGGCAGAGGAGATAGAAATGAGTGAGAAAACTCACAGATACTCCATCTTTGTAAATGTACATGTGGAGGAAAACTTGTGGGTGTTAAGCAGCTCTTCAGTAGCTGTTCTTTGTGTGCTAATAAGAAAGTTTAAGCTGCCTCTTTGTTGCTCTCTGTCACACACAAAACACATCCACACAATCCACCCTACCATCTCCTCCCACAAGACCATGAGTTGTAAAGAACTTTACTAGAAACCAGGGGATTTTCTACAAACCCAGAATGTTGTCGTGGTCCCTCTTCCACACTATTCCTTTCAAATACCTGGTCTAGGAAGACTTCTGCTCACTTAAGGATGACTAATAATGCAAGGCAAATTGAAAGATTTACACAAAAATATCACAAAATGGTGCGCCTGGGTGGCTCAGTGGGTTAAAGCCTCTGCCTTTGGCTCAGGTCATGATCTCAGGGTCCTGGGATCGAGACCCGCATTGGACTCTCTGCTCGGCAGGGAGCCTGCTTCCTCCTCTCTCTCTGCATGCCTCTCTGCCTGCTTGTAATCTCTCTCTGTGTCAAATAAATAAAATCTTTAAAAAAATCACAAAATGGTGAAAAATAACAGGAGAAAAAGGGTAAACTAAGCCTATATAGTATGAATGTTTTGATGTGGATCTGATGAAAATCATGACTAAATATTTGTCTTAGAATTCAAACAAGAAGAAATCCTGTATGAATTAAAAGCTCAATGCAGAGCCATAAGGAATCAAGAAAGGCAACAGAAGGAGATTAAAATTAAGCTGGCTATGTCTAGGACACGAAGTGGAAGAGAAAGCTAAAAGCACAGAAATTATGACTACTTTGCAAATTGTAGTAACTGATGACACAGTATCATCATACTATTAACTGATGTAATAGTAAACACTGATGACAACAGAAATTTGTATGGCAACCTTGAGACAATTAGGCAAAATAAAATGGAAACTTAAAAAAATGATAACAGAAAAATTGTAGATATGGAAGACAGGCAAAGGTGAGAGAGACAACATAAGCAAAAATGTTTTCTTCTTGAAGAAAAAAACTTTAAAAATTAGAAAATATTCAAAGATATAATTTTTAAAAAATTCATATTAAATAAGATCTACATCTAAAGATTTACAGGGGGGTGCCTGGGTCACTCAGTCGGTTAAGCAGCTGCCTTCAGCTCAGGTCATGATCTCAGGATCCTGGGTTTGAGCCCCATGTTGGGCTCCCTGCTCAGCAGGAGTCTGCTTCTCCCTCTCCCTCTGTGCTCTCTCTCCCCCCTGCTCCCTTTCAAATAAATAAATAAAATCTTTAACTAAAATAAAGATTGACAGAGCACAGTATGTCTTAAAAGAACAAAAAGTTTAATTTTGCCTGATTTAAAAGATAAAGGAAAAAGACCTATGAGAAACCAGGCAAAAAGGATTCAACTACCAATAACAATAAAATAAAAAACACAAGTTGGCTGAAGACCCATCCATGTTCAACACTAAAAGACAGTGGAGGAATGCTTACCAAGTCTTCAGGAAAAGACTGTGTAGGCCAATAATTTTTACCTTCCTAAATTGCCTTTCTGGTATAATTGCAACAGACCAATATTTCCAAATATGCAAGAGTTCAGGGGGCATAGTTCTCATGAATACTTTACAGAAGGTACTAGAAGATGAAGTTGAACCAAAAAATGAATGGGTAAGGGTGCCTGGGTGGCTCAGTGGGTTAAAACTTCTGCCTTCAGCTCAGGTCATGATCTCAGGGTCCTGGGATTGAGGCCCACATCGGGCTCTTTGCTCAGCAGAGAGCCTGCTCCCTCCTCTCTCTCTGCCTGCCTCTCTGCCTACTTGTGATCTGATCTCTCTCTCTCTCTCTGTGTCAAATAAATAAATAAAATTTAAAAAACAAAAACCAAAATAAAATATTTAAAAAAATTGAATGGGTAAACCTGTGGCAAAAGAAAATGTAAAATTATGGTTAAAGGTTAAACAATTATGGGAATGAACATTAAAAAACCCCAAAATGTAAATATAGTCAACCATGACAGTGGAGAAATACTAAAACAAACAACAAAAGTTACAGGTTAGAAGGGGAGAGAAAGCGAGATTGTGCAGCTGATTTTCTTATTTTTCATAATAAATGGAGGGGGATAAGCAATATTTTTAAGGATAGCCATTGAATTTTAAAAGGCATAAATATATGTAAATGTATAAAGTTAACCAATAAAAGAACTAGAAAAACTAGGACTAATGGCATACCCCACAAAATTAGGAGGTGGAAGGAAGGAGAAGTTAGAATTAGGGGTATATTTATTTAGTTTATTACTACTAAAAAATCAATAGATCCTAGCTAAGTAAGTAGAGGATTAAGTACAGTATATACAACTATTCTCATAAAGACACCCATTAGAATTGAGAAACAATACACCTTCCAAAATAAGAGAAGGAAACACCATGTAAAACAAAGCAGAAGATCAAAGTTTTTAAAAAATTGTAACATTCATAATAAACATATCTACCACATTAATACACAGCAAAAAAGAATCTGATACTGAATTGACAAAGCACATTGCAATTAAATACTGGCTATATGACACTTACCTAAAATGAAATGACTCAGAAAAACTGAAAGCAAACAAATTGACAAAGACATATAAGACACATGGAAATAAAGCAGACTTCTGAAAATTGCTATTAGATAAAGTTGATTTCAAGAAACAAACGAGACAAAGAAGGGCAGGGTACAATACATAATAAAGGTCTAACAGCAAGGAATATCTACGCACTAAGTAACTTGCCATGAAAATTCATAAAGCAGAATTTAGAGGAATACAAAGAGAAGTAGAAACAAATATGAAGTAGGTGTTTTTAATTTAGCTCCACTATTCCTTAACAAATAGTCAAAAAATAATTGTAGGGGACATAAGTAACCAAATTAATAAGGTATATTATTAAACATAATTTTAAACTCTACTTTATTAACACCTAATCAATAAAGTAGATTGAGTCTGTGTTCTGAAATCAGAGAATACATCTTCATTTCATGGGCCCTTGGAATAATCACAAAAACAGATTGTACATTAAGAACACAAATCATTGGCACCAAAGCTTAAAAAAGCTGCTAGATTGTCTGTTATCAACTTGGGATCATCCCCATCCCTTGGAGAAACCAGGGACTACATTTCCCAGAATCACCTGCCCTGTACATGTTCTGGGTTAGAGGTGGTCAAGTGAGAGGCACTCTTATGAGATTTAGGAGGCAGAGGGAAGTAGATTTGTCCCTGAGATCTAGTGCAATCAGACATAAGGACAGATGAGAGATTCACAATGACTTCTTGTCAGTAGCTTGAGAACCACTTCTTCGGTGCTGCAGAATGGGAGCTTTCTCAAAGGTTCTTGAGAATTCCAGCAGTTTCCCAGTAAGACTTTGAGGATCCTTCACTTCCATGCTTCAGACTTGGATCTTCAGTGTCTGCTTCCTGGACCTTCCAACTGCGACTTTCCTGATCTTCTGCAATGATTCTGCTGTCTCGCTCCACTAGCTTTACTAAAAATTAAATAGGCTTGGATTTCTATATTAATTCAAAAACTTCAAATTAATCTTTAGTCAAGTTTACCCATCTTTTGCATAATAGATAGTTGTTGGCCTACCCAGAATTAAATTTTGCATCACAGGCCTCAGTTTTCATTTGGAACCCACCAAATTATTATAGTAATAATTTTTACAGTCATAATTCAAATAATTTAGAGAATTCAAAGAATCCAAAATTAAAATAAACCCAGATTTCTATAGTAACTCTTCTGGGATACTTAAGGATTAAGTACAGTAATAGTAAACACTGATTACATGTGTTTACTACATGTGGCTTTGTTTTTCTGAGTGAATCTAGGTTGATAAACACAAAAAGGAAATTAAAACCAATTTTTTATTGTGAATATAAAAATTCTAGATGAAATATTAGCAAATAGAATTATCAATATTTGCAGATGTTATACCTAGAAAACCTAAGATAAACATTGTAAAACTATTAAAAAATAAATACATTTAGAAAGGTAGCTGGGTGTAAAATTAATATATAGGTATTAATAGCTTTCTTTTATTCAACAAACAGATCAAAAATATAGAGCAGAGATGGACAAACTTATGTAAGAGGCCAGATAATGAATATTTTTGGCTTTGCAGGCCAGATGTTCTCTGTTATGACTATTCAGTTCTGCCACTGTGGTACAAAAGCAGTCATCAACAACATGCACAGGACTGGGTATGGCCTTTTAAACTTTATTACAAAACTTTATTTACAAAAACATCCAGTGGGCTGGACTAGGTACTAGTTTGCCTATTTCTGATGTAGAACAAGTAGAGAAGAGGCCACCTTGAAAATAATTTTTATAAAGGAAAAACAAGAACAAACTTTAAAAATGCAACATTTATATGAAGAAAACTGTTGAGGGACATAAGAGAAGAGTGGAACATATGGAAAGACATATCCTGGCTTTGGACAGGATGTCAACATTATACTGATGTCAAATCACCCTACGTTAACATATAGATTCAATGCAACTTTTATTCCATAAAATAAATTCAAATAATACCTCTAATATTTAATTGTGTTTCAGAAAAAAAAGTAAACACACCAAAAAGTAATGTAAAAAAGTGGGTCTCTTCCAAAATGCAAAACCAAAGCTATGAAGACACTGGAAATAAAAAATCGGATTGGCTAAACACCAACAGACAACATCTAGTTTCTCACAAGACCATGGAAATCTAATGCATTTCCACACACTTGAAGGAAAAGTAGTTCTATTAGGATTGTCATCAAAGAGGGACAGCTCAGGCACTTAAAAGATCACTGAAGACACTAAACCACTCCCCAAATGAAAACGACATAATCGAGGAAGCTAGAAACATCAGCCTAAATATGGTCTTGAAAGAGGAGACACTGTAGGTCCACCCTAAGGAAGTGCTTGTTTAATGCAGGCCCCTGGTGGTTTAGATATAGTAACTGATTTAATTCCTCCTAACTCTATGAAGTAGTTATTTTTTATACACTGGGTGGGGAAATAGTGGGAGCCAATAAAAGCGTTAAAGGGAAGAGGTATATATATTTTGTATGTATAGGTAATGTTCAATCTGAGGGCTTGAGAACTTCCTGGGTACGGCTGACTTCTTCCTTTTCCCTCTGATTTGGGTCAAGATAGTATAGATAATAGATCACGAGGTTGCTTATTTCTATTCATGTATGAAAGAGGTATGGAGTGGAGAGAGGCAGAATCTCTGTCCCCCAGACCCTCTTGCAAACAGATGGGTGCAGGGTAGTTTAGGCAGCCTGCTATGGAGTTTGATCTCCTGTTCAAAGGAGGATGTGGAACTTGAAGCCAATAGCTGGGGCCTGGGAGATGCTGAGGTCTCATGTCTGTGCTAAACCAGTCACTATTGACTGAGGAAAGCATATGCTAGGGAATGCAGTATTTGACATAGCCAGGCCTGATTATTTCCAATAGACTTCAGGCTCCTAAAACCATGCATATTACGAGGAGGGAAGAGTGGGGAGAAGGATGGATTCCAAATGAAATTGTGGCCTATTACTGGATAAAGCAAAAATTAATTCTGGGTAGGCCAATAACTACTGTCCATTGGGCAAAAAAAAATTGATAAATTTGACTAAGTCAAAATTAACAAGTTTTATGTAAATATTATAAGCAAAGTTGAAACATAAATGATAAATGGGGAGTAATAAATTTCAAAACATATGGGAGATGAAGTAATAACTTTAATATATAAAGAGCTCCTACAAATCAACAAGATAAACCGGTGCCTCTTCTTATGAAACCCCCTAATCACGCCTCATTCTCACTTAGAGTCAAAGCCAAAGTCCTCATGGTAACCTACAAAGCCTATGAGATCTGTTGTCTGTCCCCATTTATCTCCCACTGCTTCCCTCCACTTGCTCATTCTGCTCCAGTGACACTGGCCTTTTCATTCTCCTCCAACAAAGCTCTCCTCCAAAGCTCCAAAGCTGTTCCTGCAGCCTATAATGCTTGTCCCCCAGATGTCTGTATGGCTTACTCCTTCACCTCCTTCAAGTCTTCACTTAAATGTCACCTTCGTGGTAAAGTCCCCCATGTCCACCCTATTTAAAATTGTAAACCTCCAGTCCCATACTCCCTACCTTTCTTACCCTGCTTTATTTTTCTCTATCGCTCTTATTATCATCAGACATAATGTGTTGCTAATTTTTTGTTTATTGTCTGTTTTTCCCTAGCAGACATCACTCCTGTGTCCTTGGTGCCTAGAACAGTGCTTGGCACACAATAGGAACTCAATGAATATTTATTGAATGAAAAGAAGAATAGACAGTTCACAGAAAAGGAAATGCAAATGAATTTTACTTTTAAACATGTTTGTAGAGCTGTTTCTTTGTTTCTAATGGTGCCATGGATTTCCACTGAAAAGATGTGCTGAAGTTTATTTAACTGGTCCTCTATTGATGAACATTTATGTTTTCAATAGTGTGCTGTTACTGTTGCATTCATAGAGAAAGGGTAATCTTTCCAACAAATTGTGTTGGAACAATTGGATACTCAAATACAAAAATAAAAACAAAAATAAAAAAACCCTAAACCTTTATCATTAGCTCACCTTAATCAGAAATTAACTTGAAATGGATTACAGACTCAAATGTCCAACCTAAAGCTGTAAAACTTCTAGAAGAAAACATAGGAGAAGAAAATCTATGTGACCTTGGCTTAGGTAGACTTTTTATTTTATTTTTTTAATTTTTTTAAAAGATTTTATTTATTTATTTGACAGAGAGAGAGAGAGAGAGAGAGAGAGAGAGAGAGATCACAAGTTGGCAGAGAGGCAGGCAGAGAGAGAGGAGGAAGCAGGCTCCCTGCTGAGTGGAGAGCCCGATGTGGGCCTCAATCCCAGGACCCTGAGATCATGACCTGAGCCGAAGGCAGAGTCTTAACCCACTAATCCACCCAGGTGCCCTTAGGTAGACTTTTTAGATATGACACCCAAAGTACAAGCCATAAAAGAACCACGTGGTAAACTAGACTTCATCAATATTTAAAAATTCAGCTCTTCAAAGCTCACCATTAAAAGAATGAAAAGACAAGGCACAAAAAATATTTGCAAAGCACATATCTGACAAAGAACTTATATCTAGATTGTATAAAGAACTCTCAAATGTGTAGAGTAAAACAGAGTAAACAGCCTTCTTCAGGCAACCTTGTAGTACCTTACGGGGCAGTGGGTTGTGTTCTCCCAGAGACCTACTGCAAAAAGTTATGTCATTCATTCATGCGACAAATATTTGCTGAGTATCTACTCAGGGCCAGACTTTATTTGGGCACTGGGGATACAGCGGTATATAAAACAGTCATGGGGGACTCATTCCTGTGGGAGGATATAGGCAAAAACAAATGAACAGATTGATATGTAACAGTAATCTACACAGACTTAAGTCTCCCAGAAAATTCACATCTTTAACACTTTCTATGGTCCACTAAGAAGGGACAAGAGCCTCAGTAACATGGGATGTTCTTTCAAATTGGTAGATATCCATAGGCATATGAAGGCAATCTTTCCTCCATTGTCATTTATCAGAGATAAATGAGTATGGTCCTCAGAACCACTAGCTGCCAAGCAAAGCAAATTCAAGCCCCTTGAACTTAGGGTACAACACATGAGTCTACTTTAGTGTGTTTAAAAATCATTTGTATAAAATGACCTAATGCAATCCATATTTTTTGCCATATTTCTTCCACACAACACAATCAAGGATGAATAGTGGCCACAGGATTTGGGGTTTCAGTTCTTAACTTGGAACTCTTTAATGTACCTCTGCATGTACTTAATGTAGGATTGCTCTCAAAAAGATCAAGGTCCATTCAGTTTGAGCCTCTTTTACTTACCTTGAGTCCAACCTATGTTTCATTAATGGAGATAGAAACCTCACTTCCAGTCTTACCACTCTTCAGGAGCCAGGAGATCCCCACAGGAAAGTTGCTACCCCAGGGGCAAAATAGATGGTGATGGCCCATGTGTTTCTGTAGGCATTGGCACGTAGTACTGGGCTAAGAAAACCACTTGGGTGTTCACAGTCTGTAGTTCCAGCAGCTCCCAGATAGCACTTTTAAAGTTTAGAAGGTATTCCAGTCGCTACTAATACTACGTGTATACCTCCTGAATCTGGGTACCCAGGAGTGGGAAACTCCACCTTCCTGCTGACTTTCGCTGCCACCTTGGGAATATCCAGTCTAAGTCTCCATGCTTAAATTAAGTCACATGGGCCTAACCCCATCTAATCCCTGCAATCGGCGATGTTTTGATCATCCCAGGGAAGACTGGGAATGAAGATGCAAACAGAACATTTTGGAGATATCTTGTAGTCAGTGAATACGTATCCTCTCCATGGGGCCAGGGGGTCTGTATGGTATATGAAACTACCTCATTGGACTTATGTGCCTGTGTGTGCAAGGGACCCTATCATTGGACCGCTATATGTCTGTGATACATGGGAAGTATCTCGTGTTAAAATAGCATCTTCTCTAATCACATCTGTTGCCTTATCGTCCTCTATTTTTCTCTATAGCACTTTTCGATACCTGAATATTGTTTGTTTCTTTGTTCATTTCTTTATAAGTATCCCCTCCCTCGCTTGGAGCTCAGCTCCTTAGGAGCAGGGACTTTTATTTGTTCACTAATATCCTTCCACTATTTAGTACAGTGCCTGGCACATAGTAAGTGCTCAATAAATATTCTTGAAGGAAGAAAGGATGGTAGGAAGGGAGAGAGAAAGGAGGAGGGGATGGAGAGAAGGAAGGAAGGGATTCTGTTAACTAAAAGCTCTCTCATCTTTTCACTTCTGACCAGGATTGGTGGACCAAAGGTGGGAATTTGGCCAAAGGTCAAATCCCTGCTAGAACCATGAGCATTCCACCCCCTCTGAAGTTCCTCCCTTTGGGTGCCAGATGGCTACAAGGTATTGCCGCTCCATTGTTCACTGAAGAAAAACAGATGTTGTGTCATAAAAAAGGATCTCACTCCTTCTTGAGGTTTCTGTGTGTGACTCCCCTGTGGCTGTGAAGATAGGAATGCCCATCTTTCTAGAAAACTCTCTCTTTCCCATGCTGCATTTCTTCCCTTATTAACTCTCCAATGTTATGAGTTGGGGCTGCCCCCACTGTGAGCTCTCAGAAGATGTTGACTGACTAGCTAAATTATGCTATTGATGTGGCTTAATTAATACTAATGACTTATCATGAGAATTACAGATATGTACCCGTGTCTAGGAAGTATCAGTGACAAGAGAATTAAGGTGTCAGTTCTCATAAAACATGAGCAAAAAAACTCCTCAGGGTAATTGGAGACAGTTACCTTCTCTCCCAGCAAAAATGCCCTTGAATTATATCAGCACATGCTTGTGAATCTTGAATCTCTAGTCTTCTTAGGTTTGGAATGAGCATGGTGATATTAAAATTCCACATTTCACACCGCCATGCCGTTCTCAGTAAGAGGATAACGAGAAAGATGTGGATCCAGGTGGCAAGAGTGTCTGTGTTCAGAGCATGTTGAGCAGTGCTACGACGTGGTTGGTGGTACACTCAGGCATCCATGAGTAATATATATCCAGGCAGATGAATGTATAGATTAGCATCCTGGGGTTAATTTCACTCTGCAGATAATTAACATGTCCTTATTTTGGAAATAAATGCATCTGCAGTTAAAATAAATGTATTTAATTAGTAGAGACATTTAGTTCTGAAGTGGGAAGTGAAGGTACTAATGGAATAAATGGTTATATAAACATTTTATATTCCCAACCTAAGTTAAATGTGTCTCCTTCAAGCCATACATAAGGGAAGTATATCTTAAGTTGGGAGAACTCATTGCTGTCAGACTTCACTGCATGCACCTTGTGCCAAGTTGAAAGCCACAATTACCCAATCTGTCTGAGCCTCTGTTCTGGGTCATTGATGTTGTTCTGGCCTGGCTTGAGGGTTGAGTCATCTCATATGGTCAATGTCAATGTCATGTTGTTCTCTCCTGCGCTGACCTCATCCCAACTGCCTGCGAGGCATTTGCACTCAGCCGAGTACTGAGACCTCCAGTTCCAACTGGTCAAGTCAATGCCTCCAAATCCCTCCACCAGCACAAACATCCACCTGTGGCTCCTCTTCTGTTCATCATTTCTGTTCCTGGCTCTGTGTGAGGCCATGTCCCCTCTGACTGGTCTCTTGCCTCCCACAGTCCAGCCTTCCTTCAAATCCAGCCCGTCTTCCACAGCTTCCCATCATCTCCTTGACATGTAGGCCTGCCCTCCAGCCCCTCGTCACTGCCTGGCTCTGCTGAGTCTGTGTCCTAAACATCTCCTCAATCTTGCCCTCCTCCAGTCTGTCTTGCACACTGCCACCAGAGTGTCCTTCACGGGCCTGCCTGATCCCACCACAGCCTCAACTCTTTCCTAGCCCACTCCCTCTTCCTTCCTCACATTGCCCTCGGGATGACTCCCCCACCTTAGCACACTTCTCGCACCTGCCCTTCATGTACCTCCAGACAAACTGAGCTCCTCACTATACCTGCGGAACTTTCCACACTCTTCAATGTCCATGCCTTTGCTGAGGCCACTGCTTTGTCTTCGGATGATGATTCCTTGGGCTGGCAAAGAGGGGATGTGACTTACAGATGGGGCTGTTGGCGAGTGTGGCTATGGAGTCCAAGAAGGACTTGCTCTTCCCTGCCACCCTTTTCTTGCCCTTCATGAGCCATGTTTAACCTTTGGGGACCCCTCCTTTGGATGGGGCTATGAGCATGGGGTTGTCTCTTCTTCCTGAGGCTCTCCCAGGGGCCTGGATCTCTTCTTCTTTACCTGTTCCCAGACCCAGGGATCCTAAAGGCACCCCAATAAATATGCCCCCGTTATGTCTACTTCTTGAGTTTGGTTTAGGCTCAAGGATTCCTGCCAGTGCCTGGACTCTGGCCTGGTGATGACAGGAGACTGAGGCAGCTCTTCCAGTTCCTGCCACCTGCCCCCTACCCCCAGCAGCACAGAAACCTTAGTTTCCTCTAGTGCTCCCAGGAGAACCCTTGGGCTCAGCCTCTGCATTCTCTGTGTGGTAGAAATATTCTGAGCTTCCCTGCTGGGGTCCTGAATCACACTCGCATGTGCCATTTGCATACATACAGCTGCACATGTGCACGTGGAGGCATGTGCAGACAGCCACTCCTCGGCCCCAGGCCTGGGCTGGAGATAGCTGGGGCCAGCTGAGGTGCAGACCACTGGAAGATTCTGAGAGTAATTGTCCTGTCCCTTGATTCGGACGGCTCAGGTGGGCAAGCAGATGACAGAAGTCTTTGCGGTCCCACAGGGTTAGAGGCCTGGCCTACTGAAGAGTACCTTCCTCGGGGGCAGGGGCAAGGCCCAAACCAGAGGTGCTGGATACACTGGAATTCATTTATTTTATAAATATTTAGTGAGTACCAACTATGTACCAGGCACTGTTTAATCCAGGCCAGTGGGGGGAGGGAACTATGAACAAGACACATGTGATCTTCTATGATGTATGTTCTTATGGAAATTAAGAAACACTCAGGTCAATTGCCAAGTCCTGGCAGTTCTACCTCATAAATAGACTTGATGTCCACCAGCGCTGCTCCCCTCCACTGCCAGTCCTCTGGTTCGGGCTCTTGTTCATTCTCATTTGTTCATTCATAGTACCAGCAAATATTTATTTGCTAGTTGTAGAGGGCTGGCTGTGTACAATACAGAGAAGTGTGTTTTCCTGGAACTTAAATCCTCACTGGGGGAAGCAGACATCAGCATGTGACTTCACTAACATTTTAGATATCCTTAGATAAAAGTCTGTTCGGAGCCCCTTGAGGACACAGGAGAGCAAGGTCAATTCTTCCGGGTCAGTTGATGGTCAGAAAAATCTTTCCATGAGCTGAGTCTCAGCAGATGAGTAGATATCTTCTAGGCAGACAGAGAAGTGGACTTTCCAGGCCAGGAAGCAGGAGGGGCAAAGGCACTGGGGCAGGACGCAGTCTGGGGTGTTCAGGGGAACTGCCAGTGCTTCAGCATGGCTAAAAGACAAGGTGGATGATGAACATGGACACAGCCATGGAAAAGACTGAGCTGGAACTTTGCCCGTTGCCTTAAGAGGGATTGTCTGGGAGGGATTGCTGAATGAGGAAAGCGAAGTGCAGAAAAGTGTACACAATATGATCTCAGTTCTGTGAAATGATGACCAACCTCCCCAAATGTGTGTGTGTGTGTGCATGCGTGCATGTGCACGGATCCAAATCTGACATGATATCAGCACATAAAAACATATGGAAGGATGCTGTCAGCTCACTGCCATGTGTTATAGGGGATGAGGCAGAAGTGGGGGGTGAAAGGGTAGGGAAGGAGTGAGGCAAAAGGGACCGAGTTCTCACGTGAATGGATAGTGCCATGGATTTCCTTATGAATGAGTGAGCAATTGGAGCAGAGATTATAACGGCAGGCATTGATAGAACTCTGGCTTCGTGAGTTCAGTGGACCTGGTTGAGCTCAGCCTAAAGATGGGAGTGGGTCAGCACGAGTACTCTAGCCATGAACCCGCAGGGCCTTGCCAGAGCTGAGGATCCTGGAGCTTGGGGTAAGCTGAGGCCTCTCTCAGGAGCCTGAGGAAAACCCAGGCTTATGCACCCTTACTGCTAACCAACTGGAGTGAGTACTGCGTAACAGCTTGCATGGATCTGCATCAAGGTTTTTGGGGCTAGAAGCCGTGCTTTGCCCCTTATCCTTTGGGTGACTTTGGGCACCTCAACACCTGCCTCCATTGCTTCATTTGTAAAATGGAGGTGAAAACAGCACCTCCCTGGTGGGCTGTTGTGATGCTGAACCACGTAAACCTGTGAGCACCTGGGGCCGTTCCCAGCATACAGTTGGCCCTCCGTAGCACCTAGTGACTAAGAGCAGTAATAACTATTTCAGAGTGGAGAGTGCCAACTCTGAAGAATCATCAGAACGTTATCATTAGACATGGGAGAGAGGACAATAACGTCTGCCCAAAGGCAACCACGTGCTGGGTAGCAGCAATACTTTTGCTCATAGAACTTTCATGGCAATTCTCTAGGCATTGTGTCTACTGTGCATGTGTCCACCCTGAGGCGCAGCAAAGGCAAGTAAGTGGGCTGAGGTCTCACAGTCAGCACATGGCAGTGCTGGGACGGAGTCTCCAAGTTTATCTGATTTCAAGGCCCTCAGTCGAGCAACTGAAGCCATCTGAAAATGGTACCCCCAATTCTCGAGTACAGCTCTTTTAAGACAGATTAGACCTTCCCAGTGATATGAAAACTGGAGCTGGGGATGAGTGCCCAGTGGGTATGAGGTGCCCTCCTGAAGGATTTGTTCCATTCTCTACCACCCTCTTCAGGGTCTCAGACTCAAATTAAAACCAGAGCTGCATTCTCCTGAAAACTCCACACAGGCACATGCATACAACATTGCGTGGACTGTTTCAGGGGTCAGTAGCTCTCTTGAAGCCTGTCCATGCACCCTAGTTAACAAGTCACTGTTATAGTGGGAAAGGAAAGTCTTACGACTTTAGAGAGTTTCCACCCCATTGCCTTGCTGCTTTCTTCTTCCTGCTTCACCTGCCAGCAACCCAGTACTTCGGAGAGGTAGACTTGGAAAATCAGTCCCGTTAAGTTATGGGAGTAGAAATTGAGGCCCGGGGAGGGGCAGTTCCTTCCCCTGGTGCCACAACTCCACCACCACGTGGGGAGAGGATGCTGAATGCTGTCATCCATGGAGCACCGCCTGGTGGCCTGCTGACTCTTCTCACTTAGTCCTCATTAGAACCTGGATTCCGACCTGGCTCTGCCAACTGACTACCCATGTGGGTGAATTACCTAATATTCCCAAGCCTTGGTTTTCTCGACCATAATTTGAGGACAGTTCCCAGTGCCATTGAGGACTGAGATACTATGCCTGTGCCTGGGGCTTGTGGGGGCCTAGGGATGTGATTTCCTGGCCTGTTTCTCATTGTCCCCTGTCATAAGAGCATATGTGGCCACCGACAGAGTGAACACAGCCTGGCTGGCAGTGGAGGGGTTCTGAGCATCAGAGTTCTGCTCAGCAATGGGGGTACACACATTTCTGGGCACCCATAATTTCCAGGACCGCGGGTGAGGTGTATGCAGGATGCCGAGACCCTGTCTTCTGGAGCGATAACCTGATGGAGGAGCCTACAGCAGTAGTAACACAGAGGGCACAGAGGGCGTAGGTGCTAGGAAGACACAGGGCAGGAGCTACAAGACCCTACAGGACGGAGCTGGCCAGCGAAGGCCAGAGTACTTTGGAAGTCAGGTTTTAGCCAATCCTTACAGGCAGCAGAGTGCATGATGGGAAAATCCCCGCAGACTCAGCAGGTCTGTGCGCCAGCTAGTAAAGCTGATGGCCCCATCTTTCCCTAGGCCCGGCCACTGTCAAATGAGAGCACCAGGAGCCCGGGACGTGAGGTCAGCCAGTGGTTGGGGCAGAGCTGCCCGCAGCCACCCTGACACCGTGGTCCCCATGCAGTGCCCTGCCTCCCCGACCCTCCCTCTCACCCATCGCACCCAGGTCAAAACACCCTGGCAAATGAAGCTCCAAGCTAGAGGAGGTTGTTCTCAAATCACCAGCAGAAGTTCTTGGAAGGCATTGGAGTCATGGGGGATACAGGAGGCACAGGGGTCCGTGGTGGGCTTGGGACTTGAAAAGCACCTGCCAGTGTCTGGCATCTGAAATGACCAGACAACACGGAGGGTGATGGCGGAGACTGTCCGCCAGTGCGAGGGGTGCATGAAAACTAGCGCTTGGCCCTGTGGTAGGTCTGCCTTCGAAGGCCGTCTGCTGTGAGGGGCCGTTGGCTAGGTCGTTTCTCTCAAGCCAGACCCCGCGGGCCTGGTCCTGCATGGCTGACAGGCCTTCGGCCCTCTCCCCCCGCTGCAGTGACAAGGGGACCCCCAGATCAGATCTTTTGACCTCCCAGCAGGATTTCCCCCATGTTGGGCTCAAGTTTCTGTGTCACCTGTGCCTCCGTGCCGAATGCAGCGGCCCTGGCAGGGTCACAGTCCCACGTCGAGCCTGGCTGCCATACCTTTCTTCCTCCTCAGCATCCACCCAGGACGTGAGCAACACTCACGAACAGGGATCTTCCAGGGCCAGGCCGGAGTGGGGGGCGTTAAGAAGACCCTCGTGTAATTGCACTTTCTGCTCGCCCCCTCTCCCCCCGCCCCATTTGGGAAGTGTGGCTCTGGTCAAATGCGTGCTGTGGCCTGTGGACTGTTCACGTGTGGCTGTGGCCAAGCCACTTGCGGCCCCTTCCCCTGCTTTCCTCATCTGTGCGATAATGGCTTCTGCAGTCCCTTCTCGCCCCAAATCTCTGGGATTCCCAAAGTGTTCTCTGGGCCTGCCCGCCTTGGGCGGGGGTGGAAACAGGCGGATTCCTGACCCCTCCTCCCACTCTGAGCCAGAGCCTCCGCGGGTGGGGCTTGGGGGCCCACCTGCCCAGCTAACTGCCCAGGGGATCGGTAAGCATGTCCCTCATGTCACTGACCTGCTGGGCTTCAGCCTTCTGGGCAATCAAGCCTTTTCTTTTTTTTTTTTTAAAGATTTTATTTATTTATTTGACAGAGAGAGATCACAAGTAGGCAGAGAGGCAGGCAGAGAGAGAGAGGAGGAAGCAGGCTCCCTGCCGAGCAGGGAGCCCGATGCGGGCCTCGATCCCAGGACGCTGAGATCATGACCTGAGCCGAAAGCAGAGGCTTTAACCTACTGAGCCACCCAGGCGTCCGCAATCAAGCCTTTTCAACAAGAGCAGCTGAGAAGAGCCCCCTTCCCCGCGCAGGTGGGTTGTTGCGGAAGGGAGGGGGAGGCAGGAGAGAGCAGCACAAGTGAAGGCTGAGGGCTCCTCGCGAGGAGCGCTTCTTCTGACTGACTTGTCTCTTGTGCCTTGCACGGGACCTGGCCCAGAGGGGGCGCTTCCGAAGTTTCTGTCGAGCGGCTGCAGATCCCCTGCAGCCAGCACCCATCGAGAACACGCGGCACTGGGCGCTCGTGAGATGTTCGCATGAACCAGGACACGAAATGGAGTCTCTAGTGTCTCAAACAAAGGAATTAAGGGCAATAGCCAGATACCAGTTTCAGATGAAGACCCACTGTCCCTTACGACCCCCGAGTCCCACACCTGCATTTTTGTTGCTCGGTGCTTTACTTCTCAGTGGGTTCGTCGGGCTGCAGTTGCCCAGAGACAGCCTTGATTCTCGGACCTGCTGGGGGGCAAGTTGTGCCTGGAAATGCTGTTTGGGCGACTGTTCGGACTTGCGGCAGTCGCAGGCCAGCGTCCTTGGCGGGAGGGACACCCAGGACACACAGCTCTCCTCAGACCTTCCTCTGCACCCTCTCTTCCCTTGCCCGGCAGGGATCCATAAATACAACTCCCGTTAGCTCAGCGAGCTCCTTGGAGAATCTGCTGCTAGTAATCAAAATTGTAACAGTATCTATGTGACACCTGACATTTACTGAATGAGTTGGTTAGGTACCACACTCTGTGCTAAGCATTTTCACAATGCCTCTCACACTCACACACCCTCGTTCATACACAACTCGCACAGGTGTGTGCTCACAGACACACAAAATGTATATAGACTGCCCTCACCCCTACACTGTCTCTCATGAAGTTACACATCCAGTGAAGTTGTTTAAAAACTCCACACATAAATACACAGCCCACTCAACCATATCCTCACAAGCACACCTATGTAGACATCTTGCTAGTACACACACACACACACACACACACGTACACACATGCGGACACATATAGGGTCTGCTCAAACATACACACAGATACACCCCCTTTCACACACACACACACACACACACACACACACACACCACCTCATGTCTGTACTGACACACAGGCACATACACACTCCCATCACCTATATGGTCTCAGTTCACACATGTGCATGTAAACGCCCTTATCAACACAAGCGACTCTACCCTGAGGCCTACCACACGCTGCCCTCAACTGCACACACACCGAAGTACACACAGAGAAAATCCTCATCCATATTGTTGTGCCCAGACACATGAGAAGCAGTCGTCTGTACGCTTTTCTGTACACTCTTAAACATGCATATGTGCACATAATCCCTCATGCAGACACAGTCATACACATAGACTCGACCCATGTATACCCCTGGAGGACACATCTATAATTACGTGTAAACTCCCTCACCCTGTCACCAAAGATGCAGACATACACACCCTTTCAGCTGTGTATTCAAACACACACATGCAGACCCTGTCTCAACTACAAACTCACTGTTCACACCCTTACTTTTGCCTCCACCCATAAACACACATGCACACGTGCATAGGTATATGCACAAGCATGTGTGTTCAAATACATGTGTACATATATCCCAACCACACACTCACATACACTCACAAGTACATATAGCCCCCTATCCGTACACTCACACGTAGGACATAACCCTATTGTCCCTAATGTATACACTCACACATACTTTAATATATATCCCTCACCCAGACTCTCATAAACACACACACACACAAACCTCTTGACATAGACTCAGTGAGAGTAACGCATTCTCCATAGTCACACACTTTAACATACACACATCTACATAAATATCTCACCTGAACACACTCACATATCCCTTCCTCCATACACTAATGCACACAGACACACATAGATCCCACTTGCACTCTCACACACACCTGGCCTCCTCATCCAGACATTTATGCACAATCACACGTACACCCCCCACACATACATTTACACTCAGTGTCTCACTGCATGTATATACATGGACTTATACACCTACCTGTGCCGTCATCTCACTCACACATACATGTACATCCCAAACCCACAGGCTCATAATGTGCACACAAATATTACATCCTATCGTGCACCACATACACAGCCCCATAAACATACTTCATCTGTGTTGCACACACACACACACACACACACACACACACACACACACTTTTACTACCCCCTCAACTATGCACTCATGCATATACACATGCCAGTCTAAATTTCCTACCCTGTACACTCAAGCACAAACACATGCACACACACACACACACACACACACTGGCTTCATCCATGCTCTCTCACAAGCACACACATGTACACCTGCCTCATGCATAAACACACATACACACCTGTGCCTATACACACCCTTCACAAACACACTCACACACACATTCATATGTGTCTATGCCTCACTCATAAAATTGGACACCAACAGAAGTACATATGCAACCATGTATCCACTCACGCACACCCCCTGCAACTGTACATTCACATACAGGTCCTTGTGCATTCCATTCACACACACACACATGGTCCGTTCTCACCCATACACTCTCACACTCAGATTGTGAATATATCCCTCACCAGTATACACATGGCCATCACCAGTACACCTACACACCTGTATACATCCCACTTTATGCTCTGCCTACCACGGACACACACATGCACACTCGTACACATAGCCCACCCTCACCGTTCTCTGTCACGGGCATACACACATATATCTCCTTACCCATCTGGTCTCCCACGGACACGTACATACACTCAATTAACCCACCGCCTTCACATATGCTCACATATCTTTACATACACATTCTTCCATGCATCCCAAGACTTGCACACATGTGCACACCACCCCCATCATACGTTGTCACATCCACATTTATATATACCCTCCCACCTGTACATAAACTTATCCACACTATCTACAGCCTCCTCCTGAATACCCTGACAGCCCCTTATGTGTATACACCTCACAGACGCATTCACAATTAACAACACAGCATGAACGCCCCTCCCCCATACACTTGTGCACTCAACGACACATACATATATACTTCCTTCACGCATACAGGAACACACATGTCCATAAAGCCCCTCATCACTCCTTACTCACACCGTCACACATATACACATCAACCTGCCTAAGACACTCAAACACACATCTATATCCGGCACACATTTATATCCAGATCCACTCACGTGCACACACATACGGCCTCTTCCTCCTATACATTGCTCTTGCACACACATACGTCCTTGTGTTGCCAATGCGCTCACATACACACATATCCACCCCTCCATCTGTATGGGTCCCCACCCTGCACATATCTGGCTGCCCCCCTAATCTCTCATACAGCCACATTTGTGCATATACAGCCCTCCCCCACATATGCACATCTAGACCCCAACTCATACACTTACACAAACTCCCACACAGACACACATCAGAACATATGCTCCCCTTTGTGCATTCTCTCTCACACCCGTACGTCCCTGTACAGATACCTTTGTACTCTCCTCCTTCTCTCTTCACACACACACACACACACACACACACACACACACATTATCTGCAGGCCATTCTCATGAACACAAGTACATATATGCCCTCATTCATTTTCTCTCACACCCCTGACCATCTGTGTAACATACATGCAGGCATGTGTGCAGAGGTACAGAGATGCTCCGTCATCCGTTCTGTGTCACACCCACACAGATACCTATACGTCGTCATCACCTGTACACACACACAGACACAGACAGACACACACACTTTTTCATACACTGGAGTTCTTGCTGGGTGTCAGGAACAACTGAGCCCTTTGAAGCCCACCCGTGGAGCACCCTGTCTCCCTTCCTGCTCCCCAGAAAGCATGTGGCAGCATTTCCCCTGGCATGCTGAGCTGCTGGGGCTGCAGGCCAGGGGCACAGCCTTTGCCAGGTGAGGTGGGGGGGGCTGCCCCCTGTGCTCTCACCCTGCCCTTTCCTCCCACCCCCTCACCTCCACTCAAGTTTCCCCTTCCATGCCTCAGGACACCTGAAGAAAGTGAGTGACTTTCCTGTTCCTCTCTTTCTATTTTTAATTACAACTAACTGGGGACCAGAGTGAAACATTTTAGCAATTTAATCTTAGTGTAAAATGGTGTATTTTCACTTCATTAACTAAGAGGGAAATCAAATGGCTTATCAAAGGTTGAGCTTCACATTTGCATATGGGTCTGGGATTCATGAAGCAGGATTTGTAACAGCTATAAAAGCCCCTTGAATGTCTCTGGGGACTGCTGGCTCTAGCATTTTGACTGCAGTATTATAAGATGACATTTGGACATGAAATAGGAGGGGTGTGCTTGCACCTTTGCCTGCTGGCTAGCTCCCAAAGCCAGTGGCATCACTTCTCTTGAGGCAGAAGCATGCAGTGGGTTCGGCTGTGTCTTATCTATCTATCACTGCATAACAAAACCACCCCACAACTTAGTGGCTTAAAACAACAATTATGGTGGCATGGTTTGCATGGCTCAGGAATCTGGGTGAAGGTTTGCTAGGGCCCTTGAACTTGAGGTCTCCTATGAGGTTGCAGTCATCTCAAGGCTTGACTAAGATGGGGGATCCTTTTCCCAGCTCACTTGTGTGGACCTCTCCAAATGGCTGTGTCATGCCATGACAGCTGGCTTTCCCCAACGTGAGCTATACAAGAGAGGATGAGAGAGTGTAAATAAGTGAAAGAGACCGAGATAGAAGTTGGACTCTTTCAATAACCTAATCTCAAAAATTATATCCCATCACTTCTGTCATGTTCCATTTCATTACAAGTGAATCATCAAGTCCCATCCAAATTTTAGGAGGAAGGGATTAGACAAGGGCATGAATATCAGGAGGTGGGACCACTGGGGTCATCCAAGAGGCCACCTTAGAGACCACTTATTGCAAGTTGCAGAGGGGCCTTAGAAGAGAAAGTATCATCAAAAGTGGAGGAGCAATATGGGGTCCTGAGCCACTCTTTAGTCCTTCCTTCAAAGTCTCTTCTTCTTTTCTTCTCTTTAGGACTTACCTCTTCACCTCCAGAAGACCTTTACAGGGTATCTCATTGGTTGATGGTGGAAACAAATAATTCACTTTTTTACTTTTGGCTTCTTTAGAAACTAGGTTGTACAAGCAGTGCCTGGGATGCGGTCATGGAAACCAAGAGCAGTCACCATCAAGAGTGGGCTTGGGATGGAAAGGCAAAAGAGGACTTTGGGGATATTTCATTGCATGCTATAATATGTATTTTTCCTCTTTGCTCCTCCCTACCCTCTCTAACTTCTCAAGGGTCATTTGGCAAAGTCCTTCTTTACTCCTCAAAGCGTTCTGGAATTGAGTGTGTGATCCCATTTGCAGAGACACTGGGCTGAGATTGGCCTCAGGGTAACTCAGCTTCATTCCACTTGCAGGTTGCCCTGTTTTCATGGTGTGCCCCTGAGGACAAGATCCATCTTAGTCATTGCTCTAGAGCCATGGTCTGGCCCAGTGCTGGCAAGGAATAGGTGTCATAGAGTATAGAATATTTGTGGGTCAAGCCATTCGCTCATTCCTATGGAACACTTAGCATGTGCCAAAAACTATGCTAGTCCATGTGGAGGGAAAGCAAAGAACACAAAATAGCTCTGGTCCTCCAGGATTATGAGATTGTGGAACGAGAAGCTAAGATGTGTGCCATAATATAAAGAACACAGACGTAATATGGCATGTACCAAAAGGGGTAGGAACTACTGTGAGGATTGTGCCAGGGGCAAGACCACTCACAGCCGTGCGGTGGGGGGAAATTAGTGGCTATAGGGCTGGAAGTGGGGATGTCAAAGGAGTGGTATTCAAGGCCAGTGGAGAAACAGATGCAAGCAAAATGTATTGTGGAAAACTGGGATCCTCAGTGTGGCTCAGGCTTAGGGTTCACACTCAACTGTGGGGGACCAGAGAGGTGGTGGCATCATCAAGCTGGAACTCGATCTGGAAAGCTTTGAAGGCTGCACTAAGGAGCTTAGGGAGTCTAGAGTATTTAGAATAGGAGAATGCCTTGCGCTTTGGTCAAGAAAAAGTCTGACAGTCCTCTGTCAAGTGGGGTGTCTAGAACTTTGGTCATGATCTAGGTGAGAGAGAATAGGCTTTTGGTTCAGGGTGGTGGTTGGGGAGTAGAGAAGAACAGTTGGATGGGAGAACCAAAGCAGATGCTAACTCTCTGGGGCTTGGTGATCTATTGGACAGGTGAATTCATGAGGAGGACTCCAAGTCAGGAACAGTAGAAGAAAGTGACATTAGATAACCCAGGGAAGGACTAGGGCAGAGCTAATCAGAAGGCCTGGTGGCTGGCCAGCTCTGTTAGGATAGTGCTGAGGATCGTGTTGGCTGATCTAGCAAACACAAAGCCAGATACCCAGTTAGATTTGAATTTCAGATAAACACTGAGTACAAATTTAGTGTGTGTAAGTATGTACCATGCAATATTTGAGATAGGTATAACTTTGGGACATACTTTGCTAAGAATTTATTCTCTGTTCATCTGAAATTCAAATTTATCTAGGCCTCCTGAATGTTTTTCCTACACCCCTAGCTGGATAACTTTGTCACCCCAGAGTCTTGGGTTTGGCTCATTGACATTGACACTGTCATGCCTCTTTCCAGGGAGGCAGTAGAATAGCAGTGGTTAACTGCATAGGCCCTGATGCTAGACCAGCTGAGTTCAAATCCAGGTTCCACAGCTTATTAGTTGCATGACCTTGGGAAAGTGACTCAACCTCCCTGTAAACTCATTGAGGAAGTGGGGAGAATGGCTCCTGTCTTGACTGCCTACCAGGGTGATTGTGGGGGCCAGATGAAGCAGCAGCGTGCGGTAGCACTTTGAAAACCACGGGGCATCATGAGGCATTATAATGGTCCCTGTGTGGGTTGGATATGGATTGGAGAAGTAGGCTGAAGAAGATGAGTACATTGGCCTCATTAAGAAACCTGCTGGCTGGTATGGGATTTGGGGCTCTAATTAATTCTAAATATCAAATACTAAGCTGCAGCTTTTTCTTTCTTTTTTCCGGAAACTGGGGGAGGGGAGGAGAGGGAAGCAGGCACTGTCCACACATTCCCACCTCTGAGATTTCATAATTTCCTGTGGAGAAATATTCTCCAAACAGCTTGCACTTCATTTCCCTGAAGCCATCAGGCAGCCGAGACCAGAGCTTCGGGTCCTCCCAGATACCTGTGTAATTGTCACACTGGCATTCCCCAAACCCATTTCTGCTCAGCAGCTGCTGACTGCTGGCTGGGGGAGGAGTGGAGAGACAGCTCTGAGCACATCTCTCTGAAGGGGCAGGGCCTCTTACACAGGCAGGATTGTCATAGAACACAGGGACAAGATAGGCACCAAAATTGATCACAGCCTGGCATTTGAATAAAATTCTAGGGAAAGGGCATATTTATCAGAAAACAAATAGAGGGGTGGCAGGTATCAGCACAGAAAGGGTGTGTATAATTGTGATTTTCCTCAAAACTTGACAACCAAGTCAGGGCACTGGGAGAAAGACAGAAGGAAGGCAAATGATTGCAATTCAAATCCCTTTTATTGACTGAGATTACAGCAGCCATGGCAAAACCAACTACAGAACAATGCCACAAAGCACAGAACTTCTCTACAGCCAGTAGGCCACTGCAAAGGTTCCCTAAATCAAAGCTCTGAATCTAAACGTGCCAAGACCTAGATGAATAGGGGTGTGTGTGTGTGTGTGTGTGTGTGTGTGTGTAGGGAGGGGCAACTTGTTTCTTGGAATAAATTCAGTGGGGCAATTTTTCTTCTTTTGGCAGTACCGTGGCTGTCCCTGCTCCTCCAATTACCTTTGGGGTCTGTTGTGGGCTGAATTATGTGTCCCGCCCCCCAAATTCATATATTGAAGTCTTAACTCCCAGGACTTCAGGCTGTGGCTGTATTTGGAGATAGGGCCTTTAAAGAGGTGAGTAAGACAGAAAACAGTCACATAGGTGGGCCTCAATCCAATCTGCCAGGTGTTCTTATAAGAAGGGGAGATGAGGACACAGGCATGTACATACATAGAGGAGTGGCTGCGTGAGGACACAGAGAGAAGGCAGCCGTCTGCAAGGCCAGGGGAGAGGCCTCAAGAGAAGCCCACCCCGCCGACATGCTGATTTTGAACAGCTAGCCTGCAGAGCTGTGAGAAACTCAATTTTTCTTGTGTAAGCCATCCACCAACCTGTGGTACTTTGTTATGGCAGCCGAGGAAACTAATACAGGGCCTTGAGAGGTAAGGGGCATCTCTTCAAGGCTCTTTCCAGTGGAGTTGGTTTACCACACAGTTACCCAGGGATCCAGGGCCTTGGAGCTCAACCTTTGCACTCATGCCAAGCAGCATCTTAAACCACTGGATAGTCAGAGCATCTTCCTGGAATAATAACTGTATTTAGAGGTTCCAAGGGGAACAGTCTAAAATTAAACACCCATGAATATATCTTGGATGCCAAATGCCAAAATTTCACATGAATATTTAAGATGAAGAAAATAACCTTAAACAAAGTTGCTTACTTCTGGAGATGTATTAAGATTTAAATTGTGAGAAACCTTGTAAGCCAGTGTGATAGGCAATGGAGAACTAGTAAAAGGCTGATCAGGGAATCCGACCTGGGTTATGTTGGACACTTCTCTAGGCATCTACTTGCTTCTTATCGAAGACACCGGTAACTTAAAACCCCTAACTCCTATTTGAGATAAGGAATGGCAAAGGAAGTGTATGAGCATGGAAATAGAGTAGGCAGAATGGTTGGGAGTTTGTTTGATTAGATTTCTTGTTGGTACCTGTGATGGTCAATTTTATGTGTCAACTTGACTGAGCCAAGGCATTCTGATAGCTAGTAAAACATTTCAGAGTGTGTCTAGGAGGGTGTCTCTGGAATAAATTAGCATAGGAATAGGAATAGCATAGGAATCAGTAGACTGAGAAAAGATCATCCAGTCCCTTGAGGGCCCTCATAGAAGGAAAAGGCGGAGGGAGAGTACATTCACTCTCTTCTGCTTGAACTGCAACATCCATGTTCTTCTGCCTTCGGACATTGGTGCTCCCGGTTCTCAGGCTTTCAGACTTAGGCCAGGACTTACTGCATTGGTTTCCCCATTCTCAGGGCTTTGACTTGGACTGAATTACATCACCAGTTTTCCTCATTCTCCAGCTTGCAAATGGCAGACTGTGGGGCTTGTTGGCCTCCAAGACCATGTGAGCCAGTTCTTATAATAAATCTATCTGTCCGTCTGTCCCATTTTGTTTCTCTGAGGAACTCTAATACAGTACCCATAGTCGTAGAAGAAGGTATATTTATAGCAGAGAGTATGGCAAAGATGGACTGGATACTTGCCAATCTTGTTTTCTCTCCTTGGGCACACAGGAAGACTACATTTCCCAGCTACCCTTGTGGTTCTGTTGGGGCATGGGACTAGATTCTGGTCAAGAGGATGTAAGCAGAAGTGACAGTGTGTCCATTATAAGTCTGGCCATAAAATCCCCTGCATGGCTATCCATGTTCTCTCTTCAACTTCTTTGGAGGCTATGGAGGTTTTATGTTAAAGACTACAGAGTCACTAGGTGGAAGAAACCTGGATGCCTGGATCATCACATGGAAAGGAGCCTCCAATGAGAACTATCCAGTCCACATTAGATCTCAATGTGAGTGAGAAAGGAATCCTTAGTTGTATTAAACCACTAAAATTTTGGGGTTGTATGTTATAGCAGCTAGTGCTATTGTCCTGACCAATACAGGAACAGAGAGCTTGATGACTCATCAAATGATTATCGAATGTCCATTATAGTCCAAGTACCATACCAGGTGCTAGGGATATAGTAATGAACAAATCAGACATGGTCCCTACACTCAGAACTTCCAGTTCCATGATTATACAAATACGAATAAAATTGCAACTTTGGCAGGTGTTAAAACAGAAAAGTTCATGGTGTGGTAAGAATGTATAATAAGCAGCTTTGACCTATTCTATGGGGGAAGGGATTAAGGACAGCAATGACAGCTGTGCTAAGATCTGAAGGATGTGTAGGCGTTAGCTAGATAAGGAGCAGGCAAGGGGAAGAACTTTCCAGGCAGAAGGAGCAAAACAGCATGTATGTCAAACTGAAAGGAGGCCAGAGAGGTTGATTCTTTGGTAATTTTTAGCTATAGTAACCTGCTCATTAGTCGGAAATTTGCTCATTTGCTTCTTTTAGTAGCATCCCTCCTCATTATTAGGGCCAAGCTGCAGGAATGACTTAATCCACATTCATTATTCTAAGTGATTCTAAGACAGGGAGAAGCACAAATGTGGTGAGAGGGAACTTCCTGAAGGTATCCCTAGGCATAATCAGGATTTCATCTTAATGATAAACAGGAACTTCTCATTTGGAGTGATTATGGTTTATCATATCATAGCCTAACCCCAGGATATATTGACACTAAAAGCCTCAACAATGTGTCACAGTCTACTTGGGGACCCCTTAATCCATGGGACATTGACACCATCGGCCATAATGACTTCTTCAGAGGGAAAATAAAATAATTGCATAATATTGCCACAGCACGATAAAATGTGAGTTGTAAACTTCACATTGTGAAATAGTTTATTTTCTTTTTTATACAACAGATGTTGTTTGACCTAGAAGAAGGAATAATATTTTAGAATTGTGATCTGTCTGAAAGAAACAAAGATATCCAAAAATAAAAGATATCTAAAAATAAAATACAAATAGCAGCTGCTTGAATTATCTTCCTAATTTATCAGCGTTGACAGCTTTTGCTTTTTCATTTGAGTTGGGATTTGCAAGGAGGCATTTGGATGAGAAGATTGGCTCAGGAGGGCATTCACTTCCTGAACCAGGAGGACACATGGCCCTTTCTGGCACCCAGAGGCCTCATAGTCTCAGGAGATCTCTGCAGGTCTGGGTTTAAACCCTGGGACTAAAAGCCATCTTAGTTCTATGAATCAGGGGCTCTCAGGAGCCCACATCTCTTGCCTTGGCATGTCTTGCCTTCTTTTTCCTGTCTTCCCTCCTGATCACTCACTTTGAGAACATGCTGACATGCAGATTTCTGTTTTTGCACATGGCTCCTATTATCTATTCCAACCTTATTTCTTCTTCAGTAGAAGATCTCAGTAAAAACTGTAAAGAGGCAGAAAACATAATGATAAAACTGTTCAAAATATTGAGAACAGAACATGCTACGAAATTGGGTGGTATAAATTAGTGGAGAACCACAGTAGTTTGAGAACTATGGAAAGACCTTCCAGTTCATGGTTTTCTTTAACTGAATTTTGCCATTAGTTACAGGGAAATAACAGCTATTTGTGTACAATGATGAAATATTGCCTTGCCTTTGTCTCCTGCAACTGAATCTGCTGAAGCACATCAACTCCTGTCCCTGAGATTATCTTGATTGGAACAGAAAGCATGGAAGAAGCATGGTGTAATTTGGGGTCCTGTTCCTTAGCCTGAAGGAGCTAGCTGTTCCTTGAGAACACAGTTCTTGACACCCTTGAGCTCCTGGCAGCCAGATCCTGCTCCACAGTTGTTACTCAGATCACAACTTCCCTGGCTCCAACAGTGGCTGATTCCTTGGAGTCCTGCTGCTAGCTTTTGCCTATGTGCACCTCTTAATAGCAACCATCTCTTGATCCGTATCCAAACTTGCTTTCTTTTCTAGACACTGCCCCCAGTCTCTCACTTCAGCCCTGGGGAGTGGAAATACCCAGTCCTCTTTCTTTTCCTTCACCCCACATGTCTTGCTGAATAGAGCTCCTGAAGGTCCTCTTGAATCTGTCTACTTTTTCTCCATTCCCCATTGTCTCCACTGAAGTTCAGGGAACCATCATCTCTTACTTGGACTGTTTCAGCAGCCTTCCCATGTGGACACAGAAGGAAGTCCTCTCCTTTAATCCACCCTCTACTCTATAGCCGAAGGGATCTTCCCAGGGTGCAAATATAACCAGTTACTTCTTTGATTGAAACCTTTCAATAGCTTCCAATTGCTGCAATGATAATTCACACTTCTTAACATGGTTTGTGATCAGGCTCTGGCCTGTTTCTCCAGCCTCATCTCTTACTTCCTCCTGATCAGACTAAACTTGGCTCTCCAACCAGAGTAAATTTCCTTAGGTTCCTATCACATGCCGTGCTCCTATTTGTCTCCAAGCCCTTGACCATGTACTTCCCTTTGCCTTTCAATTGGCGCAACACTACCCCTTTCTCTAATCTCACCTTATGTGCCACTTCACTCAGGAAGCCTCACACCATCTCTTGAGACCAAGTGCTGTGCCTACCTCTAGCACTACACTGGTCATAATGAATTCTATTTGGGTTATAGATCTCTCTCCCTGCTATTTTTTGATCTCCTTGAAGTCCAGGGCCACATATTCTTCCATGCTCTATTCGTGGTCTTTTATAGCAAAAACAAGACATGATCTCTGCCCATAAGGTGCTCACAGAGTTGTCTGCCACTGTACATGCATTAAATGTTTGTAACACAAATGGAGAAATGACAGAGGAGGAGCAATTTCAAGGCATGATAATTGGATGCTCCACTCTTGCCTCTGTCCAGGGCCCACGTGCTTCTTTTCCTTTTCTGGAGGTGGTGATATCAGTCCGTAGGCAAGCCCTGCATTTCAGAAATAGTTGCCTTGCTATTAGCCAGGTGTGGGGATCCTTTTGGAAGTTAATCCACTTAGGCTTATATTTTCACTAAAAAGTCCTGATAAGCAGTCTGTACTCTGAGGTAGTTGACATTGAGGAAGATCAGCAAGACATTTTTAGATGTCAGACCAACTGAAATTCAGATTGCTGCAGAACATATACCATCCATTTTTATTTTTATACAAATGTGCTGAACTTAATCCCTTTCTCTGGGTTGCCCTGTTACAAGGAGATTCATGATGTTCACTGGCCATTTATTTGTTTCTGGCCTTGCTGTTCACAGAGGGAGGCATGTCTTTGGATTGATGGCACAATTGCTGCAAAGGGTACTATTTCCAAGTAATATCAGGAAACCTATGTATTCTGTGGCTCAGTTAAACCAGAGAGATGCAGTTTTGGTCTGAGAGGGAAGGAAGCTTTGATGATTACTAAGCAGACCCCTAGGAAATTCTGCAGCTTCCTGCTAAGATGGAAGGCTGGAACTGGAAATGAGCTGGATGGCAGCTCCCTTTGTCAGAGCCTGACCATCTTGACACCACAGGTATTTCCTGAATACCTACTGTGTGTCAGCACAGCTAGAGGTGAGGTCTCTGGTGTACTCTCTGTTCTCAGAGAGTCCCCTAGTCTTTACGATATGCCTCTTCAACCCATCTCTCTTTTTTTTTTCCCAAGGGGAATGCCTGTTTCCTCTTTTCTGTGCCTCAAGGGAGCTGGAAACCAGAAGACTTTCTGAGAACTGTACAGTTTAGGCCAATCACAATAGGCCACCTAGAATACCTGGAACCCAGGGAAGTTAATATGAAGGTGGCACTGGCAGCTGCCTGGGAACCTATTGAGGGAATAGTAGCACACTGACCCTTCCCACAGCTGCTGGAGATCACATACTCCCTCTTGACACCCACAGCCAGGTGCTCATTTGAGGACTCTATCTATGGGTTTCTTGGCAGAAGCTTTCAGCTGCTTTTGCCCAAATAAAAGTGCTTGCTGGCTTGTGACTCTATCTTTGAGTCCTAGCAATTCTTCATTCAGGCAACTTTTTCTTAAAGGGTTCTCCTCAAATTGTATAAGGTATAGGCAGAACAAAACGTGGAACCACTCCTGGCAAAATGGCTTGATTGTTTTTTCTTTTTTTTTTTTTACTACATTGTGTCTTGTTTGTTTTTACCAATGCTCAGTATTTTTAATCTTTTAGTCTCTTAAAAGGAGCTTAACCAACCTGTATCAAAGAAGGAAGTTGAGTTGCTTGTTTATTCGTCCCTGCATTCATTAATTCACAAATATTTGTTGAATCCTTTCTATGTGTAGGGCGCTGACACAGAGGTGAAGAGTCAAGGTAGGTCTCTTCCCTTAAGGAGCTTTCATTTTGGTAGGGGAAATAGATAATCAGTTGTCACACAAACAAATGTAAAATTGCAACAATGGTAAGTGTTCCAGGTGAAAGGTCCATAGACTCTCAATAGAATCTAAATAAGGGATTTGTCCTGATCTGAGGATTGGGAAGAGCTTTAGGAGAAAACACTCTCTTCATCAAATCTTCTAGGCCCTCAAGAATCTTCCTCTAGGCAGTCAGAGATGCTAGGCCTGGCCTCAAAGACAATTCCACAGAGACAGGTGTCGGTTTTACAAAAAAAAAAAATATATCACTGTCTGTGGCAAGCCAGGGGGATGGCCACATAGAACATGAAGCAGTTTACAGCAGGCATCAGCTGCCGCTTATGTACTCATTCTCCATCTGACATTCCGTCTGATAACAACTTGAACCAAACCTGTGGGAATGTTTGTTTTCTGTGAGAATGTGGGCTCATCTATAGTACTCACTTATAGCCTCAACTAGTAACTACCCTCCTAAATCTTGATTCTGATTTAACAGGCTTTCATCTTGATCTTACCGTGGAGGTAACCTGATATGGTGGGAAGAAAATATTCTTTTCAGATAGACAGGACTGGATTCAGATTGTGGTTCTGCAATTTCCAAGCATGATCTTGAGCAAGTTATTTAACTTCTTCAAGAAATTTTTAAGTGTACAATTTACTGGTTTATTATAAGTTTGCTATGTTGCACAACCATCAGTATAATTCAGTTTTAGAAAATTTTCATCATAATTCCCCCATCTATTTAAGAAGAAGAATAACCATATTAAAAGGGGCTCAGCAGGATAAAATGAGATATTTATAAAGATAGATATTTCTGTGCTTGTAACACACAGAAAATGTTAAAAAAAATGGTATGAAAGGTGAACATCAGCAAAATGTCAGAATGAGAAACTTTAAGATTCTGCCCCTTCAGCAAAGCAATTTAAAAATGGCAGTAACTGTCAGAATCAACTTTTTTGGAACTCTGAGAGTTAAATAAAGGTTTGCAGGAACCCAGAGGGGGGGCAATTATTTTTTAAAAATACACAACTGAATCTCTAAGAACAGCAAATTTTATGGTATTTTCATTTATCCTAGTCCTATCCCCCACTACCCAGCTCAGAGGTAGTCTTGAAAATAACAGCCCACATTCCTGATTCTGGAAAGAGCAGAACAGATTTTGTTTGCAAAGAATTGTCATTATTTCATCTGTCTGATAGCTCCCTGGAAGACCTACTCCAAGTCTTCTCTTTATTTCACCTGACTCAAAAGTCACCCAGTCATAAAGTTGCTACCCTGGGGGCATATGTCAAAAACATTTACAGGAAAATATTTTAGTCTTTGTTGCTTGAGGCAATGGATAACGATTGGGACAAACAATAGACTAACCACAAAGGTTTAGAAGGCTGTGGAATAAGATGTCTGTAAGGGCTGTATAGAGCTCAAAAAATTGAGATTGTTCAGTTTAAGGACGATAAAGAAAAATGAAGGAAGCAAAATGAGCAGGGCCTCAGAGACCTGTGGGACACCATCAAGTCTACCTACCAACATATGCATAGTGGAATTTTCAGAAGGAGAGGATAGAGACAAAGGAGCAAAAAGAATATTGGAAGAAACCATAGCTGAAAATTTGCCCAATTTTAGGAAAAACATTAATCTCTACATCCAAGATATGCAATAAACTCCAAGTAGGATCAAATTCAGTAGGTCCACAGCTGGATACTTCATAATCGAACTGTTGAAAGACAAAGACAAAGATAAATTCTTGAAAGCAGAAAGAGAGAAATGACTCATCACACAGAAGAGAGTCTCAATAAAATTAACATGTTATTTCTCATCAGAAACTAAGTAGGCCAGAAGAGGGTGCCTGGGTGCCTCAGTGGGTTAAAGCCTCTGCCTTCGGCTTGGGTCATGATCTCAGGGTCCTGGGATTAAGCCCCTCATCGGGCTCCCTGCTCAGCGGGGAGCCTGCTTCCTCCTCTCTCTCTGCCTGCCTCTCTGCCTACTTGTGGTCTCTCTCTCTCTCTGTCAAATAAATAAATAAAAAATCTTTTAAAAAAAGTAGGCCAGAAGATAGTGAGATGATGTATTAAAGGTACAGAAAGGAAAAAAAATATTTCAAACAAGAATTCTATATCTAGGAAAACTATCCTTCACAAATAAAGGAGAAATTAAAACATTCCAAGATAAACAAATCCTGAGTCCATTGCTAGAAGATCTGCCCAACAAGAAATTCTTAAGTCCTTCAGGGTTAAATGAAAGGACACTGGACAGTGGTAACTTATATGCACATGGGGGAAGAGAGCACCATTAAAGGTAACTACATAGGTAAATAAAAAAGACAGTCTAAATGTATATTTTATTTATAAGCCCCCTTTTTTCTCCCTGTTTGATTTAAAAGACAACTGCATAAAGCAATAATGATAAATTTATGTTGGTGGGCACACAGCATATAAAGGAATAATTTGTGACAATAACAGCATAATGTGGATATTTAGAGCTATCTAGGTACAAAGCTTTTGCATGGTCTTGAAGCTAAGTTGGTATTAATCTGAACAAGGTCTTCCTAAATTAAGGTCTATTTTTAACTAGACTAAAATGAATCAAAATGGTACACTAAAGAATATCTACCACAAAAGAAGACAGTAATAGAGGAAATTAGGAGCAAAGAGATATAAGACATATATAGTATCCAAGTAGCAAATTGGCAAACTATGTTTTTTATATGCAGTTATATTAAATGTAAATTTATTAAAAACTCCAATTAAAAGGCAGACATTGGCATGATAATTTTTTTAAAAAGTAATCCAGCTACAGTAGTTTTCCCTTATCCATGGTTTCACTTGCCATAGTTTCAGTTACCTGTGGTCAACTGCAGTCCCAGAAGCAGACGATCCTCTTTTTGACATAATGTCAAAATGTTAATAATAGCCTAATGCTACATCACAGCGCTTACGTCATTTACCTCATTTTATCTCATCTTGTAGGCATTTCATCATCTCACATCACAAAAAGGAAAAGGGTGAATATGGTACAATAAGATATTTTGAGAGAGGGACTATATTCATATAACTTTTATTATAGTATATTATTATAATTATTATTTTTATTACTACCTATTATTGTCAATCTCTTAGTATGCCTCATTTAGAAATTAAACTTCATCATAGGTATGTGTGTATAGGAAAAAACAGAATATATATAAGGTTCAGTACTATCTGCTGTTTCAGGCATCCACTGGGGGTCTTGGAATATATTCCCCTCAAATGAGGGGGACTACTGTATATGCTTTCTACAAGAGACTAAATTAAAAAACACAAATAGGTTGAAAATAAAAGGATGGAAAAGATAAACTATGCAAATGGTAAACAAAAGAGAGCCAGGGTGGCTATACTAATATCAGATAAAATAGACTTTAAGAAAAAAAAAGTTACCAGAGACAAAGAAGGACATTTTTTATTTTTTAAATATTTTGTTTATTTATTTGCAAGGGAGAGAGAGAACACAAGCGGGAGAAAGGGAGAATCAGACTCCCCACTGAGTGGGTAGCCCAACATGGGACTTGATCCCAGGACCCTGGGATTATGACCTGAGCCAAAGGCAGATACTTAACCGACTGAGCCATCCAGGCACCCCAAGAAGGACATTTTATAATGATAATGGATCAATCCCACCAAGAAGGTCTTGGCAATGTTTGTGTGCAAATTAAGTACCCTAGTACAATGAACAAATTCTAGAAAGATACAAACCACCAAAACTGACTCAAGAAGAAACAAAGAATCTGAATACAGCCAGGGCAAGTAGGTAGGATAAAGAAATAAAAAACCTTCCAGATTAGAAAGGAAATAGGGAAATATATCTATCTGCCAATGACATTGTCTCATATAGAAAATCCTAAGGAATTCACACAAAAAATATTCAAACTAATAAATGAGTTTAGAAAAGTTGAAGAATACAGAATCTGCTTACAAAAATCTGTTGTCTTTCTATACACTGACACTGAACAATCTGAATATGAAATTAAAACAATTCCACTTACAATAGCATCATGAGGAATAAAATGCTTAAGAATAAATTATACCAAAGAAATACAAGACTTGTTCGGAAAACTACAAAACATTGTTGAAAGAAATTTAAGAAGTGTTGAATGGAGCACGGAGCACTGGGTGTGTTGCATAAACAATGTATCTTGGATCACTGAAAAAATTAAATTAAATTAAAAAATGAAAAAAGTGTTGAATAAACAGAAAGACCGCCATGTTCATGGACAGGAAGACTTTATGTGGTTAAGATGGCAACACTCCCCATACTGATGTATAGATTCAATACGATCCCCATTAAACTTGCATCTTTTGCAGAAATGGACAAACAGATTCTAAAATTCATATGAAAATGTTCAGGAACCTCAGCAGCCAAAACTATCTTATAAAAGAACAAAGTTGGGGGACACATTTCCTGATTTCAAAACTTAACTACAAAGCATCAGTGATCAAGAGAGTGTGGACTAGCATAAGGATAGATATAGATCAATGAAGTAGAATTGAAAGTCCAGAAATAAAAACTTACATATATGGTCAATTGATATTTGAAAAGGGTGGCAAGAAAATTCAATGGTGAAAAATACAGCCTTTTCAAGAAGTGGGACAACTGGATATCCACAGGGAGAAAAATGCATGTGTACTCTTACTTCCCACGGTATACAAATATTAATTCAAAATTGATCAAAGATCTAAATGTAAGACCTAAATCTATAAAGCTTTTAGAAGAAAATATAGGCATAAGTGTTTGTGACTTTGCCACTAGACTGTGATTTCTTAGATATGACACCAAAAACACAAGCAACCAAATAAAAACATAAATTAGACTTCATCAAAAACAAAAGTTTTCAGTATCCAAATAAACTATGAATAAAGTGGAAGAAAATATTTGCCAACCATATATTAATAAGGGATTTTTATCCAGAATAGAATTCTCAACAATAAAAAGACAACCAAATTAATAAATGGGCATATGACTATTAATAGACATTTCTTTAAAAGAAATATACAAATGACCATGAAACACAGGAAAACATCATTAGTCATTGGGGAAATGCAAATAGAAATCATAATTAGACACCACTTAACACTCACTAGAAAGGCTATAATTTTTTTAAAAAGGAAAATGCAAGTATTGGCAAGGATGTGGAGCAATTGGAACCCTTATACACTACCAATGGGAATGTAAAATGGTGCCCCTGCTGTGGAAATCAACTTGGCAATTCCTCAAAAAGTTAAACATAGGTTACCTTGTGACCCAGCAATTCCAGTTTTAAGTATATATCCAAGAAAAGTGAAAACATGTCTACACAAACCTTTTATGCAAATATTCATAGTAGCATTGTTGATAAAAGACAAAAAGTAGAAACTACTCAAATGTTCATGCAATGGATTATTAGTATTTTGTTAAAGATTATCTTTTATAGAGAAAGACAGAGAGTTTGCATGAGTAGGGGGAGAGGCAGAGGGAGAAGGAGAATGAGGATTCTCAAGCAGATTCCCTGCTGAGCCAGAGCCCTATGCAGGGCTTGATTCCAGGACCCTGAGCCAAAATCAAGAGTCAAATGCTTAACCAACTGAGCCACTCAGGAGCCCCAAAGAAAATGGATTATTATTCAGCCACAAAAAGGAATGAAATACTGATCCGTGCTACACCATGGGTCAACATTGAAAACATGGTAATAAGTAAAAGAAGCCAGTCACAAAAGTCCACATATTGTATGATTCCATTTACAGTAAATACCCTCAATAAGCAAATCCGTAGAGACAGAAAGTAGATTAGTGGTTTCCAGTGGCTGGAGGTGGGAGGAGGGAAATGGGAAGAGACTGCTAACAGGTAAGGTGTCTTTTTGAAAAGAGGTAATGAAAATGTTCTAGAATTATATAGTGGTGATACTTGCACAACAACTGTACATACTAAAATACATGGAATTGTGCATTTTTAAATGGCGAATTTTGTGAATTTTTATATACTTTATTTTTTTGAGAAATTGTAGACTCATAGCAAGATTAAGCAGAAGGTACAGAGATTTGCCATATATTCCCTGACTGTCCCCTACCCCCAACATACACAACCTCCTCCACTATCAGCATCCCCCACTGAAGTGATACATTTGTTACTATTGATGAACCTACATAGACACATCATAATCATCCAAAGGCTATGATTTATATTAGGGTTCTTTCTTGTTGTGTATTCTATGGGTTTCGACAAATGTATGATGACATGTATGCACCACTGTAGCACTATACTATACACACAGTACTACAATGCTCCCTAGGTACCCTCTATGCTCTGCTAGTTCATCTCTCCCTTCTTTCTAATCCCTGGTGATCACCAATCCTTTCACTGTCTCTATAGTTTTGCCTTTTCCAGAATGTTGTGTAGTTGGAACAATATAGTATATAGCCTTTTCAGATTGGCTTTTTTCACTTAGTCATGTGAAGTTTATCTCAATAAAAAGTTGCAAAAAATGGGGGGAAAATTATAGTAATTTCACAGTGTTGGTTGTTACTAGTAATAAAACTCCTAGAAATAATTTGTAATTCAACATTTTTTGACTGACCACAATATGCATGGAATAATGCATAAATAAGGCAAGGTAGCTCAAGGTACTTATAGTTGAATAGGGGAAATAGACACAGAAACAGAAAATTAAAATATCAGTCATTCATCAAATATTTCTTGGGTGGCTCCTAAGAGCCAAGCATGTACAATGTGGCAAGTGTGGTGAACCCATAGAGCATTACGGGAGCACAGTGTCAGGGGAGAGGCAGAGAACCTTGATTAGATTCACCCAGTGGTGGGGTCAGTCCTGGACAGGACACTCTGGGAGGGTTAGGGACATACTGGAGCATGTCTGAGGCAGAGGGTCCAGGATGGAGAGGGTACATGAGGTCATGAGCTAACAAAGAATATTGAAGTATTCGAGGGTATTTAGTCCAGCAAAGAGAAGGCTCAGTGAAACTTAGTTGTTTTTCACTAGTTATACAATTCCCAGTGGGGAGGCTCAACTGAGAGCAATCCCAAGGGGCCAGGTCCACAGGGCCAAGGTGTAGGGTGGCACAGGGTGGCACTGGGAATGGTCCTGGTGGATAGAGCTAAAGGGTAAAGACCTGAAGGGCAGTTCTAAAAAGAGAAGGCTACAACCAAAGTAGAAAACAAGTCCAAAACAGGGCAATAAGCTTTAGGGCAAGGAGGAAAATGGGAGCCAAGGTACGAAACCAAACAAGGTTCAAACCCAGGGGAGGCAAAGGGAAGGATTTATGAGTGAAGGGAGCAAAGTGATTAAGCCTGCATGATGTGGACACAAATTGCCTGCATTTGAATTTTGGCTCTGCCACTTGCTAGCTTAATGACCATGAGCAAGTTACTTAAACCTTTTGTGCTTTACTCATCTGTAAAATGAAGATAGCAATAGTATCTGCTGAGTAGGGTATTGTAAAGATTACATCAATCAGTATACATAAAACATTTGATACTTGGCAACATGTAAATGTTAGCTATTATTATAGCTTATGTTTCACATGCTCCTAAGGTATGTTTGTGTTAGTAAGCCGAGGTCATTTAAAGAGACTAAGACAAAGTATCAGCTCACTTCTCAGCCTGGAGGAGTTTAGGATACTGGACTTGTTCTATGAGGTTCCCCAAGGATACTATTTTGACTCCACAGCTTGGAGGAAAGCTTTCATGCTCTTGCCACCCTTTCTGCCAGGCACAGTGAGCCTGTGTCATCACTGAGAGCTGCACAAATACCTGGAGTGAAAGAGCTGTGCCAAAGACGGACTCAGGGCATGGAAGACTTATCTCAAGGAGAGCTTTTGGGCTGACATTGCACTGAAATTTCTTTTTTCCTCCCAGCAACAGTTCTACCAGTAGAGATTCCTTTGGAAGGCTAAGCTCCTCCCAGAATATAAACCCATTTCCGCCAAGTTCTTCTGGAATCCAAAATTACAAATGACATTGGAGTTGGAGCAGGGGTCATGGTGATGGAATAGGAGCATCCATTACTGTGGTCAATCCAGAGGAACACTCCTCAAGCATTCCAGACTGCTGCCATGGGAATGCCTGAAGAATTTTACTCAACGCATTCTGGATCTCACCCCCAGAGATTCAGAGTTAATCCTGTTCTAGTGTGGATTCTGGCCATGGGGTGTTTTAAAAGCCCCCCAGGTGGTTCTTATGTGCAGGCAGGATTAAGAACCAATGAGCTAAAGATACTGACCAAGCAAGAGCAGGTGACCTAGACCAAATTGACAAATTACCTGGGAGCTTCTATAGTCTCCATTTGTTTCAGTTCACCACTCTTACCATGTGGCATGCATGACCCCATCCCAGAACAGTTACCCAGCACCCTGGATGAATGGGCAGGCAGACACCACTAAGCTTCAGACACACATGAGCCTCTGACCACAGAGAGGAGCCTTGATGGGTGATTCCATGGAGACTGTGGCTGGCAGGATTAGCTATCTGAATGGGTGAATAATGAATTTGTAATGTTAATTTACAAAAGGATTTGTTTTGCTGAATTCATTTATTTTGTGTGATTTGTCTTAAGAATGTTTGAATGTGTTTATGACAGACAAGATAGAAAAAAGGCCTCTTTTAATTTATTAGGCATATAATTGGTTTGGATGGTCAAATGAAGTTTGATTGTCTGATACGGCATCATATGGCCATAATCTGATTGTCACAATCTTCACTAATGCTGATGTGAAGTATGTGTAGGACCATCAGCTACCAATCTTATAAACACGAGCAAATGGACAACTGCAGAATTCTGGCCTCCAATCTACAAAAGCATAAAGCATACCAACTTTCTAAGCCAAGAAAAAACAACACATAACTTGCCAAAATTCACAAAGTTGACACTCTGTGACTTCTACAATATTATGCTAAGGATTTGGCCCCAAATCATCAGAATCTGAGATGATAGAAGACTCATCTGAAATTTGCCGTTGGCAGCTCTTTTAAAAATGTTTGCAATATGGTTGAGGGTGCCTTGCCAATGTACCACAAATTTCTCAGTCGAGGATGCAGATGAACAAATGAAAGTCCATTTGGCCATCTCAGCAAGAGATTAGTTTATCAAGATTCAGACTTAACGCAAGACCACTTCTATGATGGGATTATCCTTGAGTTTGGCTGTTGTGCACAGCAATTATAATATGGGGAGCTGAGAGAATGCTTAATCTTCTTCGAGAAGATGTGCTCAAACAGTTGCTATTTCTGGGTATTGATAGCTGGGCGTGTGTGGGTGTGAAGGGCCATTATCTGGTTTCTATTTCTCAAGCAACCCATGTGTGTCTCCATGTGTGAATCTGGAAGTCAGCCATCTTCCATCCAGGAACCTGTAAGTTTCCTTGGGCAAAGTGTTGGAGGTTCAAAGGTAAATGTGATATGGGCATTGCCGTTGAAAGACTCATAGTTCAGCAGCAAGAATAGGCACATAGATCAGTGTAATAGAATAGAGTGCCTAGAACTTAAAACCCTTATATACTGTTCCCCGCCACTAATGTTTTGCCTTTTGGAGTGTGTCATATGAACCAATGATACCTGTAAGATTCATCGTTAATGGCTTTAAGATTCATCCAAGTTGATATCTGTATCAATAGTTGATTCCTTTTCATTGCTGAGTAGTATTCCACAACATTGATGTACCACAACTTGTTTTTCTGTTTACCTACTGAGGGACATTTGGATTGCTTCCAATTTGTGATTATAAATGAAGCTACTTTAAGCATAGATATACATGTTTTTGTATGGACTTAAGTTCTAATTTCTCTGGGAAAAATGCCCAAGAATGCAGCTGGTGGGTCACATGTCTAGAGTATGCTTACCTTTATATTTAAAAAGTGCCAAACAGTTTTCCAGAGGGGCTCCAGCATTTTGAATTCTCTCCAACATGTCCAGTAGACTCACCAATACTTTGTCAGTATTTTTCATCATAGACAACCCTGATAAGCATATAGTGATATCTCATTGTGGTTTTAATTTTCATTTACCTCATGGCTAGTGATGCTGAACATCTTCCCATGTGCATATTTGTCATCCATATGTTCCCTTTGGTGAAGGTCTATTGAGATCTTTTGTTCGTTCTCTAATTAGATTGCTTGTTTTCTTATTATTGAGTTTCTTCATATGTTCTCAGTATAAGTCCTTTATCAGATATGTGATTTTAAAAATATTTTTCCCAGTCTTTAGATGGTCTTTTAATTTTCTTATTGTATCTTTGCATAGCAAAGCTTTTCGTGTTTGATAAAGTCCAATCTGTCAATTTTTCCTTTATGGATCAATCTATTGGTGTCCTAAGAACTAACTGCCTACTTCAGGTTATAAAAGTTTTCTCCCATTTTCTTCTAAATGTTTTATAGTACTATATTTTACATGGTTGATACATTTAACATTTTTTAATAAAGTATGAGTTTAGGGAGAGTGAGATTTTTAGATATTTTGGTGTGGGCTCTCCTTTTTTTTTTTTTTTTGGCCTATACATTCTGAATTTTTCAACACCATGTGTTGAAAAGACTATGTTTCTCCTGCCAAAAATCAATTGGATGTATTTGTGAGGGTCATTCGCTAGACTCTTCAGGTCCTTCGATCCATGTATCTATCCCTCTGCCAATACCATGCTGTCTTGATTACTGTAGTTATATAGTTAGTTATATAATTGGGTAGTGTGAGTCCTCCAACTTCTTGACTATTCTGTTTCTTTTCCTTTTCATATAAATCCTAGAATCAGCTTGTCTATATACAAAAAATCCTCCTGGGATTTTTATTAGAATTGCATTAAATCTGTAAAACAATCTTGGAAGAATTGACACTGTCAGTGTGGTGAGTTTTCCAATCCATAAACACCGTTTGTCTATTTAAGTTGCCTTTTATTTTTTTAACCAGTGTTTTATAATTTTCAGCATACCCATTCTATACAGGTTATGCTAGATTTAGTAAAAATTTGGTTTCCAATTGTTCATTGCTAGTGTATAGAGGTATAGTGGATTTTTGTGTGTTGATCTTGTATCCTATCCTTAATTTTCTCTATAAGCAATCACGTCATCTGCAAATAGGGACAATTTTATTTCTCGCATTCTAGTCTGTATGCCTTTTAGTTCTTTTTATTTATTGCGCTAATGCTTTCAGTACGATGTTGAATAGGAGTAGTGAAAGTGGGCTTTCTTGTCTTATTTCCAATATTAAGGGAAAAGCATCTGGTCTTTCACCATCATGTTATGTTAGGTGCAGGTTTTTTGTAGATGCCCTTTTTAGTTGAGAAGTTTTTATCATGAATGTATATTGGAGCTTGTCACATGGTTCTTCTATTGAAAAAAAGTGTTTTTTATTAAGACTGTTAATATTCTGGATTGTATCTATTGATTACTGAATATTGGACCAACCTTGCAATTCCAGGATAAATCCCACGTGGTTGTGAAATAATTATTTTTACATATTGCAGAATTTGATTTGCTAATATTTTATTGAGAAACTTTGTATTCATGAGAAATATTGGTTTGTACTTTTCTTGTAATTACATTGTCCAGTTTGGGTATTATGGTAATGATGGCCTCATAAAATGAGTTGGGATGTATTGCCTCTTCTTATTTTGGGGAGGCGATTATGTAAAATGGGTTATAATTTCTATAAATATTTGGTAGAATTCACCAACAAATCCATCTGGGAGTACTAATTTAATTTCTTTTTTGGAAGTCTTGAAAATATAGATTCAATTTCTTTACTAGATATAGGACTATTTATATTGTGTATTTCATATTTGGTGAATTTTGGTGGTTTGTGATTTTCAAGGAATTGGCCCATTTTATCTAAGTTTATTAGATATATGTAAATAGAGTTTTTTGTATGATGCCCTTATTTTCTTTGTATTATCTACAGGTCTGTAGGAATATTCCTTGATTTTATTCCTGATATTGGTATATATCTTTTCTCTTTTTTCTTTGTAAGTCTTCTTGAGAGGTTATCAATTTCATTGATCTTTTCAATAAACTTTGGGTTTTATTGAGTTCTTTTCTATTATTTTAAATTTCATTGATTTTTGTTCTTTACTATGTTTTTCTTAGGCTTGATTTTAAAACTCATCATGAAACAGAAGCTTAGATTATTGATTGGAGAGCTTTCTTCTTTTCTGAATAAGTAGTTAGTGCTATATATTTTCTTCTATGCACTCTTTTAGCAGCATGCCACAGATTTTGATATGTTGTATTTTTATTCAGTTAAAATACATATATATTATGTATATTTACTTTACTGAGATTTACTTTTTGACCACATGGATTATTTTAAATTTTGTTATCTTATTTCCAAAATTTTAAGGATTTTCCAGTTATTATTGTTATTGATTTATTTCTTTTTTAAAAAGATTTTATTTATTTATTTGACACAGAGAGAGATCACAAGTGGGAAGAGAGGCAGGCAGAGAGAGAGAGGAAGAAGCAGACTCCCCACTGGGTAGGGAGCCCCATGTGGGGCTCGATCCCAGGACCCGAGATCATGACCTGAGCCGAAGGCAGAGGCTTTAACCCACTGAACCACACAGGTGCCCTTATTTCTTGTTTAGTTCCCCAGCCCTCAGAACCAAAGCTCTTCCAAGCACAGAAGAAGGTCTTCCTCTCTCAGGGTTTTAGGTGCCTACTGGCCCCAGCTCCAGTGATTACAATTTGCCACTTGAATTCAAGTAGAGCAGATTAGTTGCAAAGCTGGGATTTGAAATCAGACCTTTCTGATTCCAAAACTTGAAATCATCGTCAACTCCCTTTGAAAAAAAGCTATCTCATAGATAGTTAGCAAACCCTATGAGCTCTACTTTCAAAAATATCCAGAATCTCAACACTTCTCTCCATTTGCATTGATACAACTCTGGTCCAAGCTGTCATCGTCTCTGGTTCCCCTGATTGCAATCCTGACCAGATTCCTTCCTACCACTTCCATTCTTACCCGCACACCCCTTCAGTCTAGTCTCAGTATAGCAGGCAGAGTGGACCTTTTAAAGCAAATCATAAGAGACTCTTAACTACAGGAAATAAACTGAGAGTTGCTAGAGAGGAGGAGAGTGGGGGAATGGGGTAACTGGGTGATGGGCATTAAGGAGGGCACTTAAAGTAATGAGCACTGGTTGTTGTATGCAACTGATGAGTCACTAATAATACACTATATGTTAATTGAATTTAAACAAAAAATTAAAAAAAAAACAGATCCTGTTTCTTCTATCATTGAAACTTTCCATCCACTAAAAGTAAAAGTTAAAGTCCTTACTAGGATCTTTAAGGACCTCCATGGTCTGGTCCCTTGTTGTCTGTCTGACTTCTTCTGCTACCACTTTACTAATTCCCTGCATGTCAGCCACATTGGCCTCTGTTGTTCCTCAAACAAGTTGGCCATGTCCTGCTTTAAAATTGCTTTTTTGCCTTGCCTAGAATCCTCTTTCTTCAGTTATCCACTTGGTTTCCTCCTCCCCTCCTCATGTTTTTACTCAAATGTCACCTTCTCGGGGAGACCTCCCCTCTCTTAAACTCCTTATTTTCCTTCTCTGCATTATTCTTCCCAGCAGCACTTTCCCCCAAGCAACATACAATGTAATGATTTATTTACTACATTTATTAGCTGCCCGAACCCTCACTGGAAAATAAACTCCCATGGGGGCAAGGATCTTCATTTTGATCGTTACTCTATTCCCAGCATCTATCACAATGCCTGACATTTGGTAGATGCTCAAAAAATATCCGTTGAATTATTAATGGATGAATGAATTCTTCTTATTACTCCTTGATGGCTCAGCAAAAACACTAATTATTGAGGGTCTGCCTCTCAGGAGGTATATGTGTTTGATCTCATTTAATCATCCAAATATCCCATAAGATAGACTGTATAATCTATATTTTACAGAAAAAGGAGACTGCTAACAGTTAGAATACAAGGTGGAAGGGAGGATAGTAACAGCAACCATTTATTGAACATCTACTAAGTGCCAGGCATTGTCCCAAAAGTTTACTATGCTCTCATTTAATCCTCCTAAAACTCTGTAAAAATAGGTGTTATTATTATTCTCACTTTGCAAATGTGAAAACTGACTCAGATATTTTTGAATGACTTGTCCAAGATCACACAACTGGTTAAAAGTGGTCCTGGGATTAAAACCCAGGCAATGAACTTCAGGGCCCAGGCTCTTCTCCTCTATGTCCTAGCATGATCTTAAGGAGTAGGAATTAAAGGTGATGACTCCCAGCTTTCTGGCTTGAGCAGTTTGGAAGATGTTCATGCCACTTACTGAAATGGACAAGAAAAGACTGGGAGAGGAAAAAAAGTGGAGAAAAAAATCAAGTTTAGTTTTGTCCAGGCAATATTCAAGGTATAATTGAGACATCCAGGGGGAGATGTAAAGAGAACAGTTGACTCTGCAAGTCTGTAGCTCAGGGAAGAAGTCTAGACCGGAGATAGCAATTTGGAAGTCATGAGCATAACGTTGGTATTTAAAGCCATTGGAATGGATGTGATCACAACCCCTTGTGTGTTCGTGGTGTGTGCAGATGTGTTGTAGCTAAAGGCTGACTGGGAAAAGAGAGATTACATCCCAAATGTATAATGAAGCTGCCCTTTGAGATGAGCGTGGACCCAGCCTGCAGATGATGTTCTGGCTGCCTTCATGTTGAGCTGAATATGGATCCTCTTTCTGTCAACATTGAAGAGCACCTCCCATTTTTTCCAGCCATCTCTCAGGACCTCTAGTTTGAATTATCTGCCTTACAGTTCCTGTCAAAACCCCAAAGGAAACTGTTGATATTCAAGCATGCCAGTTTTAGGGAATTCCTCCAAATTTTCAAAGCTTTATCCCTGCATCATACCAGAGCTCCAGGAAGCTACAGACCTGGTCTCTATCACTCTGTTCCCCAGTGGATTGCCTTCACAGAACTACAGCTTAACGTTCTGCATTTGGATTTTCCTGAGGGTCCACATAATAGATAACATATGTGGAATATCAGGACACTTCTTGGGTAAAACTCCTGTTAAGTACCATTCGTTATGTTGTGCAAGTTTCCTTAAGTACAGAGCTAGGCAACAGATTTTTCTTAGAATTGTGAAATAAGAAACAGGTTATCTTTCTTACCAGACTAATCTAGTTGCTTTCCAGAGCTGCTGAAGAGACTGTAGCTCTCCCTCAGCTATCTGTCTTTGCTTTGAGTTCCAGGAATCTCAGAGTCCAGTTGTTGCTCATTTTTAAATTTCTCTTCATCTGGGTCAGGAGACAGAAACAGGGGCCCAAATGTTGCCTCTAGATGAGTTATGTTTAGCTAGCCTTGTGTTTAAAAATAATCATGTGGCTCTTGGTCACACACACACACATACACACAGTATGCATGTATATACATTAGAATGTGTGTACACACACACACACGTAGATATAGATCATATACATACATATGCTCTCTCTGTATATTCTATGGTTTGTCTTAAGTCTGGCCCAATCCACACATTTATGCTACCTGCCTGGTCCCTATAATCATCTGAGTTTGTGACCTCTGACCTAGATCTTCCTCCTCTCAACTCCTTATTATTACTTGCCCTTCTATTTTTTACTCTTGTTTAAACAATTTTGGTTTCATGGTATTTCCTCTAAAATATTGTATAGGAAACCAAAAACTTCTGGAGAAGTAGGTGGGGTATGAAGATATAAAAACATTGCTTGTACCTCCACATGCATTTATATTCCCAAGGCTAATGATTTAAGTGTTCCCTTTGATCACAGTAACAAACGGAATTGTATCAAAATTCACGTTGAGAGTCAGCAAGCACATTCAGAGGTCGAAGGTGAGGTTGCCCAGAGATCAGATGGAAATGTGGGGGACCAATTCCTTGGGAGGATGAGACAAAACTGAGGTAGTGGTAGTTTAGAGTAAAGAGCACTCTTCTTAAGGGTCCTATTATAAAGCTTGAGGGTGAAGAGTAAGATTTATTAGGGGCGCCTGGGTGGCTCAGTCATTAAGTGTCTGCCTTTGGCTCAGGTCATGACCCCAGGGTTCCGGGATCGAGACCCATATCCAGAGATGCTTCTCCATCTCCCACTGCCCCTGCTTGTGCTTCCTCTCTTGCTCTCTCTCTCTCTTTCTCTCTATCAAATACATAAAAATCTCTAAAGAAAAGAGTAAGATTTATTAGCTAGAGTAAGATCCTGTGCCTTTTGGAAAATGGTCAATTGGTGAAAATATCAATAGGTCCCATGTCAAGGTGGGCCATCTCACTTTTCCCCCCTGGACATTTTGCAACTGTTTTCAGTGCTAAACTGCATATCCAGGTTGGACCATCCGTCCCTCTTTTCCTCTATGGACATTTTTCTACCTTGCCTTAAAGGGCAAGAAAACAGAAGGCTGCTGTCAAATGAGTGAACTTTGTGAAGTGGGTAGTAAATAACCTCTGGATTAGGAGGCTAAAGGAAGGATTTAGAATGATTTGTGAATCATTGATCTTGCCTCTTTCTAGTTACTGGGGATCAATCAGGGATTTATTTACAACATGTGCCCCACCCACTTCACATGTTCTTTTGAGGTGGCCAAGTCCAAACAGCTCAGTGCTGGTAGGGACATTAGAGGTTATGTGGTCCAACCTATACCTAGTGTCTGAATACTTGGCGATTTTCCTCCAGCTTCTGCTTGAATGTCTCAAATAGTAGAAAATTCTCTACCTCCTAAAGCATAGATTCCACTGTCGCACACTCTGAATGCTGAGTGTTTCTTATATCAGATTAAAATTGGCATGAAATAATGGAAAGAGCATTGGCTATGGGACGGGACAGAACTGAAGTCAAGATCCAGTCTCCTCTCACTTGACTCTTGGCAAGTCACTTCATCTCTCTGAGCCCCAGTAAAAAAAAGGGGGGGCAGTGGGGGAGGGTAACACCTTCCTATGCAGCTCTGCCCCTACATCATGGGATGGTCTGGAGGAATAAATGAGACCATGTATGAAAAGCGTATGTCCATTGTGGGGGACAAGAAAGGAATTCAACAATTCTTGATTTAAAATGCTTTCAGTATAGTTTTAGTTTTCCCTCTGGGAATCTGAAGACTCTATATAATTCCTTCTCCATGTGATGTCCCTACTGAAATAACTGCAAATGCTGCCTCTACCCATCTGGAGCCATTGCCTCACCAGCTAAAACCCTGGCCACCCTTAAAGGCTTTTCCATGCTGTCAGTTCAGACCCTTCATTTTTCTGATTGAGCTTCTGTGCATGTGCTCTACTTTGCTAGAGCAACCCCAAAAGTGGGGCCCAGCCAGGGTCCCTGTGCCTCATGCAGAAAAACCTACCCATTCGCCAGTGTCCCTCAGCTGCAGCTGCAGCCCTCACTGAGTAGACAACCCCTCTACAGAGCCCCCATTGCCTTGTTGAAAAGCTTTTCATTCATATTATGGCCTGATAGCAAAGAAGATGGCCTGGATCCTCAAGGGATAGACCACTTGCCAGCATATCTTTAATTTTAATACTTCAATTATCCTCTAGTGCCTCTTTATGGTCACCATCACTTTCTGCTAATTTCTTGATTATTCTGCCCAGGCAGTAGTAGAAGCCAATCTTCTTTTGAGCTCCTAATTTTCATATTCCTTAACTGTAATTAGCCATTATCAGACTCCAGATACTTCTCATCAGAATCTAGTCTCTAAATTGCAGACCTTGTGGAAAATGAGGGGCTGTGGTTCTAAGTAGCCCAGGATCTGGAGGCCCTGTGGAAATATGCTATTCATCAGTGAAAACCTGGCTGATTTTGAGGCAATCGGGCCTTAAAAATGGCACATGGCTGGTAAAAAAACCTGAAAACTAGGGGCTGGGCCACTTTCCTCTGTCCTTGCCTGGTTGGGTGGCCTTAGGTCAGAAACCTCTCTCTATGCAAGTGAAGATAACATCTGCCTTACCTGCCTGAGATTTTCTGTGAAGGCAAAAATGAATTCATCAATGAAGAAATGCTTTGATAAGCCCAAGCTCTGTATTTATGCTGGGCTTGCATTATCATTAATGATCGCCATTCTGGCCCCTGATGGGCCGGTTATGAGTGTGACTAGAATCTTTGTGCATAAAAATGGACCATTATTTGGGTCATTAAATGGGCCTCAGAGACTCAGCTGGTCTGAATCTGCCATTGTTGCTGTGGATCTAGGATTCTAGGCACAGGCTCCTTGACAAGAGCCAGCCCATTCAGCTTTCACCTTACCAGTGAGGCAGGGGTGTTTGAGGTAATGGCCTGAGCTTTGATCTTTTCTGTACGCACCACTGTTAACCTCTGCTGGTCCCACCCAGGACAGAGCCACTTCTACTGTGTCCAAAGCCTGAGATCTAAACATACCCCTTCTGTGGCCAGAAACCCATTTCTCTGGCTGATCCATCAATGGTCAAAACCTTCCCTCTGATTTTCTCATATTCTGGTCCATCCTGCATCCAAAATACCTCTCCAGCTCTGTGATACACCCAGACACACCCAGAAATAATGTTTAATCAGATATCTGGGCATGTCGTGGCCCAGTCAAGTTGGCACAAAGAATCATCCATCAAAATTTCATCTCTTGTCAACTTGGTGCCCATACACATCTCTGTAAACCATACTTGATCTTCAAATAAAGCCAATAACAAGATAATAATTCCATCTAACATAGTACAACCGTCCTATGTACAACCTAAAGCACATTACCCCCTTCCCCAAAAGAGGAAGTCAAGTCCTTGAGTGATGTTTACTCTCTTCTTCACATTTTATAACTTAAATACTATGATGTCAAATTAAAATTGTGGTATCCTCTGCAATTGCAGGGCTCCCACGTAACATCGGTATACTGTATAGTATGGACCTTCCTTGACTTATGATGGGGTTCAGTCCAGATAAACTCATAAGTTGAAAATGTCATTAGGTCGAAAATGCATTTAACACACCTAAATATCGAATGTTGTAGCTTAGCCTAGCCTACCTTAAATGTGCTCAGAACACATACATGAGTCTATAGTTGGGCAAAATCATCTAACACAAAGCCCACTCGACAATAAAATGTTGACTCATGTAATATATCAAATACTGTACTGAAAGTGAAAAGCAGCATGGCTGTGTGGGAACAGAATGGTTGTCAGTAGATGGGTTGTTGACCCTCATGATTGCGTGGCTGACTGGGATCAGACTGCGTATCGCTAGCCCAGGAAAAGATCCAAACTCAAAATTCCAAGTACAATTTCTACTGAATGCAGATCACTTTCACACCATCGTAAGTGGAAAAATCTTAAGTTGAACCATTGTAAGTCAGGGACCATCTGTACTCTATGCTCTACCAAGTGTTTTCGCTTATGGTATTTCAAGTATGAGACAACATCTAATACTTTTCAGAATTAGCCAGAATGCCAACTTCTAGAGAAGGCTTTCAGCAATGCAAATGTCAAACTCTCCTTGCCTTTTGATAAGCTGGATGGATCCCCTTTGAAGGTTCCTGTAGCACCAATAGATGCTGCACTGAAGATTTTGCAAAGCAGAAGCACGGTGCCCATGGAGATGATCATTACAGTCTCCTCAAATCAGATGATAACAATGGGAATGTATTGTAATGACCGACTCAGAGCCTCTGGGTTTCAGGAAGGCTTGTCTGGGTGTTCACGCATTGAGAGCTAGACCAGCAAAGGGCTACAACATGTAGGTCTATATGCCCTTTTCCCCCCTCTTTGTTTCAGTATCATCTGTGACTGGTTTTGCTGTTGTCATGTTCTGTTTTGTTTGTCACAAACCTAGTTATTGTAAAATTCTCTGAGGTCAGAGAAGTGCAAGATAACAAAACCTTGGGGGAAAAATGGGCCACTGGCTCAGAAAATGGATGTGTGGAGGACATCCTAGAGTCTTAGCTTTTGTGGGGGGTGGCCATCATCTTCCACTAGATTCCCACTCGGAATGTGGTTTGTTTCCTAATACAGAGTCTGGTTTGGGGAAGGTCACGGGCCTGGGACATCGTGCCTCAGCTGAGAAGTTGGAGGCTTATGTCAGGTCCCCATGGTGGCATGGTGAGTTTGCTGAGCTAGTAAGCTGGGTCTGCAGTACTGAAGCCTTTGCCTCTGCCCAGAGAGTCATAAGCCCAGAGGAGTTTTCAGGTCGCCAGGTAATTCGGAGCCTTCTCTGATATTAAAGAGCAACGCATGTTACATATTCTTGCCCGGAGCCCATTATTTATGCAAAATGCATTCTTGGTACAGCAGAAGGATCATTATCATACAATGAGATTTTTTCTGTGGCCCTTTTGTGGCTGGTAACAGAGAAAATTTCTCCTTTACCCCCGATTCAAACTCTAACTTAATTCACACATTATTGAAAACATTACGAAGCATAAATCAGCTCACATTTTAAAGTTCCTGTATGATATTTTGAGAGCAGCTGAACTCCCCTGCTTGTCTGGACTCTTTCCCACCGCCTGCCAGAGCTCATGGCAGGCTACATAACTGGGGAGAAAAAGCAGGTTTTCGGCTGTGGCTCACATTACTCTGTCACCCTTCCTGCGTGGCAGACAGACCCCTGGTGACATGGAGAATGAAGACAAGAAAATCACCTCATCATAGTGTGTCTTGATCAATTACAAACATCTAGGAGATGGTTCTGTCCATCTGCGGCTCTGCTCCAGCCCTGGATATAGCCCTGGGTTATGAAAACAAAGATTGTGTTGCCGTACCCCCCTGAAAGTAGCAAGCAAGACGTTTTCAGATCCCCAGTCAGGGTTGTTCTGAAGTAGGTACCTGTTGGAGTCCGTGAGTTCAAGCTGGACAGCCTTCCGAAATGGTTTAATTTCCCCCTTCATGTTCCAAATGTCCCGAGAGAGCAAGTGGCTTGCTCAAGTTCACAGTGTGAGTTGAGAGTAGAGCCAAGTCTGGATCCCAAAGACATATCAGGTCTTGAGCATTGTAGCCCCAAGTGATGGCAGTGATGTTTAGTTTGGCCAAGAAATGCTTTCTGTTGCTTTTTTCTAGAAGCCACCTTTCTAATATCCACTCTCCCTTACTTGAAGCCCTCGGAGTCAGGTGTCATTCAGTTTTTAAACATTTCAAAATTTGAAAAGGTAGTACGTTGCCTACGTCATATATTACATAATACTAGGGCAGCACCCTATCATCAAACAAATGGTGTTTCTGCAGGGGTATGTATGAATATTTACTTTATGGAGGATAAATAAAGGCTGCAAATACCACTACCTCCCCTGCCCCCAACCTCGCCACCTCCAGCTCAAGTCAGGTTTTTCCATAGTTAACGAGAAATGTTCCAAACTGTTCTCAGCACGCCCTTCCGGCCTGTGTCTGTGTCGAGTCACTTATATCCCGTTTATCTGAATGCCATGCCTTTTCTTTAGAGAATCATTCTTCCTGTTTTCCAGAGTGTCAGTCGCCAAGCATGTGTTTTATCACTGGGCAAAAAAAGAAGCTATCAACTTAGCCACTCTCTGATTCAGTTTGCTCTCGAGCCACTGAATCACATTCACCTGCTTCAGTGAGGTGCATCTGTTCCCCAAGCAGCTAGGGCAAACAAGCTAGGTCACGTTCATTTGGCTCGGTAAATCATCAATTCCATCCAAAGCCCCTGGCTTTGTGCCAGAGAACCCTTCGTAGAGCTCAGCACCTGTGATCTGAGAGGGGCGTGCACCACTCTGCTTTCTAGCAGCATGGTGGTATCTTCCTTCTGAAGCTGGAAGTTTGATGCCTCCTGCCAACAGTATGAGTGGCACAGGGAAATGTGAGTGTTCGTGTGTGGATGGCACTGCCCGGAGCAAAGACTGTCCCTGCGTGGCTGCATGTGATTCCCACAACATTCAGGTTCGGCCCCTGGCAATCTCCCTGCAGCCCGGCTGGCTGGCCGGCTTGGGGGTGCACTCGGAAATAGTATATTATTTATAGAAGACAAAAATGAAACTGTCCTGGCTAACTTCTGACATTCTCAGTGGATACATTGGTGGCTTATCAGTAAAATTAGTTTTGAAAGTAGACCTACTAGACTCAGGAAATTCAGGGCATGATTGAACAAGTTACATTTTTTAATGGTGGACGAAATGGTGTGGCTATTGAAAGATTACTAATAGAGGGATGCCTGGGTGGCTCAGTTGGTTAAGCGTCTGACTCCTGAATTAAGTTTGGGTCATGATCTCAGGGGTTGTGAGATCGAGCCCCACGTTGGGCTCTGCACTGGGAATGGAGCCTGCTGTCCCTCTCCCTCTACTCCTCCCCCAGCTCACTCACTCACTCTCTCAATAAATAAATAAAATCATTCAAAAGAAGATTAATAGATCTAAAATACTATATAAGATAATATATATTATATTATGTAGTATAAAGATACTATAAGTGCTATCTAAAAATATTACATTATTTAGTATTAAAAATACTATTGAGGATGACAAAAAACACAGACATCGGTAAATGGATGAAGAAAACATGAACGCAAAATGCTTCTAGGTTACCTAAACCAGAGGGAAAACTAAGGAAAGGGCAAATACTAAGCAGACAACTACAAAGTGTTCCTGAGCAGGCTCCACATGAGGCAGTAGAAATCCATGACAAAGAAATGCACACGGAAAGGTAACTGACCAGTTGAAGCAGGTATAGAAAAGTCTTGTAACATTTAAAGTGCTTTTATATACTTAAAATAAGAGTATAGTTTAATTAAGTGCATTTTATTGTATATCAATTCTACCTCAATTACAACCCATGAGAAGAAAATTCTAGAGACAGTCATCCAGAGAGGCTCTCTTTGTGGGCACTTGGGTGGAAGCAGCCCATACCAGTAGGAGCAGTGAACACATGCCACACTAGCCTTCGAGGCAGCCCCGGAGGTACTCACACATAAACCACCGGCCACTTATAGGCATCCCCTACAACCCATGACATTTTAAAGATTTTATTTATTTATTTGACACAGAGAGATCACAAGTAGGCAGAGAGGCAGGGAGAGGGAGAGGAGGAAGCAGGCTCCCCGCTGAGCAGGGAGCCTGATGCGGGACTCGATCCCAGGACCCTGAGATCATGACCTGAGCTGAAGGCAGAGGCTTTAACCCACTGAGCCACCCAGGCGAACCCATGACATTTTAGTTCTCAGGAAAATTTTTCCAAGGGCGTAGTAGTTCAAGGCTGAAATGGCTATTTTTACAAGGTCTATATCCCATGTCTCACACATATTTGCAACTGAGTAGTAGCGAAATTTGACCCTTCTATTCTCCCCCCAACTAAGAAGTGTAGGAGGTGATAAAGTGACTTTTCCAAGGTCTCAAGGCAAGCCGAGGCAGAATGGAGACATACCTTCAATGTCCTCTCTAGAACCAGCCTCTTTCCAACAGCACCAGGCATCCACATTATGCCTCAGCACTCTCTCAGCTCTGTTCATTCTATTTCTAACAGAGTAATGGCCCTGTAAGGTGTAAGACAGGAACTATTATTCCCATGCTACAGATCAGGTTATTGAGACCTTGCAGGGTTGAGGCTTTTGCCAAAGGTCCATCCAGTCAACCTATAGTGTGAATAATAGCCTAAAGCCCTTTGCACTCCACCATACTGCTTTGATTTGTACTTTTGGACGCCTGTCTGTGATCTCGGAGGGCAGAGCCGGGCTGCAACAGTCTCTGAGGGGCAGGAACCTACCACGGTGTCTTCCTTGTATGCTTTAGGGCCGCAATAACCATTTCTTTTCTTTCTTTCTTCTTTTTCTTTTTGCTTGGGAGGGGAGTTGAAATGTTTCAATACTCGCTCATTAAAGCCATCCATCTTTTACTTCATACAAAAACAAACCATTCCCAACAGCATTACATCTTTCTTGCCTTTAGGGTTAATCATGTAACCAGAACATTTTTAAAAAATAATTTCTTCCCGATCACTTCACAGTGGTGTCAGACCTTCAGAATGTCGTCATTGTCTCTTCAAGCTGACACCTCTAAATTTATCCTTTATACCATCCAGCATTCATTTGCTTTTGATGAAAGGACTTGACTACACGAATTTTAAAAAATAAAAAAGACTGATACACATTTTGATTGAAACCAAAGAAATGGATTCCTTTGGTGAGCAGAAATCTACCATTACTGATGCATCCATTCATTTATACTCTTTACCCCAGGAGGCTCACTGGGGGCCCTAGATTCTGTGCAGACTTCCTCTGCCTGCTAACGACTAGTTCCAGAAGGCTGAGCAGCTGAACTATGACAGAAAATACCGCAACCCAACCAGGGAGAGGAACATCTAGCTCCTGCTGTCCTGTGGGACTCTGTCGCCAGGGCTCCCTCTTTGCTCTGCCTCTATGCAGTGGTGTGGAAAGGGCCGAATGAGTAGACGTTGGTATAAAACAGATTTGGGTTCTAATCTCTGCCTCTCCATTTACTAATTGTGTATCTGAAGCGAGTTACTAAATCTCTACAACTCTCAGTTTCCACATGAGTATAATGTGTTAATAGTGGTATTGACTTTATGGGAGTAAATGAAGGAAGCGTGAGTGGAGATCTTAGCCCAGCTCCCCATTCTAATGGTGGGTGCTCTTACCTGTGGTGTGAGCAGAGTCATGTTGAATTTGTCTAGTCAGGTTTTATGGCCAGTGGCTAGGGCTGGAACGTGCAAACCTCTGCCCGGGTGGTATCATGGGCAAGTTAATTTCCGGCAGCATGAAACCACTGGGTCAAAGGGTATATGAATTTTAAATTGCCATAGACAGTGCCAAATTGAGTCCTAGAAAGATGGCATGTGTTTACACTGTCACTAACACTATAGGAGAGGTCTGTTTTCCCTCACCTTCATTGGCTCCGGGTATAACAGAGCTTTGTGTTTTGCCAATCTGCTAAGCAGAAAATGGTATTGCATTGCTTTGATGTACATGTCTGTTCTTACAAGGGAGACTGAGCACATTTTCTTATACCCACTTGAAGAGAACCATCCCTTTTGGTACAGTGGTTGTGGGTTGGGTCGCACTGAGATGATGCCCTCAGGGTTAAGTGTCGGGGATGCCAGATACAGGTGGCCTTGGAACATTGCATTCCCTGGGACATAGGGACCTCAGAGGCCAGAGAGGGCTGTTTCCCACCTGGACTGCCCTGAGCATGCTGTGACCCTGTCACAGTGGGTGACAGCTCTCCTGCATCTGGTCCCAGGTGGAAGTTGAGGAGGGAGAGGAGAATTTAAAATCACTCAGCTAAGAAGTCACAGAAATAACCTGAATTCCCAACCGTGCCATTTACTTAGACCGTGCGACTGTGGGCAAGTCACCCACACTTTCTTAACCGAGCCATACCGTTCTTTTTGTGGCAGGGGCAAGAAGGTGCTAGGACTTCTCGCTTCGGAGTCCCACCATACTTAGGATTGTCAGCTAAAAATACAGGATGCCCAGTTAAATAGAATTTCAAATAAAGAGTGAGTCCATTTTTAGTACCAGTATGTCCCATGCAATATGGTTTCTTTCTTTCCTTTTTCCTTTTGGCTAAATTTGAAAACCCCAGCTACACTGCCAGTTCCAAATATACTTTTTGCCTTCTCATATCAGCCCCTGGGAGCCTCAGTTCCTTCCTCTGGAAAACGGGACTGATAGCATCAGCCCTGAAACCCTCCCAGGACCATCGTGGGGATCAAATGGAGTGATGCAGATGACATCATTTGGCAAATCACAAAATGCCCTTCAGGTATTAGCTGAGCATGTCAGTATTTCTACATGGAGAACTGGCATTACAGAGGTCCTTCTCAAGTGGAAACCCCCCCTTCCTCCTCTGCCTCCACCAAAAAGCATGTGGGGGTTGTGGCAGGGAGAGCGCCGATCACATCTCAGGGACCACAGTGTCCTAACATGCGTCACCATTATCCTCCCCAACACAAACATAACAATGTTTCATGTGTTGCACTAAATAAGCACTCGGGTTTAAATATAACTCTTTCTGTTAAATCGATATTTAAAAAAAATGTCTGCATGGGGTAATTATTTTCCCTAAAGAGCACCAGGAATACATTGCAGCCTCCTTCCTGCTTAACAGTGTGTAGTAATAAAAGGTCTATCACCCTCAGAATGCTTATTACGGTGACAAATCACTAGGAGAAGGGGAAAATGATTTAGTACCTGCTCAATTCCGTTTATTTAGATCCTGCACATTCCACACCGGAGGCATGCAGCCCCGTGTGGAGGGGGTGCGGGAAGCAGAGTGGTTTGGGAGAATGGTACTAGGTCAGTTTTCCACCTGGATATCGTTTTCAAATTGTAGCTGAGCAATTAAAATTTTTATTACTGAAGTTTGGTCACCTCCCTCCCGCCACCACCTCTCCCCAAATAGCAATTCTCTTGTCTTCTCATCGAAGTGAGCCCTGCTATAACTTTAAGAGCATGAAAGCGAACGTGGGGAGGAGGTCAGTGTGGGGGGCACCCAGCAGGTTTGATGTGTCAGTGGATAAATGATGGGATCACATCTGGAACAGTTTGGTGAATAAATAAAATGTGAAACCTCATATATCACTGCCCACCTTCCAATCTGTAAGGGAAAGAGCAAATAAATTCTCTAATGACCTTGTAAAGCACATAAAAGATATTGAATAAACTCTAGAAATTTTGTGGCTAAAAGTGTCCATATTAAATAACGAATTTAAGAGTGGGAAAATGCTTGAAATATAGGATGAGTCTTCCCCATGAAGTGCTGTTTTATTTTATGTGTTATTTATTAATCCATACTTATACAGCTCTGAATAATGTAATTTAGATTTTAACTCCGTGTTATAAAAACACTCTTCCTTCAGCTATGTTCCCAGAGGAGTTTTATATTTACACCTAAGGAAGCTTGTTCTCGATTTTTATGGTTTTGCCTGCCCTAAGATCCTGCCATCGACAGCCATCATTGACTTATGCGTATTTCCAGTGCCATTAACTTTAGGAAGTCTTTGTGACAGCACGGGTACAGGAAAGTCCATCTGCCAAATATTAATCAGGATCAAGGTGCGGCTGAGGGTTCCTTGGGACAGGTTTGGAAGAGAGAGGAGGCCAGAAGTGGCCTGTCTTGCATTGTCTCTGTGCATTGCAGAGACCAGGGTTCTAGTCTCACTTCCGCCCCTGACTTTCTGTGTGACCTCAGACAAGCTTCTTCTCCTTACCTGTACTTCCTCCTCTGCAAAATAAATAATGGGGGGTGTGGCAGCCATCGGGTCTGGCATATTAGTGGAGGGTTCTCCCAGCTCTGGTATTTCTCAGTTCTGTGATTTGTCAGTTTGGACAAACAGCAGCTTCCTTGGCCAATAGTTAAGTTTGATCACGGTACTGAGAGTCACAGGCCAGCGAAAGCCCTTCTACAGTTCTTGTGATAACTGTAAAAGGGGAGAGGAGATTATTTGAACCAAGTCTTAGGTTTTGGTATCACTGTGAACTATCATACATTCCCAGGCAGCTCTGGGGGTAGATCCAGCCGTTCACAGCAACAGCCATGCTTCAGATCTGGAGGATCTGACCCAACTTTACTTGTCTTCCACCAGTATTGTCTTGGGACAGGTCCAAGGACGTGGAGAACCAGGTCCCTCCCTCTGTCCATCCCCAGCGAATTTCCCCCAAGTCACTTCTCTCTGAGTAAGTGAGGCTGGTAGAGCCCACCTCAGAAGCCTGACTCGGGCCATCAGAGAAGAACGGGGCTTGCCCCCTACCTCTCTCGTTCTGTTCCTCCCTGTCCTGCTAGGATGGCTGATCTGGGGCAAAGCCGATAACTTGCGGGTGTTTGCTGGTTGCGCTGGAAGGATTTGTTAATGTGATAATGAGGCCCTTGGTCATGGCTCTGAGTGGCCGCCTCTTTCACATGTACTGAACACATCTGCAAACACTCAGTTAAGGATGCAATTAGGCAGTTGTTTCCCCAAATGACAGATGGTCAGCTAACTGCTGTAATTGCGCCAGCAGTTGAGTATTTACAGGTGTATTCTGGACATCTCCAGCATCAGACTGTCATGGGAACCACCGTTACACTCAGAGATAGTTTGCCAGGGAGCTTTCAATGCTATGTCCCTTAATTACTCTGTCACTCATTTTCTGTGCTTCCAAGTGGGGAATTCTTAGACTCCTGTCTCGTTGGCTTTGCCCTCTGAAGGCCCAGTGATTGTGCGTCCCACAGTTCTTGGAAATGGGAATGTGCACTCTGTTGCTGGTGGGTGGAGTTCCATCTGCTCCTTGTCTTCTGAAAGAGTTTATAGCTGGGGTGAGTTCTCTCCTTGTCTCTCAGCCTTCACTGGCTCATTAGGATCCTCCATCCATGTTCAGCTGGGAAATGGAAATGGGGTAAAGCCGAAATCCAGTTGCAGGAAGAGCTGATTTTCAGGTCTAGCTTTGGGCATGTCACTACACATACATTTGGAGATTTGAAAGAAAATGTCATCTGTTGATCATATCAGACCTTGTTTCCTTGTCTGTCTAAAGTGGAGATAATACTAGGGCCACTCCTTTACTGCACAGGGACTGCTGTTGCGTCCTGACCCCGCAGGCACTTCTCTCATCGGGAAATGATCGTGTTTCCTGTCTAAATGAGGAAATTGTGTCTACAAACATTGTACACACATAAGAATCCATGGGTTAAATTAATGCACGAACAAAGCATTATTCCTTGGATCAAAATAAGTTGTTTAACACAGATGGAGATCAGCTAGAATGCACATTTTTCACAGCTTTGAGTTCCTCCCAAGGCACTGGCCCCATGTGTGGCATCTCAGCTGGTGTGACCCACCAGGGAGTGCACAGAGTCAGCAAAGGGGAAGGGAGGAGGCAGTAAGGTACAGGGTGATGGTGCCAGTGAGGAACAATCTCCAGATATCCAGAGTTAGCCGCACCCTCCACCCCAATGTTGGTACAGAGGTTTCACAGGGCATAGCTTGACGTGTATTTGTACAAAGTCAGGGCTGACCATCTCTAAGCAGAATGAAGAATTGGGACTCGCTTTGTACTTGCCCACTGAGGCCCATTGACACCACAGCCCAGGAGATCACATAGCCATAGTCTGTGGGGTGACTAAGAAGGGACCGAACTTTTGGCTGAGGTTTGGTGTTAATGGATGACATGATTCCTGCTCCTTCAGCCCCGCTCTTCATCCTTCCTTTGGCTGAGCTGGGAAGAGGCTGGCTGTTTCAGGATACCTCTGAATTGCACTGCTGTGGCCATGAGTTTGTGTCCAACTGTTCATCCTTGGAGGTAAGCCCTGCTTGACATGAGGATGCTATTTTTTAAAAGATTTTATTTATTTATTTGACAGAGAGAGAGAGAGAGAGAGAGAGAGATATCACAAGGAGGCAGAGAGGCAGAGAGAGAGGAGGAAGCAGGCTACCTGCTGAGCAGGGAGCTGATGCGGGGTTTGATCCCAGGACCCTGAGATCATGACCTAGGCTGAAGGCAGAGGCTTAACCCACTGAGCCACCCAGGCGCCCATGAGGATGCTATTTATGGTGGGGCAGGAGGTCTTAACCTGGATTGTGCCTTGGCCACCTTGGTGGTCTGCCGAAGCCCATCAGCCCATATCAGAAAAGCCTTTAAAGGCATAAACTAAAGTACAAGGGATTATGAAGGTAACCAATACTATTGAGGTATAGTTGTAACATGTTTTACAGACAAATTGGTGCTACAGGGGCATGTGTATTTCTTTCTTGAGGAGTTATGAACAACTACTGCCATTTCAGAGCAGTGAGTATAAACAGCTCGAGTGTGATTTGCAAATATCTCTAATGTCTCTCAGGAACATGCTACAACTCTGACTTACTACCTGCATTCATTGGTAAGGGGTGATTCTTAATTCTACTTGGAAGGTGGTGAAATTAACAGTGTAATTTTTGTCCAGTCTGGGTTCCCAGTTCCCAAGTCAAGAACCCCTGCCAGAGGAGGGCCAGCCCTGGGCCAGGGAACACCTCCTCTCCTCTCTCTCCTCTGAACTGTGGCCTTTGGGAGGAGGGATGGTTTCCTCAGGAGGGTCCCTCCTGGGCCTGCCAACTTTTATTCTCATTCCAGCTCTGCCAATCATTTTCTGTGTGACCTAGGTCAAACCACTTACCCGATTTGAACTTCAGCATTCTCATTTGTGAAAAGAAATGGATGGATTAGATCGTCTCTTGAGATCCCTTCCAGTTGTGATATTTCAAAGATTTAATGATGCCATTGAACAGTTTCAGTCATACCAATTCTGGGGAAAGCATATTATAGAAAAGAACATGAAGACTGGCATCTACAGTCCTGGGTTAGAGGCACAGATTTCCTAGTTATTAACTGTATAATCCTGGGCAAATGACTTCACCTGCCTCAGCCTTAATTTCCTTATCCATAAAGTGGGAACAATCATAGTATTTACTTTATAGGGTTACTGCGAAAAATTGATGAGAGAATGTTTTTGTTTACTTCTCAGCTGGTTCCAGAAAGGACTTGAGAGGGCTTCATAATGCATACCCAGTTCAAACATGTAATGTGTACCAGGTCCTGGGAAACTGGCTAGACAAGGATGTCTCATTTGTTGCCTCAAATTACTCCTTAAATAGAGTGTCATAGATCAGGCTGTGTATGGGTATGGGTACCACATATGGGCTCTACTGTGCATCAGCACCTATTTCCATGGCCTCAGTTTACTACAGAAGCAACTGAGACCCTGAGGCTCAAGGTCTCCTCTCTCTCATTCTCCCTCTCCCTCCCCATCCATCTCTCTCTGTCTCTGTCTCTCTCTCTTCAGGCTGTAACTAAAATGGGCACTTTGACATTTTCCTTCAATTTCTTAACTTTGTGATAAAATGCTAATGCTAATTTTATTCTCTTCATTTCCATTAAAGGCATCATAAAGAATTAATCTTTTCTTAAAAAAAAAGCACGCAATGGGGGTGGGGGTGGGGAGCAGTCTCCCTTTGCTATTTCCCACAGCCCTGGAAGCAAACAGTTAAATTTCAAGCTGCCTCCTGGCTTCCTTGCTCCGTGAAAGGCTGATGGTTTGATTTGTGAATTGCTATTGAAGGCATCACAAAAGGTCTAGTGATTAATTTTCAAAAATTAAAGAGAATGCCCTGTCAGATCATGATAGTTAATGAGTTGCCTCATTTCCATATCGTGGCATCAGGGGCACTCATTGGTTTAAAAAAACATTCAAAGTGATGAAATACAAATACCTCACAAGGGACTTTGAATTCAGCCACTGCAATGCTAACCTAAGAAGAATCAAGAACGTTTTGCTCTTCGTGTCTCATTGGCACCTGGAAGGCTCAGGAGGCCTCTGTACTTCTAGCACTCTGTCCCACTGCAATGCACACTGCCTATATTTCCAGATGGATCACCCAGGCTCACGGCTTGTAGGGCCTCCCCAAACCCGTCAACCCAGGAGAAAGGCCCCTCTGGCCTTAGCACAACCGTCACCATCACCATCACTGAACCATCACTGGACCATAAACTGTGGCTCCTCTCGTTTTTAGGGCCAGCCCCATGCTAGGTCCCTCTTTCTCCTAGCAGCTTGTGGGTTTCCTATTTGGAAAAAAAATAGAAGAAAAGAAAAGAAAAAAGAAAAAAAATGGCATCTCCTAGGGCACACTCACATTTCTTACAGCATTGAGGAATTGATGGAAATATGTGTAATCACAGTCAAGCCTCCTTTGCTCTCATAAAATGTGTGGCTGGGGAAGGAGAAGGATCATGCTCTTGAGAAGTACCCCTGTTTTGTTCTATTACAGTAGAAATATTGTCCTGGTTAGGGGCCTGTTTCTAAAACATTCCTAGAACTTTAAATCTGAAAACCAAAAAAAGCAAAATAAAGTTTCCTATTAGAGTCTGCCAAGGCAAACACATGGCCAGTCCCTCAGAAACTAGAAATCACAGGATCATGCAGACGGTCACAAGGGGGTCATCACAGGCTCTAAATGGAAAATGATTGCTCATGCAGAATGTGAGAATATGGAAAGCAAATGTGGAACCTTCCCCCAGTGCCTCCCAACCTCCTTGATTGGGACGATTTGTTAAATCACCAGATAGGGAAGAAAAAATTGCCTTTGGAGATCAGCTAATTTCATGTTTTAGTTGCTGGTAAATAAGTCAGTCCCAGATAAATGTACCTAGCATGTACTGTGAAGGTTTCATTTGTGGAGGACCAAACACCAGTTCTTTAAAATATTCGGGAGACTTCCATGTCATGTCCACTGTTGTTCTCTGTGTCTGAGGTGTCTGAGGTGTCTGAGGCGGTGTCCAGAGTATAAAATCCCTTTGGAATGACTAAAAGGAAGTCTTGTCTGAGAGGACCTCCTCAAGTACTTACCATCATCCACAAAGGGCGACTGTAGCAATGAGGCCATTCAGCTAAACCTTGTGCTCCCTGCCCCAGACCCCACATCCAAACATTGCTTCTGGCTAGAGTCATTTTGGAGAATTTCATGTGAAGAAGAGAGGGCTGCAGGACCGCCACCATCATTCTGTTGATGGCAGCCATTCTGATTCTTGCCTACTGACAGGCTCTTCTAACTTCCTTTGTTCATCTCAAAAGCCATGCCCTTCCTTATAAGATAGGCCTCACTGGGCCAGACTGATGATCACTCCAGCCCCTGTTTTCTGCCATGAGCACCATGAGGGCCCAGGGCTACTGGACAATTTTGTGTACATTGTAGGTCATACCACCCTGGGGAGGGTATCCTTCTCTTAGTACACAGCCAAGATTTATATATTTCTTAGACCAGTTCCCCAATTTATGTAGATAAATTGACTAGCGGAAGAGGGGGACTTTTTTTTTTTTTTTTTTAAAGATTTTATTTATTCATTTGACACAGAGAGAGAGATTACAAGTAGGCAGAGAGGCAGGCAGAGAGAAAGGAGAGAGGAGGAAGCAGGCTCCCTGCCGAGCAGAGAGCCCGATGTGGGCCTCGATCCCAGGACCCTGGGATCATGACCTGAGCCGAAGGCAGCAGCTTTAACCCACTGAGCCACCCAGGCGCCCGGGACTTTGTTTTCTTATTTGCACAAAGGCTAGCAGTAACTTTGGGGTGGGCCATTTCCCAAAACTCAACTGTGTACACAAAGATGTCCATCAAACCATACGACATGGGATCAGAAAGGGCTTAGCAGGGGAAACGGAGGCCTAGAAGAGAAAAGGGAGTTTCCCAAAGTTTCACAGCAAAGCTGGATCTGGAGCCCCCCACCCCCCTGTCTTCCTTCTCACATGTGCCTCTGCCACGGGAGGTGTGTGTCAGAGCTTTGACCCTAAACCAGTCTCTCTCATCCGAGGATTCTGGGATGCAGCCAATATCCTTTCTACATCCTCTGTAATTTGATAAGAAATTACACAATTTTAAACTAAAGACCATAATATTTTCCTTTGAACATTTTCTCTCTCTTCCCTGGTGCCCACAGAGCAAAGAATCACAACCAGGTGTGCTATTGTCTTCCAGCAGGCTGTCCACCAACCAAAGTGGAGGGCTTCTCATACTCCCCACTGACTATGAGATAAAGGCTATTTTCTTCAGCCTAGAAAATATGGCCCTCGGTGATCTCGCTGCTGCTTACTTTCCATCTTCCCCTCATTTAGCAAAAGTAGGAGTCTCTGACAGTGGCCACCCAGCCTACTTGCTGTGTCTGGAACATCTGCCATTATTTCCTGGTTCTATGACTTTGCTCTCACCACTCAGTCTGCCAGAAACGTTCTTCTTCCCTCTTCTTTGCCTGCCAAAAGATTCCCAGGCCTCTAAGGCTAAGTTCTGATCCTTTTGTCTCCATGGAGCTTTCTCCTTACTTTCTCTTCAGCATGTGCCCCCCCTCCTAAGACCATTCTGCATCCCTCCTGGAGAGCTTGTTATATCAGGATTCTTGATGTCACTGTCTGTTCCCTCACTAGACAAGGTGATGCGCTCAAATGCGGACAGGGACAATGCCCGTCCTGATCACCACTCTTAGAACAAAGCTTGTCACAGATCAGGCATTTGATAAGTGGTAACTAGACTAAAATGAATCAATCAATCAGGCTTTCATCGATCCACTATTTTATTCAAAATATTTATTGAGTACCTATTTTGGGCCAGGAACTAGGGAACCAACAGTGAACAAGATAGATGTGGTGTCTGCCCCATCTGAGCTCACAGATGATAGGGGAGATGAGAAGGTACCAATTATGAAAGAATTTGACAAGCATCTCGAGAGAGTATGCACTGGATGCCAAGGAGTGCACAGACCTATGCTTCCTGGAGGAAGTGGCATTTCCATTGATCTGAATGATGAGTATGAACTAGCCAGGTGAGGAAAGTGGGAAGAGAGTGTCTTGAGAGCAGAAGGGATAGCATTTAAGAAGGTTTGAAAGTAAGGGTGGGCATGACTCATGCAAGGACCCGTGAGGAGGAGCCCTGAGCCCAAACCCCAGAGGGCATGAAGACAAGAGGGTGGAAAGGTAGGCAGGACATTTTAGGCCATGGAATGGGGGCAGAATTTGTCCTAAGAGGAAAGGGGAAGGTTTGAAGGGTTTCTTTCAGAGAAGTGACACTCAGATGAGCTTGAGATTCCTTCTGCCCCCATCACCTCTTCCATGGGGCAAGGAGGAAGGACCCAGGCCCAGTCTGGACACTCCTTGGGTTTATTTGAAGGTCAACACCTGTATCCCCTAGGTCCACTTCCTGTTCCTGAAGCCAGCCACCATTTGCATTTCTTGCCATTACCAGGAAAGGCTGCTTTCCTCCTCTCGACCTGGTGTCTCCTGACGAAGCAGCTTGGAGAAGCCTCCTCCCCTGTGCTTGGGTTCTGATTCTTCTCGCTGTACCTCACTGTCTCTGCTCTTCCAGGTTTTCCTTCTCCCAAGTGGTGCTTGGCTCTGGCCTCCTTTCTATTCCTGAAGCTTTGCGACATAGATAACAAGGCCCTTTAAGGGTTTGTATTCTTTTGAACAACAACAGGAAACTTTAAACTTGAGATCTATGAGGGCTGAAGAAGTTCTTCTCCTTCTCTTCTCCTTCAGAATAGAAAGCCTCCTCTGGCTTTTCTTCTCCCAAGTGGTGCTTGACTCTGGACTACTGACCTCTCCTCTGACTCTGGACTACCCACCCCCAAACACACACACACACACACACACACACACACACACACACACACACACACAACCTCCTGTGGTACCAATTCTGTTTAGACACCTTGGGACTGTCAGCCTGGGCCCCTTTGCTCTTTGTTCCCACATCCACTTAGAATGCTTTGCATTGTAACATCTTTGGGCAAGGATTTTGGCTTTGGTATTTGAAAGTTGTGCTTCCATCTATTCTGATCTCTAAATAAGTGCTCCCAGCTATATGCATAGCAACTATCACAGTTACATTGAAAACGCACTGCCCAGGCCCCGCTCTGTCTTTGTTTCCTGTCTTTGCTGGGGCACAGAGCACAATGAGTGGGTCCTGAGGTGCCGTCTTCATGGTGGTGGGACTGGCAGCAGGCCTGACTTTGGCCAATTACGCTCTCAGAAGAACTTCTTCAGCCCTTATAGACCTCAAGTTTAAAGTTTCCTGTTGTTGTTTTCAAAAGAATACAAACCCTTAAAGGGCCTTGTTATCTATGTCGCAAAGCTTTAGGAATAGATACACCACCCAACAGCGCAGGGATGGCTTGATGCACTGTGGTACATCCACGTAAGAGAGCACACTACCTTAACAAAAATGGTGATAGGGAGGATAGAGGAACCAACCAGCAAGTCCGTCTTCAGATCAAGGAGCAAGCAATGAACTTGTGTGTACAACCATCGTAGCTGGGAAAGGTTATATGCTTGTGGGTGGACAGGAGCTGGAAGAAAATACACAAGACAAAACTAATTACAACCAGAGTACCCAGTAAATGACAGTTATGAGGTACTTCATGCACATTATTTCATCTAATGCTCATGACAAGCCTGGGAGGTTGACACTGTCAACATGGTCATTCACAGAGCAGCTGCAGATCACATTTCCAGGGAGTGGCAGTTTCAGGACCCAAAAGCTGATTGTCCTTCCCCCATGACATCCTGTTTGATTTATGGAGCTGGTGGAATCACAGGTGAATTATTTTGCTTTGCATTTCTATAATGTTATTGGCAGCAGTATCAGAATCACAGGGCTCTGGGTTTGAATCCCAGAATTTCCCTGCTTGAGCTGTGTGACCTTGGACAAGGAGCTACATCTGTAAAACCTTCAGCTTCTTCTGCTACTAAGTGATGGAAAGGATATTTTCTAACTTGTTGGTATTGTGAGAATTCATGAGCTAATGTACACAAAGCATTTAATCTAGTGCCAGGCACACGGTAAATATTAAATGCATTGGAGCCACTATTATTACGTTGACTTACACAACAGAATTTTAGACCTCACTCATGGCAGAAGAGAAGGACTAAGGGGACTGGGGTCATGAATCATGCTCAGTGCCTCTCCAGATTGATCTGAGGCTGTGGATATTTCCATCAACAGGTCCCTCCTCACCTTGGACAACATTTATTTGCCCTACACTCCACAGTGGGGGAGGTATTTTCCATGCCTCCTCCCTAAGATAGAGCCTTGGCCAGCCTTTGCTCTGCGTGGGGTAATAGCAAGGCCAAGTATACTAATCTTGGCCTTGTTTAACCCTTCATTAAGTTCTTTTCTTTATCCCCGGGCTTCATTGTGAGACTCTCACCTCTTTCTCTGCCTGTCTCTTTACCTCCCTTTTCTTATCCTTCCTCTGCCCCCCAACCCCCTGATTTCCCCCCAATTAAATTATTTCCAATAGGAATGACTTCTGGTTCATGTGTACTGGGACTAAAACTAATGCTGATGCTGAAAAGGCCAAAGCGACTTTGCATTACCTAGAATGGTATGTAAAGTGTCATAATTGGGAGAGGTGTGCTATATACAAAGCTAGATGAACCAAGTCCTCGAAAGTGGTTCAAGCAAAGTGCCACAAGAGTTCAGAGAGAATGTACAGTGTGGGGAATTCATGGAGGCAATGTAGAGAAAGCAGTCATTGGACAAGATGGTGGATGCCTCAGTTTTTTCATCTACAAAATGGGGACAGCAAGTACCTGCTTCATGAGATTGCTATGAAAATGAGACTCAATGAAACATTATTCTATCTTCTTATCTTCTGATGTGGTCATTATGTTGATATTACTACCAGGAAAACAGTTAGGAGAGTCCATGACTATAGTAGTTAGAGACTTTGGACTGATTTACAAGTACAACTTCCATCTTCATATTATCTATCACTCTGGAAAGTTCTTAGTCAATGGCGAGGGACTCTCCTGGAGCATCTTTACCCTAGGGCTGTGGGGTATGTTAAAGGGCTTGGGGTGGCCAGCTGGCTGGTTAGGGAGAGCTCCAGCCTGTACACACCTAAGTCTGTGGAGATGAAGGCATGTCTTCTGATGGAGCTCCCCATCCAACACACCTCCTCAAATCTCTAACTCTGGAAGCAAAACATTAACACATGAAAGTCTTTAAAAATACCTTTAGAGCTCTTTAATAATAGCAAAACATGTGCCTGCCTTATTTTGTGTTTCTTTTGCTGCAAGACTAATTGGGTCTTGAGGGGAGCATTGGGCAGCATGCCTGTCTCATCTGCTGTGGTGATCTCTGCTCTCTGGAGAATATGTTCACTGGGTGTGACGAGGAGAAATATGGAAACCATCATTAGTGACTGCTTATTGTTTCTTCTCCCCAAATCAAGTTTAGCACGCCAACCTAGGAAAGCATGTGCTGAAAGTCATTAGTGTTCGTTTTTAAAAAGAACTAACAAGAAGTTTGTTTTAAATTGTTATGACCTGGTGCTTCCAATCCTTTTCAAATGTTGTAAAATATATCGTGCATACAAAATAATAACAATTTAAGAAACCCAGCACACTTCGTATGAAATAGAATCTTACCAGTAGCTTAGAGGTCCCCTGTCCCTCCATCCCCACCCACTGACTGGGAACCTTTCTCCTAAATTTTGGATTGATAATTCCTTTTCTCTTCTCTTTCACTTTTGTCTTCATACATACATCTTTGACCAGTGTATTGTTAGTTTTGCCTGTTTATGTACTTTAAATGAAATCCAACTCTAGGGAATTTTGTTATTTGCTTCTTTTACTCATTTTGTCATTTTTGAGAGTTTTTTCCAAGCTGATACATCCAATTGTAGTCCTTAGTCCATGTAAATGCCCCTTCCCCAGAGTTCTGCTATGCACAGCCCACGAATCAATATACACACAGCAGCCCAGGCTCTAATGTACCCATGTGGGAATAAACCACAATTCATTTATCCATTCTACCACTGACAGATAATTGGACAGTTATTCACTTTTTGGCTATGTGGTGCAATGCTACTCTAAACTAGAGTAGTGCCCTTTTGTATGTGCCTCAAGGTACAGTTTTTTCTGGGGAACATAGAAAAGTAAAATTGTGGGATCGTAGAATATGCCATGTTCAATTTTACCAGATAATGTCAAGATATTTTGCAAAGTGGTGGAGTTAGCTTAGATCTTCCAAGAAGCAGGATTACCAAGATGGAATCAGATATGCAAGGGGTGTATGGAGGGAATGCCCTGAAGGATAAAGAGGAGAGTGCAGGTATAAACAGCGGGAGCCTTCAGACCTTACTATAGGTCTGGCCCCTGTAGGAAGAATCTCAGGCTGCAGCATGGTTCTAAGAAAGTCTCAGCCAGGCTGATGAGGTGTTCCTGTGCCAAATTCTCCTGGGAGAGGTGTCCTGCCTGCATTCCACAGGAACAGTCCACTGCTAGGAGCCCAGCACCAGCTGGGAGCAGCCCAGTGGGGAAGTGTGCCTTCGGGGCAAACAAGGTGAGAGATCCAGAATGTTGGCAGCTGGGGCGGTCAGTCATTCATGTTTTCTGCACCAAGCTCTCTTAAAGGGAAACTGAGTAGCACATTTCTATGGATGCCATGCTGTTTGTGCCAATTTACCCTCCTACCAGCAGTGGACGAGAATTCTTGTTTCTCTACATCCTTGCTGACACTTAATATTGTTAGACTTTCTAATATTGGCCAATGTTTGGTGTGTGAAATGATCTGTCATTGTGGTTTCAATCTGCATTTCTCTGATTGCTAGTAACCATAAGAATCTATCCATAGGTGTATGAGTCATTTGAGTATTCATCTTCTGGGAAATGCCTATTTAGTTCTTTTGTCTGTTGTTGTTCTTGTCGTCGTCATTATGAGTAATGTGTATTTTTTTCTGACTGGTTTGTAAGTCTTTTAAATATTCAGATACTAATTACTTAGGTAATAGGTGTTGCAAATTTCTTCACCCAGTCTGTGGCTTACTTTTCTATCTCCTTTATTATGTCTTGATGAACAAAAGTTTTACATTTTTATGCACTTATTAGTTACTTCCTTTACAATTTGGGCCTTTTGTAACTTGTTTTAAAACTTCCCTACTCTGAAGTCATAAAGGTACCTACCAATATTGTCTTTTAAAAGTTTGAATAGATTTTATATCAAAATAAAAAGCTTCTGCACAGTGAAGGAAACACTGAACAATACTAAAAGGCAACCTACAGAATGGGAGAAGATATTTGCAAATGACATATCCAATAAAGGGTTAGTATCCAAGATATATAAATAACTGATGCAACTCAATACTCCCAAAACAAATAACCCAATGAAAAAGTAGGAAGAAGACATGAACAGACATTTCTCCAAAGAAGACATCCATACAGTCAGCAGACACATGAAAAGATGCTCAACATCACTCATCATCAGGGAAATGCAAATCAAAACTGCAATGGGATATCACCTCACACCTGTCAGAATGGCTAAAATCAAAAACACAAGAAATAACAGGTGTTGGTGAGGATATGGAAAAAAAGGAACCCTCATGAATTGTTAGTGGGAATGCAAACTGGTGTATCCACTGTGGAAAACAATATGGAGGTTTCTCCAAAAATTAAAAATAGAACTACCCTATGACCCAGTAATCACACTACTGGGTATTTACCCCAAAGAATACAAAAACACTAATTCAAAAGGATACATGCACCCCAACGTTCATATCAACATTCATTATCTATAATAGTCAAGATATGGAAGCAGCCTAAGTATCTCTCAACTGATGAATGGATAAAGAAGATGTGGTGTCTGTATATGTGTATATACGTGTGTGTGTGTGTGTGTGTGTATGCAATATATTTAGCCATTGAGAAGAATGAAACCTTTCCATTTGCAACAATGTGGATGAACTAGACAATAGTATGCTGAGCAAAATAAGTCAGTCAGAGAAAGACAAATACTGTATGATTTCACTTATGTGGAATTTAAGAAATAAAACAAGTGAATGAGGTGGGGAAAAAGGAGAGAGACAAACCAAGAAACAGACTCTTTAAACTCTAGAGAGCAAACTGATCGTCAGGAGAGGGGAAGTGGTGGGGAAATGGGGGATATAGGGGATGGGGATTAAAGGGTACACTTATAAAAAATTTGAATAGCTTTACAGTTTACATTCAAGTCTTCACTCCATTTGGATTTGACTTTTTAGTATGCTGTGAGATAGGGATCCAATTTTACATTTTTCTTTGAGTGACCAGTTGTCTCAGTACTATTTATGAAATGGTATTTCTCTCAGTGGTCTGCAGTGCCAGTTCTGCCATGTATCATTTCTATATATGTGTGGGGTAGATTCTGGGTTCTCTGCTTCATTCCACTAATGTATCTGTTTATCCCAGTGCTAGTCCTACACTGCCTTATAGAGGGTAACTTAAAATTGTATCTTGATATCAAGTGGGGGTATATCTCCCTACCTTGTTCTTTTTTTAGGAGTGTATTCATTTTAAAGATTTTTGTTCATTTTAAGATTTTTTTTCATTTTAAGATATTTGTTATATTAATATAAAATCTAGAATTCATCATTTCCCCTGGGAAAACATAGGGATTTTTTATTGGAATCTCTTTGAATCCGTAGATCAATTTAGGAGAATTATACCTTCACAGTATTAAATTTTGTGATCCAAGAAAAGTCATCAATTTCTCCATTTGTTTAGTTTGCTTTAATGTCTATAAATAAAATTTTATAAGTTTCTCCACAAAGTGTTTACACATCTTTTGTCAGAGCAGTATTTTTAAAAGTTGTAGATTTAGAACTTTTTTCACTCTTAAAAATTATTGAAGACCCCAAGGAGTTTTTGTTTATATGGTTTATAACTATCAGTATTTACTATATGTAAAATTAGAACTGATTCAATTTTAACATATTTATTAATTTTATAATAACAATAACACACTGTTATAATGAAAACTTTATTTTATGGAAATTAATTTATTTTCCAAAACAAAACACATATAGTCAGAATTGAGTTGTTTTAAGTTCTTTCAAATCTCTTTAATGTGCAGTTTAGTAAGAGATAGTTGGTTTGTCATAACTGCCTTTGTATTCAATCTGTGACATTATATTGCCTTAGCTAAAGTGTGTAAAGGAAATATGGCCTCACACAGATAGTTGGAAAAATGAAGTATTTCTAATAGTCTTTTAAAATAATAGTGTTCTTCTTTGATATTACGCTAAACCCAATAAGTGGTAGTCTCTTAACATTTGAAATATGTATTCTGAAACCATATCAATGAATCTATCATACTTCATTACATTAAAATCCATTGATCTCACACTTTGAATGGATTTTTTTTACTCATGAATGTGTTTGCAACATTGTACATTAGGGATTTTTTTGGTATAGTACTGGTTTACTGAATTTTGTAGATCTTCCAAATGTTAATGCATTTCATTATATAATATCGGAAATTCATATTCATTGATATTACTGCCTGTTTCATTAGAAAAATCCTCAAGCACATGGAAGCTGTCAGATTGAAAGTGGCAGATTCAAGTTTTCAAAATTCTAATTTCCACTATAAAGCTGGAATTTTATCATGGGCAATAAATACCATCAGTTGTTTTTCTTTCTTATTTATTTTTTTCTTTTTAAAAAATTTTTAATTTAAATTCAATTTAGTTAACATACAGCATATTATTAGTTCCAGGGGTGGAATTTACTGATTCATAAATTTCATATAACACCTGGTGCTATTACAAGTGCCCTCCTTAATGTTTATCACCCAGTTACCCCATCTCCTCACCCACCTCCCCTCCAGCAGCCCTCAGATTGGTCTCTTATTGTTTGCCTCCTTCTCTGTTTTTCTTATTTTATTTTTCCCTCCCTTCCCCTGTGTGTATCTGTTTTGTTTCTTAAATTCCACAAATGAGTGAAAGCATATGGCATTTGTCTTTCTTTGACTGACTTATTTCATTTAGCATAATACCTTTGAATTCCATCCATATCATTGTAAATGGAAAGATTTCATTCTTTTTGATGGCTGAGTAATATTCTGTGTGTGTGTGTGTGTGTGTGTGTGTGTGTGTATACACACACACATACCACATCTTCTTTATCCATTCATCTGTCAATGGACATCTGGGCTCTGTCCCACAACAGTTTAGCTATTGTGGCCATTGCTGCTATAAACATTGGGGTGCTTGTACCCTTTCAAATCACTATGTTTATATCCTTTGGGTAAATACCTAGTACTCCAATTCCTGGATCCGAGGGTAGCTCTATTTTAACTTTTTGAGAAACCACCATACTGTTTTGCAGACTGGCTGCACCAGTCTGTATTCCCACCAACAGTGTAAGAGGTTTCCCCTTTCTCTGCATCCTCGCCAACATCTGTCGTTTCCTAACTTGTTAATTTTAGCCATTCTGACTGGTGTGAGGTGATATCTCATTGCAGCTTTGATATGTATTTCCCTGATGCCAAGTGATGTGGAACATTTTTTCATGTGTCTGTTGGCCATTTGGATGTCTTCTTTGGAGAAATGTCGGTTCATGTCTTCTGCCCATTTCTTGACTGGATTTTTTGTTTTTTTTGGTGTTGAGTTTGATAAGTTCTTCATAGGTTTTGGATACTAGCCCTTATCTGATAAGTCATTTGCAAATGTCTTCTCCCATTCCATAGGCTGTCTTTTAGTTTTGTTGACTGTTTCCTTTGCTGTGCAAAAGCTTTTTATCCTGATGAAGTCCCAATAGTTCATTTTTTGCTTTTGTTTCCCTTGTCTTTGGAGATGTGTCTAGCAAGAAGTTGCTGCAGCTGAGGTTGAAGAGGTTGCTGCCTCTTTTCATCTCTAGGATTTTGGTGGATTCCTGTCTCACATTTAGGTCTTTCATCCATTTTGAGTTTATTTTTGTGTATGGTGCGAAAAAGTGGTCCAGTTTCATTCTTCTTCATGTGACTGTCCAATTTTCCCAATACCATTTGTTGAAGAGAATGTCTTTTTATCCATTGGATTTTCTTTCCTGCTTTTTGGAAGATTAGTTGACCATAGAGTTGAAGGTCTATTTCTGGGTTCTCTATTCTGTTCCATTGATCTATGTGTCTCTTTTTGTGCCAGTACCATACTGTCTTGATGATTACAGCTTTGTAATACAGCTTGAAGTCTGGAATTATGATGCCTCCAGCTTTGGTTTTCTTTTTCAACATTCCTTTGGCTTCTTGGGATCTTTTGTGGTTCCATATAAATTTTCAGCTTGTTTGTTCCAGCTCTGTGAAAAATGCTGATGGTATTTTGGTTGGGATTGCATTGAATGTGTAGATTGTTTTGGGTAGCATAGACATTTTCACACTATTTGTTCTTCCAGTCCATGAGCATGGAATGTTTTTCCATTTCTTTGTGTCTTCCTCAATTTCTTTCATAAATGCTCTACAGTTCTGGAGTACCAATCCTTTACCTCTTTGGTTAGGTTTATTCCTAGGTATCTTATGGTTTTTGGTGGAAATATAAATGGGACGGATTCCTTGATTTCTCTTTCTTCTGCTTCATTGTCAGTTTAAGAAGTGGAACTGACTTCTGTGCATTGATTTTATATTCTGTGACTTTGCTGAATACCTGTACCAGTTTCCTACATGGAGTATCATGTTGTCTGTAAAGAGTGAAAGTTTGACTTCTTTGCCAATTTGGATGCCTTTTATTTCTTTTTGTTGTCTGATTGCTGAGGCTAGGACTTCTAATACTATGTTGAACAACAATGGTAAGAATGGACATCCCTGTATGTTCCTGACCTTAGGGGGAAAGTTTTCAGTATTTCCCTGTTGAGGACGATATTTGCTATGGGTCTTTTGTATATGGCTTTTATGATATTGAGTTAGTTGTTTTTCCTGAACTGATAGGCTCACTATTCATTTTCAAGGAAACATCTCCTAAATACCCAAATCTGAATAAGCACAGTTTATCTCTGATTCATTCTTTCAAGTAAAAATGCTATTCTATGAGAAAAGTATCTAGTTCAGCTCACAACTCAAAGTTGATGCATTCACTGGACTTTGGAATGCAGAAGTAGTACTTTTACAGGTACTTCTCATTTTGTCACAGAATATTAAAAAGACAAAGATCAAGATTTAATACAATTAATAATTTTTAATTATTTATCAAGGAAATTCTTATGTAAACTTGGCTTTTTTTTGCTGCAAGTATGTGTTGGTGAAGAATACAATGGTTCCTAGCACAGTTTGTGCCACTGTCTTTATTCACTAAAATAACACTAAATAAATTGCTATTAAATGATATTTCAAAATTATGATTTTGGACAAAAATGTCCTTGTGAATATAGTCAACACAACAGTTTTGGTCAGGAAATATTATGTGGAGCAAAGTTGAACTGTGTCTTAAGTTTAAATGAACCCAAAACATTTACTTGGCATACATATACCAAGTAAAGGGTGAAGAGGCAGCTTCTTCTAACTACTAAGTTGTGCACCTTCTGTACTGCACATGATCTATTCCACCATTTAAAGACAAACTGAAGCATATTAAAGTTTTTAAGAATTTATTTGAGCAAAAATTGATTTATTTCAGGCAGCATCCAATCTAGCAGATGGAAAGGAACTCTGAGGAGCTATACAAAATGAAAGACTTTTATAGGCAGAAGGAAGAAGGAAGTTATACTAGGCAAAAAAAGTAGGTTGATTATTACAAGGTTATTTTCCTTTAAAGAATGGTAGGGATCCATCAGGCAGATGACCTAACTAGTGCTGATCAGGTGATTCCTGATAGACTAGGCGAAGATTCCATTTCTCGAAGAGCCTAAATTGTAATTAGGTTAATTCTCAGTTTGGTGATATGGGGCTTAGCATAAGCAACTGCATTTGGGGCCTCTTGTCTTGTTTTTAATACCACATATTTCAACATGGTTTAGTATTTTGCCTTTATTTTCCTCTAAAGGTGATTTTCTGTTCTATACCTTTATTCTTAGGTACAGTGTCAAACAAGATGACCTTAAGCCTTCCCCTGCCCCAAATATTAAAAAAATGGGTCAAGAAAATGATGTACAAAGGAAAAAAGAATGAGTATAATAAAACTTCAATAATTTACACTGTATGTTAAAACTGTATTTATTTTTACATTGTTGTTTGTTACTTATATGTACACTTATTTTTACCATTCAATTATTTAATTTCATTCTTCAATATAGGCGACAACTGTTCTTGAGTCAGGATGAATGCATAATAATTTTTTCCATTAAAATTAATGGAAAAGATTTTTCATGTAGCAGCTTTTCACTTAGTGGTAGGACTTTCAGGAACAAATTGAAGTCATTAAGTTAGAGACAGATGTGTAATATCCTGTATTTTAGTTATATTTATCAGGAGTGTTTTCCAGGTTATCTAATGGACAATACTGCTAGAAACTGAAGTTCCCTGAACTCCTCTTTAAACAAAAGTAATCAACGGATTCATAAATATTGAGTATTTTTATTTCTGACTATAAGATCTCATTCTCATCTAATAATCAATTTGCACTGCCAGGTACATCCATCTTTATTGAATTATATCCTTATACTTTCCAAAAAGGTTTGCAGGAGCTTATTATGAGATATTCAAGGCTCCTAGAACATTATCTGGAAAATAGTAGGAACTCAGTAAATACTTGCTGTTATTGTCCTTATAAAAGGTACACATTGAAATCATTAGGATAACACTGGAAAGTCAAATATATGCAAATGAGAATAGAAAATAAACTAACATTGAAGTTAAGAGTTATAGTGATTGAGCATTAAACTTGACTGTGAGTTTCCAGGCAACCAGAGGAAACATGCTGTAGAGTTATTTTCTGATAGAAGGAAGCCTACCAATTCTTCAGGAAATGAAACTTTTCCTTGGTGGTATAGTTTTTACCCATGAAAAACATAATGGGCAATATCTTCCGTGATGGTTTTGCAGCAAAGGCAGCAGTCAATCCATCTGTCATTCTATCCATTCATTTAGTAAATATTTTGGCATTTTCTTTGTGTAGTATCCTTGGTAAAAGCCAAGGACATAACAATAAAGCACAACTTGGTGAAGGTGTTTCTATAGCAAAATAAACAAATGAAGCCAAGCATAGACTTTTCCAGAAGTCTAAATTAATAAAGGTTAGAATTTCAGTACCTGGGGTTGTATGAATTGCATGCCTTACATACTACCTTCTTTAATTTTCATACTTCTCTGATAGAGTATTACTAGATTCATGGCGTACAGTTCAAGATTGTGGCTCTCTTTAGTATCTCTGATATTCTATTTAGTCAATTAAGGTAAGACTGATATAACTTAGCTAACAGACAAGTTGGTGATGCTATCAAAGTTGACTTTACTGGCCAGTATTTTTACCTAGGTAAGAGTTTACCCTGGAGGCAGAGTTCCTCTCCCAATGCAGCTCTGTGTCATTTTTAATATTAATTTCTATTTCACAGACATGAAGTATTTACTATGTACCTGGCACTACTTTAAGTGCTTTACAAATATTAACTTGTTTAATCCTCATACTATGGAGTAAGCACTACAACCCCTTCCCATTTTGCAGATGAGAAAATTAATGCACAGTTTCCTTAAAAAACCTACTTAAAGTAACACAGCTGGTAAATAGCAGAGCCAGGAACTGAATTCAAGCAGTCTGGGTTTGGGGTACATGCTGTAACCATGATGCCTTTTGGACAGGAGGTTCATTGAGATCCTGGAGTTCCACAGCCTAGGGCACAGCAGAAATTATCTTGGCCTATAAGGATTTCAAAGTGGGTGTTACTGCCTTCAGCCTTAGAAAACACTCATTCGTGCTCCTCAAAAGGTCTGATTCAGGGCGCCTGGGTGGCTCAGTGGGTTAAAGCCTCTGCTTTTGGCTCAGGTCATGATCTCAGGGTCCTGGGATCGAGGCCCGCATCGGGCTCCCTGCTCAGCGGGGAGCCTGCTTCCCCCTCTCTGTCTCTGCCTGCCTCTCTGCCTCCTTGTGATCTCTCTCCCTCTGTGAAATAAATAAATAAAATCTTTTTTTTAAAAAAAAGGTCTGATTCTGTATAAGGCTGCCAACTTGAGTTGGCTGCCAAATGTGCCCTAGAGTAACTGACCATGTTGGCCTGCTAAGTGGTGTTATTTATATTTTGGTGACTGTTTACAGGTCCACAAAAACAATTNGTCTGATTCTGTATAAGGCTGCCAACTTGAGTTGGCTGCCAAATGTGCCCTAGAGTAACTGACCATGTTGGCCTGCTAAGTGGTGTTATTTATATTTTGGTGACTGTTTACAGGTCCACAAAAACAATTTTAGTTTTGATGAAAGCAAGTTACCTCTCTGAAGTCCTCTCAAATTAAGAAGAGGGTCTAAGATACAGCCCTATATTCTGTCTCTGAAAATTATGATCTGTTATATCAGGAGACCATTTCTGCCTGTTCTGCCTGATTCTTTTAGTGGCATAACACACGTACATTTTGCAGAAACATTTACAGTTAGGAATCTATGTTAAGCTCATATAGTTTATTCTATTGAGAGTTTCTGTCTATATAACTGAAGGCAGTAAAGAAATAATTAGGCCAGCATTTTTACTTGTGTTCTGGATCTCAACCCTATGCAATTTTTCAAATACCATATAGTAATGACAATATTTTTCTCTCTTTTGTGTATTTATCCTTTGCCCCCTTTTACTGGATCTTATCCATCAATATTTAAACAGGCTGAAATCCCTTATCTCTTTTTCTTCGTTGGTTTCATGTCTTCCTCCTATTTTAGTCCTGACCATGTGTCACCCCATTTCATCTGCCTCTACTACTCACCGAAATTTTTTTTGCCAAGGTCACCAATCATCTGGAATACTGAGGACCAAAGATAGTCATAGAGATTAGGTTTACCTATGTGTGAAGTTCAAGCCGTGTGGCCTTGGTAGTCACTGAGCTCTCCTAAATTGTGGTTGCTCAAAACTGAACACCTTGCCCTTACAAATTGTCCCTGCTTTTGTGCAAACCATTGCAACAAATGCTATGTTTTATTCACCCAGTTAACCAAGAGAAGTAGTCACTTCAAGATGATGTTTTAAGTTATAGACATGTTAAATTTGAGCCATTTAGGATCAAGAGTCTAGATTTGTTCCAATATATATTTATGGTCACCAGTTTCAAATGGTACATCAGTAAGGTTTGGCCATCCTATGTTTCTCTGGTTGACTAATTTTCCTCACTTTGTAGCATCTTTTCTCAAACCACCACATCTCCTCAAAGTCTCTAACCTCTACCACCACCACAGAAAAATAGAATCCATGAAGTGGGAAATCCTGCCACATTTATACCCATATCTCTTCTGCCTCTTCTGTTGTAATAGAGGAGTTTCTCTTTCTATCATATAGACATAGCTCTTCTACCTATATTATACATCTCTTCAATACTTGCCTTCTCAAAAACTGAGCACTATTGATTATCTTCTTTTTTAATATTAAATCACTTCCTCTCATTGAAAACCTTTCTCTTTGACTTTAAACATATTCAGTTCCTCCCATTAAAATAAACTGTGGAGGACTCCTGCTTCTCAGTAAGATGGAGTCCCAGGGTCTGGGTTTACATTGCACCTGAAATAACAGCCAAGAAAAGACAAATTAAATAAAACAATGATTCTCAAGACATTGGACATTAAGCAATGAAGAATAGTGATCCCAGAGAGATAGGAAAAAAATGGGATTGGGCCTGTAATTGGTTCAGCTTGATATTTGGAGAAAATTTCCAGGCTGGAGAGCAGGGAGGGTGGTTTCCCTAAGTGGATGGAGGAGTTAAGAATCCAGGAAGACCAAGGCAGATGGAGTTTAAAGGTAAAATACCTTTGAGGAGACAGCTACACAGACAAAACTGGAGGTCTTCAGAATCCCCCTTGATTGTTTAAGTGCATGTGTGGAAATACCGAAGGTCAGGGAAAGAACAACTACAAAAGAAATAGAAGAAGCTATCCTCAGAGTCCACACAGGTCCTGAAATTGAACCTGTTCCTAAGAGCCAGAATGGAAAATCTCATAATTCCTGGGACACTGGGTAGAATGTCAGATGGGACTTGCCTGAGTCATAGGGGAAAATTAATCTTAAACTTTATAAATGTTGCTCTGGTCTCACCTAACAAAAATAGAAAGTGAGGCCTGAAAGGATCAAATTGTTTCCACGTAATGTAACAATATTGACATATATATTTCAAGAATATTTATAGGAATACAAATATATCTAGCACCCATCAAGTTAAAATATATAATGGTCAGTATCCAATAAAAAAATCAAGAGACATTCAGAGAAGCATGGAAATACAACACATAAAGAGGGAAAATATCCATCAATCAAAACTGATTTAAGGATATAGATGATATAATTAATAGACATTAATATTAAGGAATTATTATAACTGTATCTCACATTTTCAAAAACCCAGATGAAATATTGAACATGTTGGGTAGAGTTATGAAATATATGACAGAACAACCCCAATTTATTTTCTAGAGATAGAAACCATAATATCTGACATGAACAGTTCAGTGGATGTGATTAACAGCACATCAAACATTATAGAAGAAAAGACTGGTGGACTTGAAGACAAATAACAGAAACATCCAAAAGAAAAACAGAAAATAAAGACTGAAAAAAAAATGAACAAAGCATCGGTGAGCTGTGTGACAATTTCAAGCAGCCTAATTGATTTGTAATTGAAGTCCTTGAAGGAGAGGAGTTGAGATGGAAGGAGACAGGGAGTGGAAAATATATCTGAAATAATAATGGATGGAAAAACTCCATATTTCATGGAAACTATAAATTTACAGATTCCTGACACTTAAGGAAACCCAAGAAAAATAAACTACATCAAGGCACATCACAATCAAACTGCTGAAAACTAGTGATAAACAGAAAATCTTAAAAGCAGTCAAAGGAAAAAAAGGGATTATTAGCATTAAAAATTCATATCAGAAAAGAGCAAAGGTTTCAAAAATCAATGGCATCAGTACCAACCTTCAAAAACTAAATAAAGAAAAACAAAATAAGCATAAATTAAGCAAAAAGAAGAAAATAATGAAAATCAGAGAAATCAATGAAATAGAAAATAGTAAAACACATCTTAAATCTTTTTAATTTTAATCTTATTTTTGTAAGTCTTAACATATCTACCCTTTTTATAGATTTTCAGTTGTACAACACAATATTGTTAACGATAGGCACAACGTTGTATGGCAGATTTCTAGAACTTTTTCATCTTGCATTACTGAAACTTTATACCCATTAATTAGCAACTCCCAATCCCCCCCCCCCTCGACTTGTTCCTGGCAACCACTCTTCTACTCTATGCATCTATGAGTTTGACTATTTTAGATACCTCATGTAAGTAGACTCATGCAGTATTTTCCTTCTGACTGGCTTATTTCACTTAGTATAATATCCTCAAGGTTTATCCATATTGTTGTATATGGCAGAATTTCCTCCTTTTTTAAGTGTGAATGATATTTCACTGTATTTACTTACCATGTTTTCTTTATCGATTCATCCATAAATGGGCATTTAGGTTGTTTGTAGCTTTTGGCAATTGTGACTAATGCTGCAATGAATATAGGAGTGCTGATATCTCTTCAGGATCCTGATTTCAATTGTTTTGAATAAATACCCAGAAATTGGATTGCTAGATCATTTAATAGTTCTATTTTTCATTTTTGAGGGGTGTCTGTACCGTTTTCCATAATAGCTGCACCATTTTACATTCCCACCAATAGTGCACAAGGACTCTAATTTCTCCACATCCTTGTCAACACTTGTTATCTTTTGTTACTGTTGTTTTATTTTTAATAAACCATCCTAATTGGTGTGAAGGGTTATCTCGCTGTGGTTTTGATTTGTATTTCCCTGATTAGTGATATTGAGCATCTTTTCATATGCTTTTTGGCCATTTGTATATCTTATTTGGAGAAATGTCTATTCAGGTCCCTAGCCTATATTTTAAAACAGGTTGTTAGGGGTTTCTTTGCTATTGAGTTGTAAGAGTTCCTTATATAATCTCAATATTAACCCCTTATCTGATATATGGTTTGAAAATATTATCTTCCATTCTGTAGGTTGTCTTTTCACTCTGTTGTTTGTTTCTTTTCCTGTACAGAGCATTTAAATTGATGTAGTCCTACTTTTCTATTTTTGCTTTTGTTGTCTACAGTTTTGGTGTCATATCCATTAGTTCATTGCCAAGACCAATGCCATGAAGTTGTCCATTATGTTTTCTTGTAAGGGTGTTACAGTTTCGGGTCTTATCTTTAGGTCTTTAACCCATTTTGACTTGATTTTTGTGTATAAGGTGTAAGGTAAACATCTAATTTCATTCTTTTTGCAGACAATGATATTCTAAAAAGTCAACTGTTGGGGCGCCTGGGTGGCTCAGTCAGTTGAGCATTTGCTGTCAGCTCAGGTCATGATCCCAGGGCCCTGGGATCGAGCCCCATGTTGGGCTCCCTGTTCAGTGGGAAGTTGGCTTCTCACTCTCCCTCTGCCCCTCCCCCCACTTGTGTGCTCACTCTCCCAAATAAATAAATAAATAAATAAATAAATAAATAAATAAATCTTTTTTTAAAAAAGTCAACTGCTGTTCTTGGACAAAAACTCATGAATATGCTTAGGGAATCACTTTTAAATTTTTATTATGCTACATAAAATACTAAGTTCCTTTGACAGCAACAATGGTTTGTTATAGTTTGTTTTTTTTGTTTTTTTTTTAATTTTATTTTTATTATTTGCCCAAGGGGTACAGGTCT